>JAIUCV010000740.1:0-369581 GCA_026724425.1 Erythrophleum ivorense | reverse complement strand
CTTACCTAAGTACTTGTTTAATACATTACATTAGATGTCATAAATGAAATTAAAATGATTTGAAATAATTACAAAGTATTTAATAAGTATTAACTACCTTTTTATAAGGTTCAACCGTTGATAATAGAAAAGTTCTCCAAGTTTAGCTTCTTTGGCTAAGTGTACAATCAAATGGATCATAACTATAAAGAATGAAGGTGAAACTAAGATCTTCAAATGACATAATATAAGAATAACTGTATTCTAAAACTGATCAAGTTCATTCACGCTTAACACTTTATTACATAATTGTCTAAAAAATGAGCATAAGTTAATTAGAACTGCTAACACTTACTTGGAAAGTGTCTTTCTCATGGCTAAGGGTAGTAGTTGCTCTATAAGAACATGTGAGTCATGGCTTTTCAGTCCTCTAATCTTATGTTATCTCAAATTGATACGTTTGGAATGCTACTTCAACAACTGTCTAGCATGGTGATATTTTTTAAAGTCCTGAAGAGCACTTCTTTGTTGGCATTTGTCAAACACAGCTGAGGGATATCACCGTTGTCATTAGGCCAGAGATCAGACCTAATGCCCATATGTTTTAAGTCTCTTTATGCATTTAGATAGTCTTTTCATTATCTAGAATCATTTAACAAAGTGAATAACACATTGTCACAAGTGTTTTTCTCAATGTACATCACATCAAGATTGTGGTGTATCAAATGTTCACTTAATAGGAAAGTTTAAAAAATATACTCTTCTTATGTCACTATAGAGTGTCACTATCTACACTACCAACTCTTTTATGTATTCTTTCTTAACTTTCAACTTTCACCTTTTTTATACAGCATCAACATTCTCAAGTTGTCTTGAGATTTCTCAGTAATTCTTGTTAAAGGATTCCTCTTCTCTTCTCTTCTCTTCTATTAAATTGATATTGGCTAATCTAAATTTATGTCCTGAGTTTAGAAAACTATGATGGGCTTTAAAATACCACTTTCAATTACAATATAGTCGTAAAGGAGTTGAATCAAAGTTGCAAGATGGATAAGCTAAACCAATATGTATGTTCCAGCCAGGTAATGTTCTGAGCCTTGGGAAATCACTAATTGATATGAGACCCCGTAGAAACCCATTCTAGGAATCCCAAATGACATGGATCAATGATCAGAATTTGGTTACAACACAAAAACAAGCAAATACACAGATCTGGACAACAAGCAACAGAGAACAAAAAGAGGAATGAAGAAGAAGAAGAGATGTTGGTTAATGGAATTGAACCCTAAGAGAACCTGTCTCTTAGAACCCTAATCTGGGATGTCCCAAAGGAAACCACTCCTTTGACAAGTCAAAGATTTTTCTCAGTACACAAAGGCCATAAGAGAAACCTCACAAGTTAGAAATGATTCTAAAAAAGATAATTCATTCAATCTACCCTATTTGGAGTACGAGTGGGTCTTATATAGGCCTTTGAAAAAATAAAACCCTAAACACAAAATAACTCCTAGGTGATGCCTTTTACATGGCAAAAAAATAAAAGAAATTTAAGTTTGGACAAATTTACCAAGAATGGTGCCTAATAAAACTAAAAATCTAAAATGGAAACAATCAAATTAAAACAAAATAAAACTAAGAGAATTTGGTGGAAAATGGCCGGGCTCCTTTAATTTGGCTCCTTTTGGGCTTGGGCTAGCATGTTGTAGATATAAAATAATCTTCATGCCATTTTATTCCTTTTAAGCTTTATATTCAGCTAAGAATATGGGCTTCGAGTCTATTAGTTTTTGGATCACTCCATTCAAGGGCTTCTTCATAGCTTTGGCTCTTGATCTTGTCATTGGGCATCCCATACCTTGTAATGGGTCTTTTGTTGGCTATCTTTTAGAGTCACATTCAGCCCTTTTGCTTCTAAGTTCTTGATTTTATTCAAGCTCTTTCAAGTCTCTTAGCTCACCTCCATCACTAACAGTCCACATTGTAACTACACATGTATTGAAAACTTCATCGGTGTAAGAATAATAGGTTTTAACTCCCACATTCTACAAATCTATCAGCTCTTCTACTAATGGTTGCAGATAGACATCAATGTCATTCCCCAGTGCTCGCCTTCCGGGAATTATCATTGATAGAATAAATGAGTTTTGTTTTATATATATCTAAGAAGGAAGGTTGTACGACATAAGAATCACTGGCCATATATTGTAACTTGTACATAAAGTGCCAAATAGATTAAAGTCGTTATTGGCTAACCCAAAGACATACATTTTGAGGATTTGAAGCAAACTAAGTATGCATCATATCAAATTGCTTTTAAACCTCAAAATCCCTCAAATGCCTCATCATACCATCATTATTCTTATCAATGGAATGCCATCTCATGTGTTCAACAGTCTTAAAGGATATAAAAAGCTTTTATAATCATGGCTTTAATGGAAAATATCTAAACATTTTTGTAGGTCATTTGATTGAGTTTTCACCTTTAATTTTTAGTTTCCATCTAGATGTATTGTACTTTTTACACATGTCCTTATTTCTATCATTCTCCTAATACAACATATAATCATTTGGACATACATGAATTTTTATGTAATTGAGCTCTAATTCATTGATGATTTTCTTGGCCTCATAGAAAGAAGGTGGAATATTTGTATGTTTAAAAATATCAACCAATAACTCCATATCATTGACATAAACTTATCACTTATTTCACATAAACACTTGATGTGATACAATTTAATTAAAACGGATAATTTTGAATACTTTTCGCACCCTTCAAACAAATTTTGCTGCACATTTCTTATTAATTTATAAAACTCTTTTGCATCTTTGTTCATTCTTTAGTTTGATCATAAAATAGGATTCTCAACTTCATCTACATTTTTGTTATCATAAGCACCAAATGCATCAAGAACCATGTCTTGCGTAGGATCATCCCTACAAATTCGTTCTTCTCTCACTTGCAACTTTAATTAAGGTTCTATAGTAGGTTCATGTCTAGGTCTCTCTCCATGCCTAACCCGAAAAGCACACTCTTGGAGGAAAGGTGTAACAATCAAGTAGTGATGCACAACTTATCTAATATGCCATTACTTAAATCAACATTTAGGATATTGACATATTATTTTACCCTCCATACTCCCATTAACAAATACAAAGTCTATGAATCTATTCAGCCCATGAGTACCTAAGGGTATTTCAGGGTTTAACGGTCTAAGACTTGCCATTTTTGTAACTAGAAAAAAAAATATTTGATTATTTAATATTTAAAAAGAAACCACCTTACTAGGTGATTAGCTATCACTAAAGATAATAAAACATTACTACTTGACTTAAAGTAATGTATTATCTCTCGTTAAATTCATTAGGGATAAAAATACTTTTAAATAATTACTTATGTGTATTAACATATATTTACGTGTGTTTAAGAATTATTTTTAATTTTTTGTGTCATTTTTTTATTTTTTATTTTTTTCCTTTATTTGAATTTTTTTTGCATTTCTCATGTGAATTTAATATGATTAAATTCTATTTTTTAAGTACTATTCAAAAGAATTGAATTTATATTAATAATTCTTTTTATATCATTATAAACTTAATTCCTTCTAAAATAATCTTTAGGGTACATTCTGTATATTAGTATGATATATTTAAAAAAATAACTTTTTTTAAATGTTGATCTCAATTTTTTTTTTGGTGAAGTAGTTAAAGTAAAAGATCACATTTTCATAATTAGTAGACAATTCCTTCGAGTTATATTGATAAAGAAATATAATATTTGCTTGAATTATTTTCTAAGCTCAATAAAACTTTTGTCTCCCATAATTATTCTAATTATGCTGATTTTTTTAAAGCTTAGATAAAAAAATTCTTTTGAATATTTTAATTTTTGCATTGATAGTCTATCTTTTATCAAATCAGAAATGTAAATTGGTTTAGGTAGATATAAATTGACTTGAACACTAATCACAATGAAAAAAATTAAAAAGATAATATAACTCTACATAGATAAAAAATTTAAGCAATCAAAAATAAGATTTTAAATAATAAAACTCAGCCCTTGTAATGAAATAAATTTTATTTATATTTTGAGCAATAAAGCCAAAAATTTTTTAGTAAAATGATAATATAACTTTACACAAATAAGATAAAAAAAATTAAACAACAAAAAGTGAAATTTCAAATAATAAAATTATGCCATTGTAATGAAACAAATTTTATTTATATTTTGAATAATAAAGCTAAACAAATTCAAAACTACCCGCCATGAAAATATCCAATAATGAGATGCTAAAAATGAAAAAGAAATTCATAGAAATGGCATGAAGGCCCATTCAAACAAGGAAGATGGTGGAGATGTAAGAGGTATGTTGAAGATTGCTAGATCTATAAGAGGGATGAGAAGGACGAGGTGTGTTGAAGAAAATGAAGATAGGGTTGAGCCACCGATTGAGCCATGGTATTTTAAAAAATTGTGATCAAGTCATTGAGGACTTAACCACAGTTACCAAGAGTTGTGGTCAAGCCATTTGTTGGTTTAACCAAGGTAGCTTTGGTTAAACTATGGTTTAATCACACTTATTTATAACCATGGTCAAACTCTTGCTTTGACCACAGCTATATAACCATAGTCAAGACAAGAAGTGGTTTAACTATGGTTAATTGTAATTGTGGTTAAACAAGAAATTTAATCATAGTTATACAGTAACCGTAGTTAAATCTTTATTATAATCGCGGTTAAGGTAACTATGGTTAAAATGTGTTTTGAATACGGTTGTTATAACCGCGATTATGACATCATCCAAGAATCCCACCTTTTTTTTTTTGGTAATTTCTTGAATTAATCATAAAGAAACTAAAATTATAATTTAAAACCATGGCACTAGTTAATCTTTCAGACATAGTTAAAAAGATTGGAGCTAGATTGATGTTTTGTGGACTATTCCTTGACATTTTCTTACTCCCCCATCTTAGATCCTGAACTTTCTATTTAACCCCAAAAAAAAAATATGGCACTTGGGATTTTACACTTGATCAGTCAAGAGATCTTAAGGCATCCGTGCCTGCAAGCATATGTGTCATGCTTTGTAAAATAGTACTGGCTTCAACTACATAATGCAGATGCGGCAGAGAAGTATCTAGCCCATTTTTGAAACCACTTGTTTGTAATCTTTCGAAGAAAATTATTCTCGAGTCTTCAAATATGTGGTGGCTCTTTATTTTTCCGATTAAAAAACAAATAAAACAAAACTACATGTCCAAAGTCAAAATGAAAAAAAAAAAAAACTGCTGGCAACAAGACTGGAAACAATCAACCAGATGATCCGGAATTAAACACACGTGAAATGATTAAAAACATGCCAGTAATTCAAGGATATCCAGCCGTATGACTTGCAGAGGATATGTGGTGGCTCTTGGAGATTGGAGCATGGTGGAACATTTTAAGGTTCTCAGCTGCCAAAGTGAAAGGAAAAACTAAAAATGCCGCGAGTGTTTCTTAAGTCGTGCGGAATCTCTAAATGCGAATGCATAAATATACAGATGATAGAAAACCCTACCACATTATTTTAACTTTAATTCTGTATTAGTAAAATATATTAAGTAAGATTCATGACTGACTTTTCATAACCGGAAATTATGAATAGACTTTTGATTCCGTACAAGGAAGCTGCGTTTTCTTTTTCTTTTTCTGTTTCATAATTTTGCCCGCCCTGCTGGATATAGTAGCCTCCAATAAAATCCTAGAGTCTCCAGTCTCCACTATCGCAAGCTTTATCGGCTTATAAAAATAGAAGAGACCAGAGCTCACTTTTTTTTTTTGGTTAACCACTTTGTAATGTTCATACGAAGCATTTAAATAATTTTTTTAATATATAATAGTCATAAAATTCTTCAAAAACTTAAATGAGCAATATGGTAAAAGATAAATAAAATCTTTTGACACATGCTACAAGCGGATTGTTTGATACTATTGTAACTTGCTGATGCATAACTCTTCCGTATAAGGTATTAAGTATAATTTAATAATGACACTTTTATATATTTTATAAAAAAACCTGTGAAACCGTACTTTGTTACAGAAAGGAAAAAATATTGACAACTTTGTCAATAAATATGAAATATGAAGATAGAAAAAGGAAAAAAAAATCTTTCAATTCAACTTTAATATTTGATCCCCATCATGATCAGTCGTGATGTAATCACTAATTAACCTTGTTGTTAAATTCATAACAACCATATATTAATCATAATTATCTTAAAAGGTCATCAAATTATTCTAGGAATCATTCATTTTACTAAGCTGTATTTGATTTATATTTCTGTTTTCCTTTTTTCACATATTTATATCAATTTGTGAAGTCTTTTGCAATGGGTGCCAACCTTGATTAGAATTTCGCCATGGCGAAATGAGACATATTGCTACTTCTCATTATGTATAATAAGAAGTAGAAATCTTTAGAACATATAGCTACTTCTCATTATGTAATGGCTGCCAACTATGATTAGAATTTCACCAATTAGAAAAAAAAAAAATCTTTAAAACATATTTGATGTCCACAGGCAACGACACAGAAGAAACATTAAATAACAATAAAAAAATGCTAAATCATCTATTAACTACAGCTGGATGTTTACTGAAATCAACAGTGAAAGGATTTCCTTCAGTAACATTCTTGACCCTATCCTTATTGTTCAGCTAGCTGTTGAGGGAAGAAAAAAGGAAAAAAAAAAAATCAAACAAAGAATTATACTAGAAAACTAGGTACTCAAAATGGACTGCTCATTAATTTCTCATATGTTTGTCATAATATAATGAGATGTTATTTATGGGTAAATTATTCTCATTTTTTTCAGAGATGTTCAAATTATATAATTTTTTTTCTATTAACAAGTATACACAAACTTTCTTTAAAATTAAAAGATGAGAAAAATATTATAATGATAATTTTAATTTATTTTATTGGAAATATAACTTATTAAAAGGTATTTCTTAAGTTATTGTTTTAATTATATTTATATTTTGTTATAAATTTAATTTATTCTAAATTTTAAAAAATGACTATTTTCTATTAGCCAAATATATATTTAAAATTTGTTCTATAAAAATAAACATGATAATATTTTCATCAAAATAGTTGTAGAGAAGATCAATATAACAGATATTTTCATTTTAGAGAAAATAATTTAATTTTTTAAAACAAAAAAGAGTTATATAATTTATACATCTGTCAAAAACAAATAAAGTATAATTTATCCTTTATTTTATTGCATTGCATTTCTTCGTTATCCATCATGGTAGAGTTCAAGGCGTTTAGCCTGTGACGATAGATCCTCTTTGATCACCTTTCTATCTAGTTAAAACATCCGACTGATCCTCTATTAAGAGGGACCTAAACGAAATGTCCACTTAAAGTCCAATTTTGGAGCTCAGCAATGCTCCTATTAATTTGGTCCTCAAATTAGAGATGATCGGGCCCAGAGTATATGTAAGGTATTTATATAAAAAAAAATAATGAACTATTTTTCCTTGCAAAATTATAACAAATAATAAAACGTCTCATACAATTATTGATATAATTCAAATCCTATATAATGTTATTTGAATGGTTTTTTTTAAACTTCTTTAATAATATTGTCTGTGTGTGTGTGTAAAAGTAAATAAATAATGATATACAGGCTAAAAGTCTAGGATTTGAGTATCATACAACTCAGATTCAATCTTGAATCTTTAAAACACCTACAAAAATTTTCATATGGAAACCCAAGCTAGCAGATCAATTTTATAAATATAGTATGAGTATTTTGCTCATCATTACATCAATTTAATACTGTCATAATTAAAAGTGATTATATTTAAAGTTAATATGTTTTCTTTGGACTCCCATAATGTTAGTATATTTTTGCTCCATCTCAAGTCTCAATATGTCTAATTATGATTGAGAAAAATTAAAGTAAAATTTTTTTACATATTTGCTGTCAAGTTATTTAATAAAAAAATAATATAGAGAATAAAGTTTTAGAAATATTTAATGATTGGCACTGAACTATAAAATATCCACCTGCCAAATTTTTACTGGACAAATTGAAAACAAACACTTAAAAATGTAGCAACTTTTATTATTATCATTATCAATATTACTATTATTATTATTATTATTATTATTATTATTATTATTATTATTATTATTGAACAAGCAATTTTAATGCTTTTATGCTTAAAGATGAAAATTGACAAGAATATTACGTATGGAGGAGATATCAGCTTGTGGAAATCCTTTCTAAACTTTCATAATAGTTGAAATTGTGACATAATCGTCCAAATCTGAAAGTCATTATTGTACATTTATAGCTTCTCTTATTACATGATAAAGCATTAATCTAATTCGTCCCATCCTGCTGAAGACAGGAATTAGGACCGAATTTTGACTCATCTTAATTTTGCACTAAAACTTTATACTGACTTTACCTTATATTCCTTAACTAGCAATTTTGTTGAGCTAGTGATGATGTGCATCGGGACCTCCTGGACTCACACGTTGTGTTTGGTAGCTGCTAGGAGTTGCATTACCATTTCCTAACCCAATGCTGAAAGACACATTCGCACTTTTGATCAATTCACTATTTTCTGATGAGGATAGTAGGCTTCTACGTCCGAAATTAAGGTGTCGCTTTGCAGTGCTAGTAAGAAAGTGAGATCTGGAGTGGAAATGGAATGAAAATGGGTTGTCATTTTTTGGTAACCGAATCTTGAACATGAACGACAGAGAAAGCAATAAGAGTAGAGTGCACAAACAGAAACCCAGTTTCGCCATTTTCTCTATGAGTTTGAAAAATGTTAGGCTTGTCTTATCCAAGCAAAGAAGGTAGGATCATGTTATATATAGGATAAACGTGCTCGTTTTCGGCTTTTACTAATGCAAGTGGGGATCAAAATTAGGACATCAACATTTTTGTCTCTATCTGTCGTGCGAAGACTTTGTATTTTTTTGAGCACTTTAAAGCTAAGCGTCAAAAACTTAGATCACCCTCTTGATAGGTAAATGCATTATCTATTTGGACTAATGTGTTGAAAAGGGAGATTTCGGTTCAGTTAGGAAATTAAAATCGTTGTAGTTATTCCCCAGCCACGTCATTCTACTCATTAGTGAGTGTTAATTCGTTTGCCGACCCGATGAGTGTATTACTATGTCGGATGAAGGGGTAAAAGAATAAAGGCACTTACCGTGTATACTACATCTCTCTCTCTCTCTCTCTCTCACACCCCAGTTGTCCTCTGGAGACCCCACCATGTTCGCTAATATGTTTAACATATTGTAGAGCTAACTAACCAGAATACTCGCCCACTTGAAGTTCACCAAGTGACCAAAAGACAATTATTAATAGTCATCGTTTTATTATTAATAAAGGTTTGGCGTTATATTGATATTGCTAATAATGCTAATAATGTGATATTATCTTGAGCTTGAGAGATAGAAAACATAAACGATGATCTGATCATCTCAAGGGATTTTGTGTTCTAGTTAAAACTTTAATATTAAATGGTTCCCAATCAAATATTACAACTTAGGACAGTTATAATTCAGTAAGATTGGCATATGATTATATTTACTCATTTAGATGAGGATAACTTATCTCTTATTCATTTGTGTAGTTGAAACTAAAGTTAGCATGTGATTGTTCATAATAAATATGAGTATACTAAATTAACCTACTAATAATAATTAATTGAGTTTTTCACAAGCTATTCTTAGTTAGTATAATACAATTCTCCTTTAACTTAAATAACCATTAGTATCTTATAAATGTTGTATATTATATCTTAAAGGTAAAACACTTGTGTTGCTTTTACAAATTAGGCTTGGTGCTCTTGTTGCTTGTGTTCATGACCTTCGTGCTTGAAGATCTGACCTTGTGAATGTGATTGATCACCAAAGTAAGTCATTTAAACTTTCTCTTAGATTCTAATATGATTTATAAATAAGAAGTTCCTAGGTCAAAGAAATAAATGAAATTTAAAATTCTAAAATTCTAGCTTCTACACTTTTCTCTAAAATTGTTTTAGTTGTATTTTCTTTTTTTTTTTCACTTGATTGTTTAGAGTTGATGTTAATAATAAAAGATAAGTATATTTGAATACTTAATTGGTGTTATTGTTTTACAAGTGTGAGCCATTAGCTCTTAAAATTTAGGAGATGTTTGGTGGGTAGAATATTTTTTATTTTCAAAAATGTGAGGTATGAAATATTAGATTTCCTTGTTTAGCATGCAAGTGAAAAACTACTCATAGGAATATTGCATTCCTAAGAATGCAAATGTCAGCATACATATTCACACGAGAGCAAAGATATACTTTGATGTCAAAAACATTTGATTGACAAGCACAACTTCTAAAGTATTGGAAATGTACAACATAAGATAGGCCCCAAAACACTTACTTGTAGTGGTGGATCGTGTTAGAAAATTGCTCCATGCGCTAGATTAGAGTACCTAATCAGATTTTAATCTTAGGCTCAAACTAGAATTGCCATAGATTCAAAGACTAGAAGAGGAAGTGTTCTTCAAAGGGTTATTCATTGAACTCTCTCTTAAAGAGATGAATGGATAATGAAAAATCTCCATTATAGTTAGTGTGTGTGTGTGTTTGTATATTTTAAAATATGAGAAAACTCTATCCTAAAATCCCCTTAAGATCTAGTTAGTTATCATATCCCACTGGGATAATATAATTGACTACTATTTTGAATTTACAAATAATTCAAAATAAGTTGCTGGATAGTAACAATAAATAATTAAGTTAATTACTTAGAAAATAATTAATTAATCAATTAATTATTCATTTTAGGGTTTTCTTTATGAATCTAGGTTAGTCTATCATGAGTGGCCTAATAATTTAACATCTTCTACTCATATATGATGGGATGTACAACACAAATCTTTATATATATATGCAATGTACTTATTCATGTGCCTTTAATCCCTTAGATTCACCAATATACATTCTATTCTTGACAAATCTAATCCCTCTAAGTTTTAGTAATAGTCAAACTATTTTTCTCATATGTATAGTATCTATACTTGTAATATTACCAAAATAACTTTATAATGGACATGTCTTAGACACTAGCATAATTATGAATATCCTAGGTAATTTTTCTTTTGTCCACATTTCACTTAGATAAAAATCAACTACTTTATTAACATTGGTCCTTTAGGTTGAATTTATTGTAACCATAGGATATGCATTAAAGGCAAACACTGACTTACTTCTTTATGATATTGTCAAAGTTATAAGGGCATTTTATAAAAAGATTTGTTCCTTTCTAAGACTCACACAGCAATGAAGCAGCGATATATTCACTTACTTCCCAATTGTGAGTTTTAAGCACTTGCAGTATGAATTGTATAATATAGTGTTTCTCTTACCTTATAAGAGTGTTTGTCAATTTTATTTATTGGTTAACATAGTGCAAAATTTAGTCTAGACACACATAATATTTAAATCGAATTCTATCATTCCACTTGCCTCTTAGGGCATTCTTGAAGATAACTTGAATTTGGCTACAGTAATTATGGAAAAAGTCAAATTTCATAATTTAATCTATATAATTATTTTTTTGGATCTCATCTTGATTTACTACTTTTTTTTGTCAAGGTGACATATTTCTATTTTATATTCTTTCTTTCTCACATCAACACTTCCATAGCCAAGTATAATGACACAAATGTCTTATCTTTATTCATTCTTCAAGAGTGCCAAAGGCATTACTTGTGTGAGAGAACTAACCTTATTAACCTATACAACATACCATTGCCTTGTGTATATATTGTCTAAGATAATGGCACAACATAATGAAAAAAATACTGAATTTATTCAATAATCAATTCTTATATAGAATTTGTTACTTCATATTCTACGCATTAATGTTTCATTTCCACATTTTTGGGTATAGGTATAGTGAGGGGATTTGCTAACATGTGTGTAGAAATGTACTTTACAACAATACTTTTATGTGATATTACTTTAACAAAATCATAGTTAACGTTTATGTGCTTTGTCTTGTTATGATACTTGGGATCCTTGGTATAGGCTATATGTCACACCCGTAATGTGACTGCATGGTGTTAAAAAAAATTAAAAAATTTGATTTTCGAAAATTAAAACCAATCAAGTAGAGTTATCACCAAAATTTTAATTTTAAAAAGACAAAATTTTAGAAATTTTTTTTTGCAAGAAAATGGTTTGTGAACTAAAAATAAATTCAGGAGTCAGTTATGTGTGGGGAAAGTGTTAGACACCCCCAAACACTCATTCTTAGAAACAATTATCCTAAGTTAATTATACAAAATTAATATGACATTAATCCTATTTTAATTTCCCTATCAATTACAAGCAAGAATAAAGAAAAGAAAAGAAATTAAGAAAAATAAACAAAAAGAAAATAGTTTATTTACAATGACACACTTAACTTAGGATGAGAGTTTAAAGCTTACGTACTCTATAGAAGAGATCAAAATCCACATAATTCGATTGTTAGAAAATAGTGTTTTAGTTTTTTTTGGCTTTTTTTTTTAAAATAAGATTTTTTTTATATTCTAACTAGCTATATATATATTTTGGTGAAAAGAGAGAGAGTAAGATTTACTTTTGCCTTTCGCAAATAAAATGGTTTTGAAATTGGTTGATATGTTTTAATTTATAAAAAACAAAGTTAGTTCTACTTCTTTACTCTTGTCATTTTTTTCACTTTTCCATGATTTTTTATTTTTGATTTTCAATTTTTTTATCATTGATTTTTTATTTTTATTTTTGTTTTTAATATTATTTTATTTTATTTGTTCTTAAAGATAAAACTCTAACGAAATTAAGCAAATTGATTTTATTTCTTTTGATTTTAATTTTTTTAAAAATAATAATTTACATGGATCTTAGAAAATTCCTAAGGTAGAAGAAAATTTAGCTTCAAACTTTAAAACATTATTAATTTTTTTAATTTTTGATTTTTTAAGAAAGATTTAAAATTTGTATTTTCACTTTTTAAAAAGTTAAGTCACTAAAATCCAACTTCTTTTTTTTTTAGTAATTTTTGTTAATTTTTCAAAAGAGATTTTAGAGAAATATTCCTATGACAAAAGCTTTATTAACTCTTTTTAAAACCTAAATTTTGAACTTTTGAATATATATTATTTATTTTTTTATGGTTTTAAAAGAAACTCATTTGATTTTCAATTTTTTTTTTGAAAATTTTTTATGGACTTTTTTTTGCTTGATAATTTTTTGGGAACAGAATTAATTTGATATGGGTCATTGGAACTCCAAGTTTATTAAAACATAATTATAAAACTCAAAAGATATTAAAGAGACTTATTGCCACATATAGTCTTTAAGTTGGCTTCTATGTGCTTGAGGAGACAAAGAATTCCACACAACTACTCTTATAGAACATACTATAAATAAAACAAAAGTATTGTCAAGCATATGTGATAAGCATAATTTATATATATTTTATTCTCCTTATCTCAAGCATTTTAGTGTCCAAATATGGCATTAAGGGTTCAATTATATAAAAATTGATTTCATTAGCCATTTATGCACTTTATGAATTAATTGGCAAATTTATTAAGTTTTAACGCATGAAATTCTTCTAAATAATTTTGTGATAATTCTATTGAATACTTTCCATTCATTTGTGCAGAATTTTGATGGGCAAATAGCTTGAATGAGAATAATGGTTAAAGAAGAAGAAAAAAAAAAAGAATGAATAAAGAAGCGTATAAGTAGCCCTTCACTCAACATCAACACATATGCATGAAGGAACTATCCATGGGGGCAGAACCAATGCAACAAGAGGCAGCCATCTTGAACACAAGAAGCATGTGAAGGAAAATGAGAAACACGAAGAGAAGCTACACAAGAAAGAAACAAACTCAAAACAGAGGAGAAGAAAGCATGCAGAATCTTCACGTGAAGAAGCAGAAACAGCAAGAAGAAAGCAAGCTCGAGCTAGCTAGAGAAGGAATTAAACAACATGTAAGAAGCATGCAGAAGTGAGCTTGAGTTTACGTGGAAAGAAGAAAGGGCATCGAGCTGAACAAGCTGAACGAGAAGAGCGAGCTGCATGAGGAAGCTCAACGCTATGCAGAGAGAAGGAAGATGATGGAGCTAATGATGGAAAGAAAAGGGAGCAACCTCTGTTTAATGAAACACGAAGACTGGTAAGCAAACACGTACAAAGCCACGGGGGAGAACAATGCGAGCTGAGAGATGAAGAAGCCTCTGTTTTGGAGAGCTGAAGAAGAAGCTTAAACTCGAGCCGAACTTGCATGGCTGGAACAAACGTTGAGTAAATTGAGAGAAGCTTGCATGAGCTAGAAGTAGAGCTGGAGCAAAGCTGGAATGACGATGAAGCTGGGCTGAGCACACGAAGAGGAAAGCTGGATGATGCTAACGCTGGAAGCTCCAGAACATGCAGAAAACAAGCTGAACGAAGAAGCCTGGGTTGAAGGTTAAATGAAGACATGAATTAATGCGAAGGAAAGAGCTGTAGGCTGGATGCATGAGAGCTGGAGAAAAGACGCAGAATAACGAAGAAGAAGCAGATGCATGAATGCAGAATCTTTACGTGGAAACAAACGAAGAAGAGCTGCATTCATGGATAACGTGGAAAATAACTAAGGAAGCTACGTCTGGACTCGAAGCAGCACGAAGCAGGGATAAATTCTTTTATAATATTCCAATGCATAACCATTCATAGCGGGGCCCACTCTCATATACACACCCATGCAGCCCAAGCATAAAACCACATAAAAGAAGAGCAGCAACACGTGAAGAAGAATCAGCTTTGGCACGTGATTTTTAATGAAGAAAGGAATACAATTCAGCATGCCTCTTTCATTCAATTCAGCACACCTCTGATCCATTCACAATTCATCCATCTCACGTCTCTAAAATCTTAGCAAACTCTTGCCTATTTATTCAGCCTTCATTCACATCATTGAAGGAACCACTCATCCATCCACTCCACACCATTCATAAACCATTCATCCATCCACCACGCTTCATCCATCCCATTCATCTCTTCATTCATCCATCCACTCAGACCATTCATCAACCATCCACGCCTTCACTCATCCATTCCATCTTCCATCCACCCACCATCCCATGAAGCTTTAATCCACCTTGAGGCTAGCTAGGAGGAAGCCTTGGAGAAGCTTGAATCCATGGAAAAAATTCAGAATTTTGGCTAATGATTTCTCTACTTTTCCTACACTTTTTCTCTTTCATTTATTTTCTTGGTTAAGATGTATTTGATAAGGAAATTGTGTAATTATAATTAGTGGCTGGTTAGACACTGATTAGGAAACATTTTTGTTGATTAATTGATCTGATTAATTTCAATATTATTTGAATTCCCATGTATGCTTCGAAGGTGTTCGATAAAATACATGAGTGAGCTTAATTGTTTAAATTGAGGATTCCTTAATGTTTAGTTGGTTAATTAAATATTTAGGATGATTCAGAGGTTAATCAAATTAGTTACTTAATCAAATTGGATGTTCATTGATCTTATAAACAAGATTTAACAATTTAATTTGGATGTGAGGTTTCAATTCAACATTAGATCGTTGATTTCTTGATTCTTGCGTGGTTACTCAAGATAAATTGTTATGAACACGATTAGGGACTCTTAGGCCAGAATTAATCACAATTAGATTAGGATAAGGATAGTGGATACCAAGGGACGAATCCGAAGCTAGTCACAAGACCATAATCCATACAATTAGATAGCAATTAGGAAATTTAATTCAATTTAGTTTTTGCTTAGTTTAATTAAATCAAAACCCCCTTAGTTTAGGAATTTTTAAAGCCTTTTAACATTTGAAAAACTCAATTAAACATTGAACGCCAATTCCAAGGGAGATGACCTAGGTTGTGCCACTAATTATATATTTTATCAACCTAGTATTATTTTGAGGGTTGTACGACGAGCCACTCAATATGATATATGTGTTTGTGTGTATAGTAAAAAATCATAATATCTCAAACATGCATTACATTGTATGAGTAGATAAAGAAAGTAATAAATCAAACAAACTTTCTTCTTTCCCTTGAGCCCTCCATCCAAGGATTCACCAAACATTCTCTCTAACTATTTACACAGCCTATGATCTAGTTGAGCAAAAAGGAAACATGAAGTAGAATTAACCTGAAATCGAATTAAAGCACCTATGCAACACAAATAGAATCACACTCAACCAGGTCATGGAGTCTTCAACAATAATTCCATTTTTTAAAAAGTCAAGATGCATAAGCATGTCACTCTTTAACAATTAACAAATAACTTTAAGAACTAAGCATGGCTCCTTCAAGCTCAATAGATTTGACCATTAACACAACAATTTTTATTAATGAAAACCTAATAGTCAAAAACCAAAGCATATTTCAAACTTCTCTTATGCATTTCATCAAGCACTTGCTAGGTGTTCTTTAGGAAATGTATAGAGATGGGATTTTACACCTCATTATAACCACCTAATGTATGGCTACTAACAACATTACCATGGCACATAATTCAGCACTCAATATCATATTTCAAACAATAAGGAAGCTGTAACACTAACTTTTTTTTCATTGAACTACCCAATTTCCATTCTTCACTTGACATTGTCAACGTCGATCAAAGAAAATCCTAAGCAAATTGCAACACTGACAAACAAGGCAGGAGACCAAAATTCATGGCTTACTTGAAGTAGGGCTACTTGTGGGAACTGTGACTACTAAGATTATGAATTCCCTCCTTCACACTCAGCCTTGCAATGGTATCCGAAGAGCCAAGAAGCAAGGGAGTTTCGTTTAGCTCTTTTCTCCCTTACTTGTTCATCTCTTCTTGCCATCATTCACCCCAGGACCCTTATAGAGCTGAAGCTTCTCTTCTTGATAATTTAGTCTACAACTTTCTTTAAACCAAACTGAAATCTTCTCCCCTAAAAGACCCTTTCTCATCGATAGAAATAAACTTACAATAAAAAATCTTTCCTTCTTCCCTTCTCGGTCTCTCAACTCATACTTGAATACTTTTCTCTTTCTCGGTCTTTCTCCTTTGAATGCTCTAGCTCTCTCTCGGTCCCACCCTCCTTCCGAAGAAGCCCAGTAAAAATCCCTTCAAATTTTTATTTCTCTTTCTCTTTCTCTCTCTCTCTCTCTCTCTCTCTCTCTCTCTCAATTCACTCCTCTCAGTTCTCTCTTCTCCAATTTCTCCCCCTTATTCCTCTCTCTCTTCCTCCTTCCTCTTTGTTTCTATTTTTTGATCCCTCACTCTTCCTCCTTGTTGCTCTTTCTTTATCTTTCTTAGCCCTCTCTTTTCTTCCCTCTTTGATGCTCTCTTTCTCTTTCTCGATCTCTGTCTTTGTCCTTCACTTCCATTTTCACATTATCACTTCTTTGCCTTCTATGGTGAAAGGGACATGAAGAGAGGTTAACTCCTTAAGGCCATCGCTACAATCTGCTCCTTCCTTTGTTGGACCCTTTGAGACAATGGCCTGCTACCTTTCGTTCTTACCTTCTATTCTGTGCTTTCATTATGTTCTCTGCTAATGGAATGGTGAAAGGGGTGCTGAGTCAAAAATGCAAGGACCCTACATTTTGACCCTGTAATTACTTTTTGTTATTTATTTAATTATGGGTTTTCTTTTTTTAATTTTTTTGGTTTCCTTCTTTTTTTCTTTTAACTTCTCTTAGGTTAGTTAGGGAGTTTAGACAAGCAAATTAGGTCTAGTGCTAACTCTCTTACTAGATTGCACCTAAGCCATTGAACTCCTCTTTACTTTCTCTTTTTGTTTTGTATTGTCTTGCTTTTTTTGTTTATGTTTTTTTTTTTCATTTTATTTTTCTATTTTTTATTTGCTTTTATATTTTTAATTTATTGAATAAAATTAAAATCAACTTAAAAAGAATCAACTTAAAATTAAATTAAAAAGCATAAACATTAAATTAAAAGGACTCAAAATTGCTTAGATGCAAAATTAAAAAGACTTAAAATTAAATTAAAATACACAAAATTTTAGGGAATGCTTAGACAAAATACAATATTCACTATTGTCCCTCTTTAATTGTTTATTAGGTGGGAAGAGAGAAAATATAATTTTTGAAATTCTCACTTAAGAAACAAGTAAAAGAACACGTATTTTGTTTGGCCATGGGTACAAAACATAAAATGCAATGAGATGAACTAACTATCCTTGATTGGACTTGATTCAATGAGCACGATTAGACTATGCTAGACCTTACACTTGGGCCATCCTTGACTCAACCAAAAGATGAAAAAAATGAGTAAAGTATAAAACAAGCTACATAGTGATATGACTTGATTGTCCCTAATATTATTGGATTGAACTAGCCTATACTACACTCAATCTTGACATAGTTAAACCAAATTAGTAGACATCATGGCTAGACCATGTTTGACTCCTTTAGAGACCATAAAAGGGAATGAAAGAAAATACCCAAAAACAAAATATGAAGTTGAAAAGTTAATTGGACCATACTGGACTCCATTTGAAAACATATAAATGAATGAAAGGAGTGACTCAAACAAAATGCAATGTTGACATGTTGCCCTTCTTTACTTATTCTTTAAGTGGGAAATTGAAAATGCAATTTTTGATATTTTCAACGTAAGAATAAGAAAAGATGAAAATACATATTTTGTTTGGGGAGCTAACAAACCAAACAAGTGAATTTACCTAGAAATGTAGGAACTTGACGAAAGGTAAAGGTGCCAAGAAGTGCTTATCATTATAAGGCTTTTGAGTGGCTGCATGGTTTATACAAGGCTTAAGAGTGCTTGGTCTATGCAGGGCAAAAAGGGTTCTTGATCTATGTAGAGTTTAAAGGGATGCCTGATCTGTGCAAGGCTTAAAAGTTTCCTAGTTTGTGGAAGGCTTTAAAAGGTGTCTATTCTATGTAGGGCTTAAAGGGTGCTTGATCTGTGTTGAGCTTAAAAGGTGTTTAGTTTGTGCATGGCTTTGAAAGATGCCCAATCTGTGCAGGACTTTAAAAGGTATTTATTCTATACAAGGCTTTGAAAGGTGCTTAGTCTATGTATAGAGTTTAAAAAGGTGTTTATTTTATGCAAGGCTTAAAGGGTGCGTAGTTTGTGCAGGACTTAAAGGGTGCCTAGTTTGTGCAGGGCTTTAAAAGGTGTTTATTCTATGTAGGGCTTTGAAAAATGCTTCGTCTGTGTAGGACTTTAAGGGTGTTTGATCTATATAGGGTTTTGAAAGATGCTTAATCTGTGTAAGGTTTTGAAAGGTGCCTAATCTATGCAGAGCTTAAAGGATGTCTATTATATACAAGGCTTAAGGTGTCTATTCTGTATAGGATTTAAGGGTGCCTGATCTGTACAGGGCTTAAGGGTGCTTGATCTGTATAGGGCTTAAAGGTTCCTATTCTGTGCAGAATTTAAAGAGTGTCTAGTCTATGCAGGGTTTTAAAGGGTCTAATTTTATGCCAATTTTCTAAGTTTGGAAACTCTATTTCATTTGCCTAAGTTTTGTGCAAGGTATGCACCTATATGAAATGTGTGATGCATGCAAAATACTTGACTTTTAAGCTTAGCAACTCAGCTTTGTTATCATATAAATCAGGGTCTATGTATGCAGATATAGGAAACATGAAGCATGTGAGATGTTGCATTTTATGGAATGCACATTTTTATGTTTTCTTTGCCCCTATAATACCTTAACTCTCTAGCCTTTAAATCATATCACATACGCTTATCTTAACACAATTACATGAATATCACACTTGTAAGTAGCGAAAATTTGCATAATTGAAAAGCCATTTACATCATTCTTGGCTTTAAGGACCATGTGGACTTACAAATTTTATTTCCATCCATAACATATCCATTCATATCATAAACATCACAATTTACCTCAAGAATCCTAGATTTTTAACCATATTTCAAGAAAACTAGAATTTACTCTCAGGTTGGTGTTCCAAATTTTTGATATAAATTTTGAAAATTTATAACTAATTCTAAAAAAATTGAAATCATATATGTGATAGCTTTTTGAAAATTTATAGATGTTGACTAAGGACTAAAAATAATTCCAAACTAAGATAATAACATTTAGCCTAGGAAAAATAATAAAATAGTACATCAAATCTAGTATTGGATAACTACAAGACCTAGAACTTCAAAATTTTGTTTCTCCCTTTATAGAGCTCCAAATAAGTGCTCTTAGTGACTATGGAAAGGTTATGATGTCTAGTATATGCTTATAAAATTTCATAAGTATTAGATTTTATTTGGCCTATGAATGACATAGAGAAGAAAACTGACCATATAAATAGTAACTTTGATAGATCTGCATAATTTGGCTAATTTTGAAAATTCATAATAAATACTCTAGAGCTTCAAATTAAGTGATCTTTAGCTCCATGAAAAGCTTTAAATGAGACCTATATTTATGACACTTTTGGTTCAGCTCAAGAATATGACACTTTTTGGTATCATAAGGGGGCCAAAAGGCACCGAATAGTCTTCCACAACTTCTATGACCATTTAAGCACCTCCCATAGCATAAACGTAGCGTATATAAGTAGTCCAAAAGGTCCAAATCATCATACATCTCAAACTCATCATCTCACATGCATAAATACACATTCAAGTAAAGGCTGCCAAATGCCAAAATCATACATTCTCATATATATGGCTTTAAATTTGGTTCATAGACCATATTTACATGCTTTTACAATTGCTCAAGGGTCTACATCTTAAAAATAACTTATACATAAAAATTTTGATATTTAATTACATCAAAGCTATTCTATTGCCAAAGTATTGCCAATCATGCTCCTTGGCTCCCATTTTTGCCTCTTTGAGCTTCACCTAGATATAGTTAGTTAGGAAATGGGGGAAAGTGAGATTCAAAAATCCCAATAGCTCATTCACCCTTTCAAGTAAGCAAACAAGGCATATATTCATGTCAAAGAATACAAGCATGCCATAAACACTTCCAAGAATAATTAAAATTATGATTTTCATATCACATAAACATATCAAAGTCAAGAACAAGTTCTAGGGACTTTTGCCCTAACTTCACCCTATCATTTAGGAATTTTGGATTAGCCTCACCTATTATCTAGGAAATTTTGACTTAGCCACACTCATTTTTGAGACTTTTGGCTTTATCTCATCCATGATTAGGGACTTTTGGCTTCACCTCACCTAATCCAAGAGACTTTTGGCACAACCTCACCTACAAAGAGCAAATTCACATTTCAAAAGCAAATTAAGAAGCATAATGGTACCATAGCAATAATTCAATAGCAAATGTCATGTCTCATGATTTAACCATACATACAAGCATTCAATGACAATTATACGACCAAGAATTGCACACAAAAAAGGATAAAGAACTACTTTGGTTCAAAAAAACAAATTCTTCCTTTGTTTCCTCACTTCCTTGGCTCAGCCTCACACCCACACCTAGGAAGGACTTGATTTACTTGGTTTAGATACATTAAACAAGACACAAACACATCATTGGAACTAACTCTAGTGTCACATAAACATTACACAAGCTACATCTAGCTTATGACACTATTATGGTTCCATACAAGGGCATAATGAAGCAACCTATATAATTCAAGGTCTTGGCTCCCATTTCTCACTCATTCTAAGTCACATGACTCCATTGAAAGTCATTAGAGCAATCACAAATTTAATCTAATGAGCTAAATATCAACTTGCTTCTTTATGCCTAAAAATGGAACCTAACTTCCAACTTTTGAAACGTGGTTTCTAAATTAAAACTAATGATTTCTTTGATGTCTATAATTCATATCTAGACCATTTCTAACCTTGAAATCAAAGAAAAACCTCCCTAGGTGCCCCTTTCCCCTTTTGGCCGAATTGCACACCATAATGGAAGCCTATGGGATTTTCTTAGTTTTCCTAGGAAACTTGCTATCCATGAAGCTTACTAAATGTCTTGGGATTTCAAGCACACTCTTAGACAAGCTAAGTCACCATTAGAAAGTTTTAGATTTGCCAAGGTGCATCCAAATCCCTAATTACCATACTTTGTTCTCTAATGGTTCTTTTTGCATCCTAATTGTTTCATTTGATTTCTCATGCCTTAAAGCCTCACTTACTATCAAGTATCAATCAAAATAAGACCCTTAACATATGGTCTCAATTCTGGTTGAAATACATAAGAGAAGAAGGAGCAAGATTGAGTAAGAGAGACCATGGGAATTTACCTTATTTAGAAGCTTTTCAAAGATGCTTTGCTATACTTCCAAGAGCTCTTCCAATTTCTCTCTTCTCTCCATTGGACTAGCCACCAAACATAACCAAACAAACCATTAAAACCATGGGAGAAGAGAGGAAAAGGAGGAGAAAGGGTTTGGTGAAGAAGAAGACATAAAAACTAAAAGATTCTTACACTTTTCAAGCTTCTTCTTTCTCCCTTGGCTCTCCCTTTTAGTGTGCCTCCTTAAGCAGAGTATGGATCTGTCTTAAAGTGCAAGAGAGTCAGTCAAGAGAGAGGGCAGATTTAGGACATTTTCATCAAGCAAAAATCCATTTTTTATAACTTTTTAAATTTGTAATTTAGTCATTCTTCTTGGTTTTGTCCATTTGGGTTCATTTCAGTTTTTTTTAGAACTGTCTTTTTTATCATAAAATTTAGGTTCTCTAATTCATAAAATGGCTTTAGTTTCATTCAAATTGGATTAAAAACCTTCCCGAACAAAATAGTCAAAGTTTTAGTCAACTGATAACAAAAAATGCAAACCGAAGGAGTTTTGACCATTCTAAGGGTTCCTATGATTTTTGGGGCATCTGAGAACCCTGGAAACTCAATTTTTTCATTTAAAAATCTCTCGTTTAGGTTTTCTAAAAAGTGTCCAAAATTACAAAAATGCCACTTGTTTTTGTTTAATTTTATTTAACTATTTTGGCTCTAGTTTTTGGGCATCTTTAGTGTTGTATCCTCACTTTCAATTTTTTAGATTATTGTCCTAATTTTATTTGGTTTCAAATCATTCTATTTTGGGGATTTCCTTTAGTAATTAGGGCTTTTTAGAATAAACGAATATTACAGTCCTAATATGAACTTAAGGTCTACATAGTGTATGCATATGTAGGAGAAGCATATGAGATGCTTTATTTCATGAAATGCACAATTTTTACTTTTACTTACCTTGATGTGAACTTGGATCCACACAACGTATGCATATGTGGGATGTAAGAACATATGAAGTGTTCTATTTTGTGAAATGCAAATTTGTGCTATTTACTTATCTCAATGTGAACTTCATTCTATGTAATATATACATATGTATGATATATAAAGCATATAATGCTTTGTTTCATGAAATGGAAATTTTGCCTTTTATTTGCTCTAATATGAACCTGGTTCAATGTAATGTATGCATGTGTGTGATATGTGAAACATATGAGATGCAAGTTTTTCCTTTTTCTTCTTGGTCTTTAGAGATGCAAATTGTGTGTTTTTTTCATGAACTTGATAACATGTAATGCATGTGGGATGCAAGTTTCTTTTTTTTTTAATTTTAAAATTCACAATTTTTTCCTTATTTACAAGGTATGCATAATGTATCCAAATAGAGTTATCTCCAAAGGGAGAAAGAAAAGGGAATATCATATCTAAATATCCTTAAATTGATCTTGAATTTTGAACATTTTTCACTTATGCAAAAAAAGATCACCTCAAATGAAAGAGGAAGAGACAAGACATTATTTCTAAATGTCTTTAAAATGATTTTGAATTTTAAAATATGTAATATGTAGACATTATTTCACTTATGCAAATATCATAATATGTAATACATGTGGGATGCAAAATTCTTTTCTTTTTTTTTTTAATTTTGAAATTTGGAATTTTTTCCCCTTATTTACAAGGTATGCATAATGTATCCAAATAGAGTTAACTCTAAAGGGAGAAAAAGATGGCAACATTATATCTAAATATCTTTAAATTGATTTTGAATTTTGAACCTTTTTTACGTATGCAAACAAGATTACCTCAAAGGAAAAAGGAAGAGATGATACATTATTTCTAAATGTCTTTAAAATGATTTTGAATTTTGGACCTTTTTGGAAAATGAGTTGATAAAGGAAGAAGAAAAGGACAAAAATGTGATCTTTTTTTAAACTTTTAAAAATTAATTTGACTTGAAAGGAAAACATGCTTCATCTATGTATAAATTCCATACAAGTACATGATGCATGAAAGATCTCAAAATTTGTAAAATGTAGGAATTTTTGGTCATTTGTATTTGAAAAAATTTCTCATGTTGGCTCTTCACTGACCTTGGTAAGAAAAGTTGGACTTTTGGTTGTCTTGCCACATTTACCCTTTATCAGTTGGATGAAGGATTTTATTGATGGCTTTTGGTTAACCAAAAATGCCCTTGAGGGAATATCCAAAGTAAAGAAGATTTGCGATTCTTACTTTTCTTATTTTTGAATGAGTTTTTTCAAGGTAATTTGTTTGCCCTTAACTTAGGATTATTAACTTGATGAGGTAGTCTTTTCTTATCAACTTTTCATTGTTAATGCTTGAAAAGTCAATAGGTAAAATCCACTCTTTAGTTAACAATATCAATGCAGCCATATATTAAAGAATACAAACTCATAAGCTTGGAAATAAAAAGGATCTTAAAATTAGAGGAGTGGAAGGAATAGTGCAGCATGTGGTCAAATAAGATGATTTGACGTAGAGAAGTGGAATGACCAAAAGATAGATATAACATGATAAGATGGGAAAATGCCGCAATTCTAGGCTTGAAGTATTCTCCTTTGAACGATAAAGAAGTGAAATGCTAAGAAAATGGATATAATGAGATAGAAAAAAGCTTATTTTTATATTTAAAATCTTTTTAAAACAAATAATTGATATAAGTAAAAGAATTTTCTCTGAATTAGTCATTTTGCTTTAGCTTTAATGATTTTGGTTTTAAAATCATTCATTTCAAGAAATTTCTGCCCTAATTATTTTAAAACAAGCCAAAACTTAATAAGGACACTTTATGCTTGTCATGTGGCTTTGGTAAATGAGTTTATGAAATGAAAATATCAGGCTTTAAAACTAACATGTCCCTATTAAGTGTCCCATTAATCTTATTTTCCTATTTCATTAATAAGATTTTATACCTAAAATTCACTTGACAAGAGAGGATGTTCCAAGGTTGCAATTTAGTCTAATGGGTAAAATTAAATTTCAATTAATATATTGAAAAATAAAATAGAAATCGAATTCTAAATTATTATATTAGATTATATTAATTATATGATTATATTAATAAATAATTTCAAATAATTAAAATTAATAGAATAAGAATGTCATATGGGTCCCGTGAGCTCACTAATAATATTCTTTAATTATTTTCCATCTATACAAATCATAAACATCCCAAAACTTTGCATAAACCATGGATCAAGAACTAAAAACCAAAAATATTCACGTTTTGCCTCATGTCAGAATTTCAGTTTTCTTCTAACAACTTTGAAAACTCATAACTAAATCTAGAAAAATCAAAATCAAGCAACCCATAGCTTTTTGGAAATTTTTTATGTTAAATTTATACTAAAAATAATTTCAAGCCATGAAAATCTCATCTAGACCATGTTTGATAATAGAAAAAGCACAAAGGCCAGACTACCTAATATTACTGATATAGCTTATTAATATGAACTTTGAAAATACACAATTAATTCCACAAAAATCCAATCCATGAAAACTATACTAATTTAGAAAGCTATAGATGCTAACTAGAAGGAAAAAATAGTTTTAGATCAATCTAAAAGCATTGAAACCCCAAATATTGATGGAATATTACTAGGGGTCTGACTATGTACCTAAAATAGAGCAAAAACTTCAAAAATTCATATCTTTCTCTCTAGACATCCAATTAAGGTGATTCTAACTGGAACAGGTCACTGGGAAGGTCTAGTTTCTCCTTGTAAAATTTCATAGCCATTGGATATCATTTGTCTTATGAATGATAGAGATACATTTTCAGACCATATGAACAGTATCGGTACCAAAATTAGAAAATCTGCCAACTTAAAAAATTGGCCAAAATTTCTATAGACCTCTAAATATTATACACTTTAACTTTACAAAAACCTTTTAACAAGATCTATATGCATGCCAAATTTCAAACCAAGAAGAGCTCATTTGGATAGATTTTGTCATAGCTTACCATTATTGTCATTTTCGCATCTTATAAGGCACCAACTTGGTCCAAATGGCTTCCCCTTATGTTTGGCACCTCTTGGGCAAGTTTGAAAGCATAAATATAACTCGTATGAACTGTCCAAGTAGTTCTAAACGTCATACATCTCATTTTGATCATTCCACATCCAAGAATACACTAACAATCATGAGCCATACAAGGTGCAAGTCTTACGATTTCATTACTTTGATACTAATAATGGTTCTTACATCATTCATACATGCTATTACATTTTTTCAAAGGTTTACATCTAAAAAATAATATATACACATTCACTTTAACAATTAAATACAAAGAAAGCTACACAATTGTCAAAGTTTGGTCTCTTAATATCCTTGGCTTACATTTCTTGCTTCTTGCGCACCACCTAGACATATTAAGATGAAAGAGGGAAGGGAAGTGAGATTTATGGAATTTCAATAGCTTACACACCCATTCACACACATATTCATGGCATACATACATCAAGAGCACAAGTATGGAAGATGAATCAATTATAAATATATAAAACCACATTTCCATGCCACAATCTCACATCAAATTCAAACATGAGCTCTAGGGACTTTTAGTTTTGCCTCACCCTATTTTTAGGACTTTTGGATTTGTCTCATTCTTGGCCTAGGGACTTTTGACTTAGCTTCACCCATCAAAGAGACTTTTGGCTTTGTCTTACTCATGCATTGAGACTTTTGGAATCTTCTCAGCCATATTAAGGGACTTTTGGCATCACTTCACCCTTATAAGCATGTTCCACAATCAATGTTATTCAAAACAACACTTTGGTACCAATGTAATATCAAGACATCAAGTGGCATATTCTCAAGTCACACAAGCACGCAATGACATATATACAACCAAGAATGCAAAGAGAATGGGGTGGAGAACATTGGTAGTTATGTAAGCTTTACTAGGTCTTTCTCCTTCCCTTTTTTGGTTCCACAACCACACCTAGGTGGGTTGGGATTCTCTTAGCCTAAACATCATAAATAACACACAATTATACTCTTAAAGCAAGCCAAGATACTATATTTACTCTTAAGAGCACAAATGGTTCCATAGGTTACACTGTAACACCATAATATCTTAATTCCAATTCAACTCCCTTTAGGCTTGATTCCATATGATTTCCTAGGAAAATGACCGAAACCGTGGTATTTCACTAATTTAAGTCGAGGTTTAACCGGTCATATTTTGCCCCGTAGGTCCCGTGAATCCATCATTCACATTCTCTACTCAAACACCATGTATACAACTTGTACATAGTATCAAACAACTTATAAACCACGGATATGAAGCCAAAAACCCAGAAAATGAAATTTTCTCAAATGAGCCCATAACTCAGATTTTTGGCTCTAACTTTGGAAAATCATAACTAATTCTAAAAAAATTGAAATCAAGCAAATTATAGCTCTTTGGAAATCTTGGGATGTTAACTTCACACTCAAAATAACTCCCAACCACAATATCAACGTTTAGACCATCTTTAACATCGAAAAAGTGACAAATGTCTGGCTGTCCCTGATACTGGTGCAGTTTACTGTCATGAACTTTGAAAATCCATAATTAATTCCAAAAAAATCCAATCTGGGAAAACTATACCAATTTGGAAAGCTACAGATGCTAGCTAGAGGATAAAAATAAGTCCAGATCAGTTCAAGAGCTCATGGACCTCAAAAACGGATGGAACAATAACAAAGGTCAGAAACTTCCCTGATGCTGATACAGAACTTCAGAAAGTCGTTTCCCTCTCTACAGACCTCCAATTGAGGTGCTTCCAATTGGTATAGGTCACTGTGGACATCTAGTTTATCCTCATAAAATTTCATGATAATCGGACACCCTTTTGGTCCATGGATGACACAGATTCATTTTCGGATTTGTTGCATAGTACCATGACCAACCCATCAAATTTTCCCAACTTCGACAATTTGCCAAATATTCTCTAGACCTCCAAATATTACCCACTTTAGCTTTTCAAGAAACTCTCAATGGACTCTAGAGGCATGCCAAATTCTATATCAAGAAGAGCTCATCCGGTCATACTTTGGCAGAGCTCACACAATTGGCGGTTTTGGCACCCAAATTGGTTCAAAATAGGTCCAAATGGCCTCCCACATGCTTTAGCCTCTTTTGGGTAAGTTTGAAAGTACAAACATAGTATATATGAATTAATCAAGTGATCCAAGTCATCATACATTTCAATTTCACTATGCTACGGAACAAAATACATCATTTCATATAAGCCACAAAAGGGCCACATTTTACATTCTCATTGTTCTGGCTCTTTCCACAATTCATACATCATCTATACATATGTTTACATGTGCTTACATATTTACAACTCAAAAATAATAGGTGCATATTCATTTTGGCACCTTTTTACAACAAAAGAACCAAAACCACTACACATCTCCCTAAGTGTGCTCAACTAGGCTCCATGAGGTGCACTTGGTTCTCCTTGAGCTCCACCTAAAATGTTAGGATGGGAGAGGGAATGGGGGTGAGATTCGGGGAATCTTAATGGCTCATACTCATTCAAGATGCAATCAAGATATATAAACCAGTCAAAGTATGCAACCAAGTCACAATGACACAATATATGTGTTTCATGCTATGAATAACATATCAATGCCAAGATAGGCTCTAGGGACTTTTGGTCTAGCCTCACCCGAGCTTTGGGACTTTTGGATTGGCCTTACCCTTGGTTTAGGGACTTTTGGCTCCACCTCACCCGTCTCAAAGGACTTTCGGCACCACCTTACCCGAGCAATTTCCACAATTCATATCATAAGCATATTGGTACCAATGCATCAAGGCAACATCAATGGCATATCTCATCATACAAGCACATACACAACATACAATGACTATTACACATCCAAGAATGCAACAAGAAAGAGTAGATAGCTACCTTATCGGCCAATACAAATCTTCCCTTTCAATTTCTCTTCTCCCGTCTTGATTTCACACTCACAACTAGATGGAGTTGCTTCCTTTGAGCCTAGGCATAACAAGAGCATCAAATTACTCTCTTATAACTCAAATAAACTCTCACAAAACTATAGAGGCTCTTCATCAAAGTAAGCCCCGGCTACATATGTAACAAGCTAGGGATTCTCTCTCTAGAACTCTACTCACTCTCCTTCCTCTCTCAAGTTCTCAAGGAAGAAAGCAAAGAAGAAGAAGTGAAGCTATATGAGTTCTACCCTTATTCTAGAGTAATTTTCCCACTTCCCTCTTCGGAACCAAACCCAAATCAACTTCTAAAACCATAGAAAGAGAGGGCAAAAGGAGGAGAACAACATGCTAAGGAGAAAAGCTATGGAAATCTAAAGATTACTCACCTCTTTGCTTGGTCTCCTTGCTTCTCTAGGTCTCTCTCTCTCTCCACAGCTCTTTTCTCTCTCCTTGGTCGAAGCTTAAGTCGGTTCTCAAAGAAAGGAAGAGTTTAGACTCTTTAAAAAGTTAAAATCTCACTTTTTCAGACTAACCCTTGCTATAGCGAGCCATAACCCTCGCTACGGCGAGCTCGTGTCAGTCCCAGACCTTTGCCTTCGCGATAGCTCTCGCTACGGCGAGCAACTCCCTGGTTTTTGTATGGCATGCCCGCACTCGCTATAGCTAGAAGCATTTTTGCTATAGCAAGAAGGCATTCTCGCTATAGCTAGCCCATTTCTCGCTATAGCGAACAAATACATTTGCTATAGCTAGGCTGTAGTTAGCAGACTTAGAAAATTTTCAGCCTTCAAAAATTTTCAGCTTTTCTTTTCTTTCCCTTTTCTTTTCTCTTTTCTTTTCTTTTCTTTTTTCTGGTTGTTACATACACAATGGTTCCATTAGTGACCTATTGAAGTAACTTTTATAATTCAAATTCTAGGCTTCATTCTCTTCTCATTTCTAAGCCTCTTGACCTTATTTAAGGTCTTTGAAGCCATCACATACTCACTTACACAAGTTTAGATACATGTTGCTTCATAAGGCTCCATTATGGAAACCATTGTCTAATCTTCCAAACCATGGCTTCTAAATTTTTCCCAAGGATTCCTCCAACCTTTTACCATCATATGAAGTCCTAAACCAAGGCTAGAAGAAATTAAAACACTTCCTAGCCCATTCATCTAGCTTAGGTTGAGATATGAGAGAAGAAAAGGGTTCATGGACTTCTTGATTTTTTCTTGATGGGAGAGCCACTTAGGAGGCTTCCTAGAGGTCTTAGGAGCTCAATTAAATACTTACATATGCAAGAAAATTCAAGAATCAAAACAAATTTTATAAACTATTTAAGAGTTCTACACTTTGCTAACTTGAAATCTATTAGTTTTTCTTGCAATTTTTTAGCATATTCCACTTCCCCATGGTCCAAAACCCAAGTTTCTCTCTTGTTCTTGGATAAAAAATCCTTCCCCCATATGGTTCTGGTTTGGGCCAAAACATATACACATAAGAAGGAGAAGAAGAAGCAAGGTTACTAAGATATCTACCCTGGATTCAAGCTTGCTTTCAAAGGCTTTTCTTTTTAGTTTGCTTTTCCTTAAATTTTTAAACTGTCCCCCTTTTAATCTGGACTCAAAACAAAACCATTTCATTTAACAAAACCATGAAAAGAAAACTTGAAAGGAGAGGAACAAAGTTGCAAGAGGAAGAAGCATGAAATTCCTTAAATTTTCCTACCTTTTTCCTTGTTTTCTTCCTCCTTTCTTAGCTCTTCTTGTGTGCCACTTTTGGTAAAGCTCTCCCCTGATTTTTTGTAGATGCAAGGTCAATCTAAGAAGAGGGGAGAAGTGGCGTGATTTATGTGGAAGTTTCAAGAACATTTCATTTATAAAAATTTCAATTTTGCCCTTCCGTTATGGTGTTTTTGTTTTAGTTTCGTTTTAGCTTCTTTTTGAGAATCGTCTTTTCCATCATAAAACATTGGTTCCTAATTATATAAAATGCATTTGGAATCACTCAATTTGAAGCTAACACCTTCCCAAATGAATCTGTCAAAGTTCGGGCTCACTGGAGGAGCTTTAATTGTCCTGAGCCTTCCTATGGTTTTCAAGACTTTTGAGAACCCTGCGCAACTCAAATTTTTCATTAAAAAACCCTCCTATGAGTTTTTCCAAAAATTACATGTAAGTACGAAAATGCCATTACATTTTGTAAATTTTCATTACAATTTTACTTCACCGTTCTAGCTCTGTTTTTATTGCTGTCTGAGTTTAGGATTATTATTTTTAAGAGCCTAGGATATTACCCAAATATTTTGGGACATTATCTAGCTCATTTTAAGGGACTTTCTTTTACATAGCTCATTTTGTCATTTTACAAAATTTACTGTTCGTTATAGTTTTGCACTTGACTAGAGGCACACACAGAATCGTAACATGGTTTAGAATGAATTTATTTGATTAATCAACCGATTGAATCAAATTGTACTCTCATATAGATCAAATGAATTAAAATTCATGCAACAAAAATCATCTAACCAGAATGATAATAATTACATGAAAACAAAGAAGACAAAAACAAAATACTTCTAAAATTTAAATCCAAACTAGAGTTCTATATAATCATGAACTCAAGTTTGATATTAGGTTTAGCCTCTGAATTGATTACAAAGAAAAATTAAAAAGCCATGAAAAGACGAAAAAAAGAATGAAAAATAGAGAAGATGGAGTGTGTTCTATGGTGATGGCTTCTCCTCCTTAAATAAATGATGTTGCCTTCTTCCCTAAGAAAGATCTAAGGGCTAAGATGGGTTGAGGGCATCCAATGATCTAGAATTTTTCACATTAAAAGAAATCCAATACTAATCTTGAAGCAACAAAGCCTACTTCTTTGAACCAATAACAAAGTATCCAAATCCTTTTAGTAGCTCATCTAACCTGCATAACACAAATAAAAATAATTGGGCCTTTGTTAGAAAAATAAAAAAAATATAATAAAATGAAATTAAAATCCATTAATCTAAATTTAGCCCACTTAATATAAAATAAATCTAAAGTCATCAAATTAGCCATAATGAATTATCATTAAGACTAAATATGAAGAATATAAAATATAATAATATCAAAATATTAGGAAGCTAGAGACTAGTCAGGAAAACATTCAACTTTTGTTAGAGCTAGTCATGTGAGAGTTAGACAAATGGCAAGTGTCCGAATAGATGTTGACAAATTTTGAGATGGATGATTTGAGTTTCTTTATATTAGAGAGCATGGTGATGGGCAAGTATAAGATAAAGGATATGATAGTATGAAAAGTTAGGAGATGATAGGCAACATTGTCAAAATCTTTGACAGCTTCTTTTTGCCTAATCAATTCACACACCTTTACCTCTTACCCTTGAATCTTAATCTTTCATCTTAGCCATTCATTAACATAGCTTTTTGACTTGAATTTTAGTTTAAGCTAATCTTTCCATTGCAAAGGATCAAGAATCTTATATTTCATAAATTTCAAGATTTCTAACATAAAATGCATTATGATAATGTATGGATACAATTTAATTATGTTATTTGACCTATGAATTAATGGATGCATTAATTTTGACATAAAATTTTTTTAAGACAAGGAATCTTTATTTCCTTTAGGCAATTTGTTACCCTACAAGATAAGCTAAAAATAACAATTGATTCGAGAGTAAAATTAGAATTTTCCCATTCGATATTGCCTTTATGATAACCATTTTTATTTATCATTTGACCTTTATTTTTCTCAGATACTTATTGTACATAGGGATAAATAAAGTTGACAAATCATCCTATAAGAATATGCTAAATTTCACATGGATAATGTCTATGGAAAAGTTTAGCCAATCTGAATTTATTTTGACAATTTGCAGGGTCATTTTTAGATCCTCTAATTTCCTTTGGGATTTGATTATTTCACAGTGAGCAATGAAGTTAATAGAATTGGCTTATAAAGAATTCCAATTCTCTTGTAAGCATTCAAATTAAGCTCTTAACTGGCTTGACTCTTATAGTTATGATCCTTGTTTATTTTAGAATTAGTCTCCTAACATTAAGCCAAAACTTACTATCAATGTGGATGTTATCTAAGATTGCCTTTTTTGATTAATTAGTGGATTATTAGCATTAGTTGATATTCCCTGAATTCATCTAAGGCTTATTGATCAACTTGAGAAGGAATAGTCCCTACATAATTAATGCTTACAACTTTGGCCTAGATAATATTTGATAAAAATAATCCAATGTAATTATCCACTAACATATCAGGTGTAGCCATGATTATTTTGGTCATATGTATCATTACCACACAATTGGGAATAGTGTTTTGATATGGGGAATGCTTTGTACTTTTCCTTAAGGTGTTTATTGCTCTATGGAAGAAAAAGCAGTTGACAATCAATTTGAAAGAAATATGCCTTTCTACATAATTGATGCCTTACAAATGTTGTCTTAAACCTTTTATCAAGATAAGGTATTCATCTAATGATGTACTAACAAATGCATACTTTTTCATGTACAAAATTGCAAATACTATACAAAAACCATGAAAATCCTCCTTTTGTTTTAGAAACTTGTTATCTTACAGAGAAAAAGATTTTGAGAAAGCAATGAGTCCTTTTAAGGTTAATGTCAATATAATTGGACTAGTTGTTAAAAAAAACATGTCTAAGATTATACCCCATTTATTTTCATTTTATTTTTACATATTTTTTGAAAATTTCATGCCAAAAAGGCTTCCCTTTGAAAGGATTATGATGTGCATGGTCATGGTCTTTTAGTGTTGGAAATCTACCAGACAAGGGCTGGTTGTACTAATGCATACTTTTATCATAGCTAATGTGTCTAATATACAATGACATTTCATTAACTACTTTAGTAAATACTGATGATGTGCCATTTCCCCTATGGGCTTTATTGAATGTACGAATATGATAAGGAAAAAGATGAAAAATGCTCTCCTTTGTCCAAGCATGGTAAAACCCTAGGTTGAGGTCACTGCTTTATGTTAGTCAAGCTCTTATTATTTAGGAAACATCTATAACTTGACTATTAGTGTGAGGTTTCATGGTAGGCCTATGACTCCTAAAATATTGGTATCCAAATTGTCTTCACCATAAGATGAGGATCTTGCTATATAAATTTGACCTTAAAGAAAAAGGTCCTACATAGATCAAACTCATATAACAAGATGCAATTTGGGCAAGGTCTTCATGATAGCTTAAGGAAGCACAAGACCCTATAGGGAAATTAATATAAACCTCTACTAACCTAGGATACACTTAGACCCAAGTATAGGGCCCATAACATATGTGTAAGGTAATTGTGTATTAGTTATGTGTGTGAGCAGAGCATTCATACCTTTGATATTATGAACTACCTAACCCTCATATGTTAAGTAGATTGACAAAAGAAGGTAAGACATATATACAAATATAAACAAAAAAGTAAAGTATATATAGACATGGTCATCTACCATAAGGTTTTATTCTGTATGTTATCTAACCTAACACATGTTATATACACAATCAATGAAATAAAACCAATAAAATAAACAAATATGTGGAAGACATGTTATCTACTCTAATCATGTGAAACAAATAACATAAAAAAGGGTCTTCAAAATAAAAGAAGACCATAATATTTTGTACAACTTAAAACTAGGCTTGGCTTTCAGACTTCTCTCATGGAGTCGCTAAACTATCACACCCCCAATGTGACCGTATGATGCTAAATAAAAATTTGATTTTTGAAAACAAAAAATCAAATCAAGTAGAGTTACTACTAAAATTTTAATTTTAAAAAGGTAAAAGTTTGAAAAAACTTTTTTGTAAAAAAATGGTTTGTAAACCAAAAATAGATTCTTGAGTCAGTTATATACGAAAAAGGTATTAGGCATCCCATAATACTTGTTCTTATAAGTGATTACCATAAGTTAATTATACAAAATTAATATGACTTTAATCCTATTTTAATTTTTCTATCAATCACATGCAAAAATAAAGAAAAGAAAATAAATTAAGAAAAAGAAACAAAAAAATATTTATTTACAAACATAAACTTGACTTAAGATAGAAGTTTAGGGCTTACGTATCTTACAGAAAGGATGCAAATCTACATAGTTCAGCTGTTAGAAAACAGTGCTTCATTTTTTTTCTTTTTTAAATAAGATTTTTTTAATATTTTAACAAACTATATTTTTTTTGTAAAAAGAGAAAAAGAGTAAAAATTACTTTTTTTTTTGCAAATAAAAAGGTTTTGAAATTAATTGATGTACTTTAATTTGCAAAAGGCAATATTGGCCTTGTTTGATTTGATTCTGTAAAACAATTTTTTTGTTTTCAAGAAAAAAAAAACAAAAAAACTTGTTTGATAATGTGTTTTTAGTGAAGTGTTTTGTAAAACAAAAAAATAAAATTTTGTTTTCAAAAACAAAAAACTCAGAACACTTTTTAAGTATTCTGTAATTTTTGTTCTATAGAATCAGGTAAAAAACAGAAAATAATTACTTTTCAAAATAATAATTCAAACAGATTTTTTAATTTTTTTGTTCTCAAAAACTTGTTCTTAAAAACATATGTTTTGAAAATATTAAAACAAAAACAATTTCAAACAGGCCCATTAATTTTACTTCTTTGCTCTTCTCATTTTTTCATTTCTTCATGAATTTTCCTTTTTTTTATTTTTTTATAATTGATTTTTATTTATTTATTTTTAATAATTTCTTTTTTTATTTTTGATTTTGATTTTTTCTGTTTTTGCTTTTTTTGTTTTGATTTTTGATATTTCTTTTTGTTCTTAAAGATAAAACTCTAAAGAAATTAAGCAAACTAATTTTCTTTCTTTTGATTTTAATTTTCTTTTTGGAAAACACTACTAAATTTATTTGGATCTTGGAAAATTCCTAAGGAGGAAGAAAATTTAGTTTCAAACTTTAGAACATTATTTTTTAAAATTTTTTTTATTTTTTTAAATTTTTTAGGACGATTTAAAATTTATATTTTCACTTTTGTAACTTTAAAGAATAGATGGGTTATTAAAATCCAAATTATTATTTTTCTAGTAATTTTTGTTAAGTTTTCAAAAGAGATTTCAGAGAAATATTCCTATGATAAGAGCTTTATTAATTCTTTTTAAAACCTAAAATTTGAAATTTTGAATATATATTTTTTATTTTATTTATTTTATGGTTTAAAAAGAAACTCATTTGATTTTTCTAACAGCCTTTTTTTGATTTTTTATGGATTTTTTTTACTTGATATTATTTTGAGAACAAAATTAATTTGATATGGGTTATTAGAACCCCAAATTTATTAAAATATAATTATAAAATTTAACAATTACTAAGGAGACTTATTCCCATACATGATTTTCAAGTTGGCTCCTATGTGCCTAAGGGGACAAAGAATTCCACACAGTTACTCTAATAGAACATCTAAACATAAAACAAAAGTATTCACAAGCATATGATATTTGTGTTTGTGTGTGTTTTGTGCATAGTCAAAAATCATAATATCTCAAACATGTATTACATTGTATGAATAGATAAAGAAAGTAATAAATCAAAGAAACTTTCTTCCTTACCTTGAGCCCTCCATCCAAAGTTTTGCTAAACATTCTCTTCGACGATTTACATAGCCCATGGTCCAGTTGAGTAAAAAGGAAACATGAAGTAGAATTAGCCTGAAATCGAATTAAAACACTTATGCATCACTAATAGCAAATCACACTCAACCAGGTCATAGAGTCTCTAATAGTGCTTCTATTTTTTAACAATTCAAGATGCATAAGTATGTCACTATTCAACAATCAATAAAATAGCCTTTAAAAACTAACCATGGCTTCATCAAGCTCAATAGATCTTACTATTAACATAGCAATTTTTATTAATTGAAACCTAATAGTGTAACGCCCATTGTACAATCACTGGAACGGACCGATTTGAAAAGCAAGTCCCCTGAGATGAGTGATTCAAGGCCAAATAAAATTTGAATAAAATTTTAAATAATAGAAAATGAGGATTTGAGCCTTGAGTTGCCCAAAAATTGGGGTCGGAGCGATTCAAAAAAATTGTCGAAAGGCCAGTGGCATTTTCGTAAATAAGTGTAATTTTGGAAAAACACCTAGGATGGCTTTTTAAATGAAAATTTTGAGTTGTCCAAGGTTCTCAGAGGAACTAAAAACCATGGGAAGCCCCGGGACTGGTAAAGCCCCTCCGATGTACTGTTTCCAATGTCAGTTGACCCGAACTTTGACCGATTTGTTCGGGATGGTTTTAATTCCAATTTGAGTGATTCCAAAGGAATTTTGTTAAATTGGGAACCTAAATTTTATGATGGAAAAGACAGTTCTAAAAAACGAGCTAAAACAAAGCCTAAACGAACTTGCCATTACGGAAGGGTAAAATTGGAATTTATGGTTTCTTGAATATTCTAAAGAGTTCCACACTTTTCTCCCTTCTTATCCTCTTTAATGAGCACGACCCATTCTGCCCAAAATATAGGAAATCTTCAGCTCTCTTAGGCACACAAAAGGGAGGAGAAAAAGAGGAAGAAAGCCAAGGAGAAACTAGGTAATTTCATAAAATTTCTTGCTCCATCTTCCTCCAATCTTGTTTTCCTCTCTTCCTCCTTTCTTTCCATGGATTTTTTGAATGATTTGGTTCTGTTTTTGACCCAGACCTAAGGGGAGAATTTCGAATTTGCTAAGGAGAAGAGAATGAAGGAGAAAGACACTTGAAAGCTCACTTGAACCATAGGTAATCTTTGCTTTTTGTTGCATCTTCTCTTCCCCCTCCCTTTGTGTGTATTTCAGCCAAGAATAGAACCAAAGGAGGGGAGGATGTTCTGTCCAAATACAAGGAGGGAACAAGGGTTTTAGGCCACAGGGAGATGGCATATGGCAAGAAATTCCAAGAAAAACCAATAGAAAACAAGTTAGAAAAGTGTAGTGTTTTCTAGGGTTTTGCAAAATTTGATTTTGTGTGAATGTTTCCTTGGCTATTTGAATGTTTCCTTGAACTCCTAAGACCTTTAGAAAGCCTCCCAAGTGGCTCTCCCATCAGAAAGAATCACAAAGTCTATGAACCTCCATTATGGTGCATATTTTGGCCAAGCTAGGTTCATTAGGCTAGGGGATGTTTTAATTTGTTCTAGCCTTGTTTTAGGACTTTATATGATGTTAGAAGATGGGAGAAACCATTGGAAAAAATTTAGGAGCCATAGATTGGGAGATGGCCTAATGGTGTCCATAATGTTGCTTTGTGAAGCAACTTAGTTTTCCAATTGTGCAATTGAATGTGTGATGGCTCCAAGGACCTTAAATGAGTCCAAGAAGTCTAGAAAGAACAAGAGAATGGAGCCTAGCACTTGAATAATATGAGTTTCTTCAATAGGCCATTTATGGAACCAATATGTCTATTTTGGAGCCAAGTGTGTAATAAGCTTTAGTTTAATGTCTTGGCTTACTTCAAATGTGTAATTGTGTGATGTTTGTAATGTCTAGGCCAAGAGAACCCTACTCCACCTAAGTGCTCTTGTGAAACCAAGGAGGGGAAGGAAATTGCAAAGTGAGCTTGCATACATAAAAAGGTAGCTCTCCACCTCATTCTCTTTGTATTCTTGTGTGCATATGTATATCTTAGTGTGCTTGCATGCATTCTTGATGCTTGATAATATGCCACTTGATCCTTGGTGTGCATTGGTACCAATGTGTTGTCTTGAATGACTATAGTTGTGGAAAGAGCCCATAAGGGTGAGGTGATGCCAAAAGTCCCTTGATGAAGGTGAGGAGATGCCAAAAGTCTCATGGCATGGGTGAGACAAGGCCAAAAGTCCTTTGAATGGGTGAGGCAAAGTCAAAAGTCCCTAGACCAAGAGTGAGGCAAATCCAAAAGTCCTAGAAATGGGGTGAGGCTAAACCAAAAATCCCTAGAGCATGAAAGTAATCTTGACATGTGAATGTGGCATGGAATGGAATTTATTGCACACTTTATGCTTGTATGGTTATGCATTTGGTATATGTATGCCTTGAATGTGGTGTGAATGGGTGTGTGAGCTATTGAGATTCTTGGAATCTCACCCCCCCTTTCCCCTTCATCCTTGAATTGTCTAGGTGGTGTTCCAAGTCAAGGAGATGCAAGCCAAGGACATTGAACATCTTTGTTTTGGTGTATTATGTACTTTAAATGGTGGTTAAATGTCAAAGTAATGATGTATGTAATATTTTGTGATGTAAGACCATGGACAAGTGTAAAATAATGTATAAATATGATGTACACTTTATATGACACTAAATCTCTAGTATTGTGCAAATTGGCTCTTGGATGGCTTGATGTAACTATGTATAAATAGATGTTGAGAGACCAAAATGAGTTGCATGAGGTTTGGGATCACTTGGGCAGCCTCCACAAGTCATATTTGTGCTTTGAAACTTGCTCAAGGGGTGCCAAATTCAAGAAGAGGCCATTTGGTGCAAAGTGACTCTTGGTAGAAAGCAAAAATGACCATTTCATGAGGCTATGTCACTTTTTGTCCAAATGAACCCTTCTTGACCTGAAATTTTACATTCATCTAGAACTTATTGAGATATTTTTGAGAAGTTAAAGTTGGTAATTTTTGGAGGTCTGTGGAATATTTAGCAAATTGTTGAAATTGGAAAATTTTCTGGTTTTGGTCCTTGGTACTGTAGCACTGGTCCGAAATTGAATTCTGTCCTTCATGGGGCAAACGATGTCCAATTGTCACAAAATTTCATAGAGAGAAACTAGACATTCACAGTGAATTGTTCCAACTAGAAGCACCTCATTTGGAGTTTTAGAGAGGGAGATATGAATTTTTGAACATTCTGTCCAGTATCAGGACCCTTACCCGACTTAATGTACTGTTCTATTGAATTTCGAGACTTTGGGTACCTGAACTGGTCTGAAAGTATATTTTTCCTCTAGCTAACATCCACAGATTTCCATATTGATATCATTTACATGGATTGTATTTTTTTGGAATTAATTAGACTTTTTCAAAGTTTGCTGCAGAATCTGTGACAGCATCAGGAGACAGTTTGACCCTTGGACATTTTCGGATGTCAAACGCCCTCTGTGATGGGTGTTATGGTTTGTACATATTTTTACTATGAAGTATACATCTGTAGATTTCCAGAATGGCCAAGAATGTGTGATTTTGATTTTTTTAGAATTAGTTATGAGTTTTTGAAATTGTACCAAAAAGGGGCCAAATCTGGCCGAAAATAAACCTCCATATTCTAGGTTCCATTTCGGTTTCCATGAGTTGTGGGCCAACTTTAGTAATGTAAATGAGTTGTATGTATGTAATTAAATATGAGAATGTGATGTATGAACTCATATGGTCCGCGTGACACCGAATAGAATTTTCATACGCTACGCAACGCGAAATAAGGCATTATTTTAATGCCATCTTCCATTCCCTTTTGTGCAATTCATCATGAGAAACTTAGAAATGATAGGAAGCAAGCTAGAAATATATGGTGTTACAAATAGTCAAATAGCAAAACCATATTTCAAACTTCTTTCAAGCATTTCATTGAACACTTGCCAGGCATTCTTTAGTCAATGTACAGAGATGGGATTTTACACCTCATCATAACCACCTAATGTATGGCTACTAACAACATTATAATGGCTCATAATTCAGCACTCAATATCATATTTCAAACAATAGTGAAGCTTTAACACAAACTTTATTTTTATTGAACTACCCAATTTCCATTCTCCACTTGACATTGTCAACCTCCATAAAAGAAAATCCTAAGCACATTGCAATGCTGACAAATAAGGTAAGAGAATGAAATTCATGGCCTACCTAAAGTGGGGCTATCTATGGGAACTATGACTACTAAGATTATGAATTGCCTCCTTCACACTCGGCCTAGCAATGCTATCTGAAGAGCCAAGAAGTAGGGGAGCTTCGATTAGCTCTTTTCTCCTTCACTTGTTCATCTTTTCTTGCCATTATTCACTCTAGGACCCTTACAGAACTAAAGCTTCTCTTTTCAATAATTTAGTCTGCTACTTTCTTTCAACCTAAATCGAAATCTTCTCCCCTAGAAGACTTTCTCTCACCTATAGAAAAGAATTCATAGCCAAAAATCTTTCTCTCTTCCCATCTCACACTCTCAACTCAAGCTTGAATAATTTCTAACCTTCTTTCTCCCTCTTAGTCTTTCTCCTTTAAATCCCCTAGCTCTTTCTTAGTCTCACCTCTTTTTGAAGAAGCCTAGTAAAAATCCACCCAATTTTTGTTACCTTTTCTCTCTTTTATAGTTCACTCCTCTTGGCTCTCTCTTCTTTAATTTCTCTCCTTTCTTCCTTCATTTCTCTTCCTCCCTCCTTTTTATTTCTAGTTCTTGATCCCTCACTTTTCCTCCTTATTGTTCTTTCTTTATCTTTCTCAACCCTCTCGTTTCTCCCTTCTTTAATGCTCTCTTTCTCTTTCTCGATTTCTGTCTTTGTCCTTTACTTTCATTTTACATTCCAAATTTTTAGCCTTTAATGGTGAAAGGGACATGAAGAGAGGTCAACTCATTAAGGCAGTCACTGCAATCTACTCCTTTCTTTGTTGGACCCTCTGAGACAATAGCCTGCTACCTTCCCATTCTTGCCCTTTGTTCTATGCCCTCATCTTGTTCTCTACTAATGGTAGAGACCAAGTGAAAGGGGTGCTTAGTCAAAATGAAGGATATAACAACCCTAACTACTAATTAAGTTAATTAATCATAATTAAGTTCCTAATAACTAATATTGAAGCTCAATCATCATTAATAATTTGTTTTAGGATAAAAATAAGGAGGAATTTGAACCTATTTAATCAATACCTATCACCATTAAGGAAACATAAGAATCCATGTGTGAAGTTAAATAAATCCTTATATTAAACTTCCATTACATCCTTAGTCACTTAGAGAAGCCTATAAACTCATTACTAGGGAGAAAACCAAGATTTATAGGCTAAAATAAGGGTTTGAAGACTTAGGCCATGACTTAAGAAGATTTGGCCATAGCCAAGTTGGCTTTTGTAATTCAAAAACTAAAATTTCAGACTTATGTTACGACTGGGAGTTAAGCTCTCCATGCCATGGTGAGGTTACCTACTATAGCTCTACTAGGCAAAATTCATAATCCTTACCACAACTCAAGAATTCTGTGATGCGATGAGATCGCTATTGGAGCACTATTCCCACTTTTTCTCGATTCTCGCCATGGCGAACCCCACTCACGCCGCGATGAGATTTCTCTTTAAAAGTCTCCCCCTTTATTTTCTTAAGTTGCACTATGGCTAAAGGACCTACGTCGTGGTGCTCTTAGTTTTTGTTACCATAAACTCACTTTTTGGCCATGACTCAAGATGTTTTAGGTGTGACTTGGACTCTTATTGCCCTTAGAATCTTCTTTATTTGCCCCAACTCACTTGTAACTCTTCCAACTTGAGTTCTAAAGTCCTTTGGTGGATTATTAGCATGGTTTTAATGACATACTAGCTCATACACTCCCCCCAATTACTAAGTTTCACTATTTGAGAACTTACAGATTGATCAAACCAAACTACCTTGCCATATATAAGAAATTCACTAAATATGATAGCAGAAGGGTACTTGGAGCCACTAATCACCATATCAAGGTGCATAATCCTTACCATCTAACTTTAGACCACCTTGGACACGTTTCCTTAGTTCGAATGGACCTGCTCCTGATCTTAAACGACTATGCTATCCTACTCATTTCACATCCAAGGCATAGCTATCTGTAAAGACCTTTATGAAACAGAAATTCAGACCATGTTTTCATATGATAGCAACATCCTCAATCATGATTTTCATACATACATGTCAATCCGTAAATGATCAATAATAACATTACATTAAAATTCTTATAAATTAAAACCTAGTCTTAAGGAATGCATCTTAAGTTACAAAATATCAAAATACATACACATGGCAAAAATAAATGCATCATGATCCTATACAATAAAAGTTAAACAAAATTAGCATATACATAATTCAAAAGCCTTCTAAGTGCCAGAGCCCCACGCCAGGCCTAAACCTAGGGGTGTTCATCCACTTGCTTTCCCTTTTCCTTATCCAAGGAACCTTCACTTAAAATTGTTAGCTCATGAAATGGGGTGAGATATCAATCCTAGTAACCAAAAGGGAAATGCCATACATATAAACACATTAATCAACATATATGCATTTTATATTAGCAAATACTAGAATAATCATCTCAATTAACAAATGAACTAGTTGAGTTACTGGTGACTGCTATCCCATATAAATAATCACATACAATATGTTAATGGCTAATAACTAAGGGAAAGGTTAGTCCACGGTGCCAACTCCCTATCGAGCACACTCACAGCTCGGTGCATTCATGAGTCTAATTGCAACTCAGTGTCCAATTAAAGTATAATGCATGATTGGTAGTAACACCATAACACTACCAATGACTTACACACAATCATGAAACAATAATTCAAGTAGCCAACTAATCATTTAATATTTCAAAATCATACATGTGCTGCAAATATAAGATTAAAGTGAACATACATAAGGAATTTAAAAATTAACCCCAGTTACCTCACTTAATTGGATCAAATCTCGAAGTCAAGACAATTTTTCAACTCTTTAATGATCCTAATTTACCAATACCAATTTGTTAGTCAACACCTAATATAAAAATTAGTTACCCATCATTTTAGTATCATGAACTATCTAAGAGGCACTTACTTAGACTCCAATAAATTCAAATTCGGGCTTGGGTCTTCTTACACTAGAAACCTTAATGTCTTTTTCTCAATATTTAGTATTTTTGTGCATCAACAAAACCCAGTATATAAGTTAATCCTTGGGGCCAATTTCTAGTATGAAATACATCAAAATGAGCAAAAGATACTTACCTAGTAACCCTTCTAACCTTAACCTCCAAAAATCAATAAGGAACCACTAAAAGGACAAGTTTTAGATTAGGGAATGAGGTGGAAATTCACTAAATCAGAAACCATTTGGACTAAATTGTAGAGAAAAATGAGAGGAACATATTTTGTATAACTCACCTTAGTCAATTTTTCCTCTAGGAGTGTAAAATAGTGCCACACTATAATGAAACCCTAGCCTCCACCCAAAGATGTGAAAATATTTTCCTCCCTCTGTAGAACCCCTTAGATTTTTAGCACAAGGGTAAATGGCAAATGGGTTTTCTTAGGGTTTTAAGTGGATTTAGGTTAACCTTAAAGTCCAAGACCTACTTGGGTCCATTTTCCAAATTTTTGGCCTTCTAAGAAATGAAGTTAGGTCTTCATACAAGTAAGATTAGGCTTTTATAGTTAGCTCTTGTCATAAATAAATTGATCATAAGGTCTAAATTAAATGTCCACTTTCCCTTATTTAATTTCTTATTCAACCTAACCTATAATTAATATATTTTTACTTAATAATGGCCAAATAATTTTTATTGTCTCAAAATGTCTTAAATAAATCCAGTTATTTAGAAATCCTTATTTTCCCTAATCTCCCTAAATCCCCTATAATAATGTCTTAATTCTTCATGATTATTCCTAATTAATTTTGGGGTGTTATATCCTCCTTTCTTTTTAGAAAATTTGTCTTTAAAATTTGACATACCTTACTTAAAAAGTGTTGGATAATCCTTCCTCATTGCTTTCTCTATCTCCTAAGTTGCTTCATCAAGAGTTAGTTCCAAGCCACTTTTACTAAGAAGAAGTTCTTATTACGTAGTTGTTTGACTTTCGAGTCCACTATCCTTTCCAATTCAACCACATAAGACAAGTTATCTTGTAGATGCACATTCTCATACTTAATGACATGCCAAGGGTCCAGGTGGTACTTTTTCAATTAGGACACGTGAAACACATTGTATAATTAGACTAAATTTAAGGGTAAAGAAACTTTATAGGCCACAGGTTCTATCCATTTAAGGATTTGAAAAGGGCTAAGGTAACAAGGATTGAGCTTTCTTAACTTAATAGATCGCTCTATGCCCATTATTAGAGTAACCTTAAGGAACATATGGTCCCCTACCTCAAATTCTAAGAGTCTCATTCTTTTATCTATATAACTCTTCTGCCTACACTAAGTAACTAGCAATTTCTTCCTAATGAGTTATATTTGATAGGTGGTTTAGTCCACTATATTTAGACCTAAGAGGCTTCTCTTGCCCAGTTCTACCCAACACAAGGGTGATCTATGCTTCTTTCCATAAAGAGCCTCAAAAGGTATCATCTAGATACTGGAATAGTCATTATTATTGTAAGAAAACTCGACTAAAGGCAAGTACACATCCCAATTTTTTTTCAACTCTAGCACCTTAGCCCTAAGCATATCCTTAAGAGTCTAAGTAGTTCTTTTAGTCTGTCCATCTGACTGAGGGTGATAAGTAGTACTAAAATTAAGACAGGTGCTTAAGGGGTTCTTGTAGAAACTGCTAAAATTTCAATGTGAATTTAGGGTCTCTATCCAACATAATACTTTTAGGGACACCATGCAACCTCACAATCTTATGGACATAAAGTTATGCTAGTCTATCCAGAGGATAAGTGGCTTTAATAGGTAGAAAGTAAGCAAACTTCATCAGTCTAATCCACAATCACCCAAATAGTGTCATAGCTTGAGGATGTCCTAGGTAAACTCATCACAAGATCTATGAATACACTATCCTTTTTCCATTTTGAAATCTCTAGAGGGTATAACAATCTTGTGAATTTTTTGTGTTCAATCTTGATCCTCTAGCAAATTAGACATCTGGCAATAAACTCTACTATATTTCATTTCATTCTAGGCTGCCAAAAACTCTTTTTAAGGTCTTTATACATCTTAGTGGTGCCCAGATAAATGGTATACCTACTCTTATGGGCTTCAGACAACACTATATTCCTTATTTCCTTATCCTTATATATGCATACTCTACCTTGATACCTTACCAAACTATCATTTGATAGGTCAAAATCCTTGACCTCTCCATCTCCAATTACTCTCTAACCTTGCCTAAATGCTCATCTAGCTCTTAGACCTCCTTAATTCTCTTCCTAAAATTGATTTCTATCCTCAACTCACTTAAAAGAACGCTACTAGGGTTTATGGTCATGGATAAATTCAAATCTCTTAATTCCTTAATCAATCTCTGCTCCTTAAACATCATCATTACCATATAAATAGATTTCCTACTCAAGGCATCAACAACATCATTTGTCTTCCCTAGATGATACTTTAAGGAGAAATCATAATCCTTAAGGAACCCCATCCACCTCTTTTATCTCATATTCAACTCTTTCTAGTTAAACAAGTACTTCAAACTCTTATAATCACTATATGCCTTGAATTGGGCATTGTAAAGATAGTGCCTCCAAATATTGAGGACAAAATCCATGGCAACTAACTCCAAATCATAGATGAGATAATTCTCCTTATGAGGTATAAGTTGCCTAGAAGCATAGGTTATCACCCTACCTTGTTGCATCAAAACACAATCTAAACCCTTCTTAGAGGCATCACTTTAAACCATAAAAATTTCTTTAGGGTCAGGTATCACAAGTACAGGTGCAATGGTCAACCTATTCTTAAATTCCTAAAAGGCATCCTCACACTTGCTATCCTACATAAATGGTTAGTCCTTCCTGGTTAGCTTAGTCAAAGACATTGCTAGTTAAGAAAATCCTTTAATGAACTTGCTATAGTAGCCAGTTAGACATAAGAAATTATAGATTTTGGTCATTATCTTGGGCCTCTCCCAAGTTAATATCGCTTTTACCTTACTAAAATCCACCACTACCCTTTATTCTGATCACATGACCTAGTAACTTCACCTTTTGCAACCAAAACTCACCATTGCTGAGTTTGGCATATAATTGGCGCTTCCTCAAGGTCCGAAGAACTATCCTAAGGTGCTCTTCATGTTCTTTACTACTCTTGGAATAAATAAGGATATCATCAATAAACATGACCATAAATCGATTAAGTTATGGCCTACAAATTCAATTCATGTAGTCCATAAAAATGGCAAGGGCATTAGTTAACCCAAATAGCATGACTAGGAACTCATAGTGGCCATATTGGGTCCTAAAAGTAGTTATTGGAGTGTCCTCTTCCCTTACTCTAAGCTGATAGTACCTTAACCTAAGATCAATCTTTGAAAAGAATGACACTTTAGCTAATTGGTCAAGCAAATAATCAATTTTAGGCAAAAGGTATTTATTTTTTATGGTTACTTAGTTCAGTTGCCTATAATCAATATAAAGCCTAAGACTATCATCTTTCTTCTTAACAAACAACACTGGTGCTCTCCATGTAGACATGCTTAGCCTAATGAACCCTTTCTCTAGTACCTCTTTTATTTGATTTTTCAACTCAACAAGCTCAGCATGTAACATTTGGTTTTCATTAAACGATGAAAATGGACACATTTTCAAAGTAAGTCCCCTGAAATAAATTAGTTAAAGTCTCAAAAAATTTGAGTAATATTCTAGACTCCTAAAAATAAAAATTCTAGCCTTAGATAGAAGGAAAAATAGAGTTAGAATGAAGAAACAAATTTTGACGGAAATCTTACGAAACGTAATGGTATTTTCAAAATTTTGAGCAAATTTTGAAATTCACACAGGAAGGCTTTTTAAATGAGAGTTTTGAATTTTCCATAGTTCTCAGAGGCCTTGAAAGTCATAAGAAGCCTCGGGACAGTTAAATCCCCTTCGATGGATGTTTTTCAACGTCGGTGTACTTGAACTTTGACAGATTTGTTCAAAAAGGTTTTAGTTTCGATTTGAGTGATTCCAAAGGAATTTTTCTAAATTGGGAACCTAAATTTTATAATGGAAAATATGGTCCTAAAAAAGGAGATAAAACAACGGAGAAACAAAAGTGCAAAGAATGAAGGGTAAAATGAGAATTTTTGAAAAATGCTTCCTCCTCCCCTTATATATAGGTGGCGTCCCACTCTCTCCTTCATTTAGACTCAAAATTTTCTGCCCAATTTTAGAGAAGAGAGCTAGGGTTTAGGGCGCACCAAGGAGGGAAGAAGAAGAGAAGAAATCCAAGCTTTAAGGTATGCTTTCATGGTAGTTTTTCATGCTTTCTTCCATCCACACCTCCTTTCCTTCCTTCTCCTTTGTTTCCTTTGATTAAAATGAAGTTTGAAAATCTGATTTAAGGGAGAAACTTAAAGGAAATTTTAGGTTTGAAGAGAGGAGTTTGGAGAAAGCAAGAAAAAGTAAGAAAACTAGGTAATTTCTGTTCCTATGGTTGCCACATTTGATTCCCTTTTCTTCTCCATTTCGCCACACCTAAAGAACCCTAGGAGGAGTTGATTTTTGGGATATTAAGAATATGCAAAGGGAATTAATAAAAAATCATTAGATTTCAAGATGCAAAACCTAGGGTTTCAAGTACACCTTATAAAATCTGATTTTATATGATGATTCCTAGGCCTAAATAAGAGTTTAAATGAGCTCCCAAGATTCCTAAGAGGCTCCCCACATGCAACTTCCCTTGAGAAAACAAAGCAAGGTCCATGGAGAGCCAAAACCTCTACTGTCTCGACCTAAGGGAGATGGCATAGCTAGGGAGAGTTTTAAATTTTTCTAAACTCATTCTTGAGCCATATATGATGAATGAAAATGAAGGGAGGCCTTGGTAAAAATTTAAACTCATAGAAAATGAGTTAGTGCTTTAGGTTCCATATTATGACCTAAAGAAGCAACATGTAGTTAAGCTCTTTATTTTAATTGTGTGATGACTCTAAGAGGCTTAAAAGGAGTCAAGAATCATTGTTGAAAGGAAAGAATGGAGCCTATAATTTATTTGAGGGATGTTGCTTCATTAGGTGCAATTATGGAACCATAATGAGGGTATAGACTAAGCTAGTGTCTAAGCAAATTGTATGGCCTTAGAATTGAGTCCATGAACCTAATTAGCTTCCATAAATTGTGTTTAGGCCAAGAGAAATCTTTCCCACACTTTTGTGTGTGTGTGGCCAAAGCAAGGAAGGGAGATTCAAGGGAAAAAGTATGTAATTATGTCCAAGGTAGCTCTCTCCACCTTCTCTAATGCATGTATGTGTGTTTAGCTTATCTTAGAATATGTGTATGTGTATTTTCAAGCCATGAAAAGTATGTTAGCATGATTTTATATGTCATGATTTCATGATGACATATTATGTTTCTAAATGATGTTATATTGTTTGTTTGAGTTTGCTTGAGTGTGGAGAAGCCAAGAACTCTTAACTATGGTGAGGATGAGCCAGAACCCTTAAGATTGGTTGAGACAAAGCAAAGAGCCTCCCAAAAGCAAAGTGGGCTCTCAAGAGCATGGTTGAGTCCAAGAATCTCTTAAAGAATGGATGAGGCAAGTCCAAAATCCATGTGGAAAATGATGAGGCCAATCTATCCACTTGCCAAGCCTTTGGATGCCTTATATGACTTGTTTATATGCCAAGCTTGTTTCTTGAATGTTTATGTCATTTATTATATCCATGCATGCAATTTCAAGACTTGCTTTGCATATGTTATGTGTGATTGAAAGGGAGATGAGCTATTGGGATTCTTTGAATCTCATTCTCTCCTCTCTAATGATCTAATATGCTAGGTGGACTAAGTGGATAAGGTAATGGATGCCAACCACCTTAAAGAAAAGAGTTTGACAACAAAGTGCTTGAATTTTGCTACTTTAAGACCATGCTTATGTCAATGATGTAACCAATGGATATATATGTATTATGATATTATGAACAAATATAATTATGATATTATGTCATGTATAAATGGAAGAATGTATTATGTGACCACTAGAATGCCATTTGAGCATGTATGGGCAATGTAGCTTCTTGAGTTAGTTCATGGAATTATGCATATGTGTAGATGAGATGGTCAAAATGAGATGCATGAGGGTTGAGACCATTTGGACAGCTCACATAAGTCCTAAATATGCTTTTAGACTTGCCCAAGAGGCGCCAAACCTTAAGGAAAACTATTTGGACATTTTGGTATCTCATAAGGGGCCAAAAATGACCATAATGAAATCCTATGTCACTTTTTATCCAAACAAACTCTTCTTGATCTGAGATTTGGCATGCAATTAGAACCTATTGAGATATTTTTGGAAAGCTAAAGATCATAATTTTTAGAGGTCTATAGAATATTTTATGAATTTTCAAAGTTGGCAATTTTTTTAGTTTTGGTTATGTCATTGTTCACTCAAGTCTAAAAATATAATCCATCACACAAGTCTCAAATGATGTCCAATTGCCATGAAATTATAAATAGAGAAACTAGACATTCCCAGTGACTTATGCCAACTAGAAGCACCTCATTTGGATGTCTAGAGTAGGAGATATAAATTTTCAAAGAATCTGTCTAGTGTCAAGAACTTCACCCGACCTCAGTAATTGTTTGATTGGATTTCGAGATCTGGGTGTGCCTGAACTGATTTAGAGTTCTTTTTCCCCTCTAGTTAACATCCATATATTTCTATATTGGTATCATTTTCATGGATTGGATTTTTGTGGAATTAATTGTCCATTTTCAAATTTGCTGTAAAAATCTGTGATAGCACCAGTGGACACCTTGACCTCTGGACCTTTTGAATGTCAAACATCCTTTGTGATAAATGTTATGGTCTAGATATATTTTTAGTATGAAGTGGACATCTGTAGCTTTCCATAATAGCTAAGATTGCATAATTTCTATTTTTCTAGAATTAGTTATGATTTTAAAAATTTGTGATAAAAAAGTGAAAAAATCTGGCCAAAATTATGTATGTGCATTTTGAGCTTCCCTTCGAGTTTCTTGAGATGTAGGCCACTTTTGATGATTCAAATGACTTGTATCCATGTAATTAAATATGGGAATGTATTGTATGAGCTCACATGGTCCACGTGACATCGAATAAAAAATTTATACATGACGTAACGCAAAGAAATGTATTATTTTAATAGATTTTTCTTACTTTCTTCATGGAATGTATCATATGAACATGTAAATGTGATAGAAATAAGCTAGAAAATATATGGTGTTACACAGCAGATGCTAATCTATGTAGGGCTTAGAAATTGGGCTTGTACTAGGGATTTGGTCTATGAAAAATTCTAGTTCTCTCTTCTAGGTGTAGACCACTAATCTCTTTAAAAAAACTTCCAAGAATTCCTTAATTTTAGGTATATCCTCCAACTTATCCTCAACCTCAACATGCGAGGAAAAGAGCACAAGGAACCCTTGGCAAGCTTAGTTATAGGACAAGATTTGGGTATATAGCAAGTAAGGAAATAGTTTTACGATTACAATCAAATATCACATTATTAACTGACAACTAATCCATTCTAATGATTACATCAAATTCATATAAAGGGATACAAATCATGTCAAAGGTAGTACAACAGCTATCCAATTGTACAACATAATTTAGGCACACATCAAATGTAAGCATAGAATATTCAGTAGGGGTAGACACAGATAATTTACATGGCAACAAGCTAATTTTAAGACCTAAACACTTAACACAATCATATGAGATGAATGAGTAGGTCGCACTTGAATCAAAGAATGCATCACGAAATAATTATGGACAAAAAAGGTACTTCAAAACATATTAGGGGATTTACTAGCCTTTTATTGATTAACTACAAATACTTATCCTTGTGTAGGTGGTTTGACGAATGAAGCCAACTCTCATGACACCGTGCAAGTCTGTGCATAGTGTTTGGGCTTTCTGCAATTACAACACATAGGGTATGGTTCAATCCTATGGTTCTTCCCACACTTGCCATAAACACTTGTTAAACTCTTTAGGGTCTTATATTCTTTCCTTGAGGGACATTTCTTGGAGATGGCCTTCTACCCCAAGAGTCACTACCACTATTGGTGCCCTTCTTACTTCTGCCCTTAAAGGGCTCTATGCCTCAATCATGCTTACTCTCCATTGTCTTTTTCCTTTTAATGTCATTGTCCATTAATGCCCTTTCAGTTGCCCTACACTTCTCCACCAATTTATCGAAGTTATGGATATGGAGGGGTGTAATCTTATCCTTCAACTTAGGTTTAAAGCCTTTCTTAAACATGTCGACATTTCATGGTTGATCATCAAACTATTTTAGGTATAAGGAGAAATAGGATAGCTGAATAAACTTTGCTACATATTGGTCCACATTTACCTCACCTTGCTCAAGGAAATTAAACTCAGCTTCTTTGTCAGCCTTCACTGATGGTGGGAAGTGCTTACTTTTAAAGGCTATTTGAAAACTCTCCCAAGTCAAGGCTATCCCCCTTGACACTAGTAGCCTAGAAGCACTATGCCACCAATGCTTTGCCTTACCTTATAAGTTATAAATGTTTAGTCTTACCTTTTGTTTGGTGGTGTATGTCATTACCTCAAAAATCCTTTCTAACTACATCAGCCATCTCTTAGCTTCTTTTAGTGTCTAAATGATGGAGTATTAGCCTTTCATAACTTGGCTAATACTACTGAGATGTCATCCTTTCCCGCTTGGTACCCTACACCAAGGTTTTGACCAACATTAACCCGATTTCCAACTAACACCTCTTGATTCTATTCGTTCATAGTCTAATGCAGCTGTTATAGCACTTGAATAGTGGCTGCATAAGTGTCAGCTTACTCTTGAAGTTGGTCAACCATTGCCTTCATAGTAGCCTCATGGACTTTAGCTTGCTCCCTCATACAATTGATGTAACAGTCAGTTTTTGTTAAAATATCCAAAATGAGTCAATTATAAAAGCAAGTCCCCTAAAATGAATGAGTTGAGACCAAATAAAATTAGGATAAAATTATAAATAATAGAAAATAAGAATTTAAGGTTTAAGTTACCCAGAAACCAGAGCTAAATGAGCTAGAAAAGTTTGTGAAAGAAAGTTAGGGCATTTTCATAATTTTTGGCAATTTTGGAAAACTCACAAAAGGGCTTTTTAAAAGAAAAAATGTTATCTTTCAAAGGTTCTCAGAGGCCCTAAAAACCATGGGAACTCTTAGAACAGTTAAACGCCTCCGATGAGCGATTTCAACTGTTGGTTGATCGAAATTTTGACTGAACAGTTTAGAATGGTTTTAAATTTAATTTGAGTGAAACCAAAGCCAATTTATAAGTTTGAGAGCCTAAATATTATGATGGAAAAGATGGATTTTGAAAAGGATTTGAATTGAGGCTAAATAAAAGGAACCAAGAAAAGGGACTAAAACACAAAGTTAAAAAGTGCATAAAGTGACTTTTCCCCTTCCATATGACACGTCCCACTCTAGCTCCTTCTCCTAACCGACTCTTTTCTACCCAAAATAGAGAGAAAACCAACAAGGAAGGACGCACCAAGAAGGAGGAAGAAAAGGAAGAAAAATTTAAGAAAATGTTAGAAAAAGTGTAAAATTTTATAGTTATTTCTTTACAAAAGATGTTTTCTTCCTTCTCCCCTTTCTTTTTATGGTTATGGTGACTTATATGGGGCTATTTTGAGGCTAGTTTAGAGGAAAAAAGTTAAAGTTTGAAGGAGAATATTTTACCAATTGAAAGAGCTCTTGAAATAAGCCAAGAAATAAGGCAACTTCATTATTTTTCTTGCTTTCTTTTTGTTGTTCTTCCTAGTGTATGGTTAGGTCTTAAGGAGAGCATATAGTAAGGAATAATTTCTGATCATAACCAAGCAAGAAATCTAGGTTTTAGTGTGTGAAAAACTAGAAAATGCAATAAAATTCAAAGAAGAAGCATTAGAGAACAAGTTGTCACACCTAGGGATTCATTTGCACCTAGGCTAAGATGAAGCTTCCTAGTAGTAATTCAAGATATTTAAGAGTGTGAATGGATTCCTAAGACATCTAGGAAGCCTCCCAAGTGTCATTCTCTTCAAGGAAACAAAGTAAAGTCCATGGGCTCAAACTAATGCTCATGTCTCGGCCAAACATAGATGAATAACCTAGGGAGTGTTTTAAATTTTTCTAAGCCTAGAATGGGACTAGATATGATGAAAGAACATTAAAGGAAGACTTGAAAAAAATTTAGAAAGCCTAGATTGCAAGATGGAGGTGTATGTTCCATAATGAGACATAAAGAAGCAATTTATAACTAGGCTCCTTAAAATGAATGTGTGATGGCTCCAAGGAATCTAAATGGAGTCAAGAGTCATAGATTGAAGGAGAAAATGAAGCCAAGATCATGAATTCCCATAATTTCTTCGTTAAGTCTTGTATGGAACCATAATTGAACCATATGAGAAAGTAAGTTTTCCCAAAGTGTGTGCAGTACTAGAGCTTGCTTCAATGATGTAATGGTATCTTATTTGATGTGTCTGGGCCAAAGAAATCGAGCTCCACCTTATTGTAAGTGTGTGACCGAGAGAGGGGAAGAGTAATCAAGGAAAAAGTTTATGTTTTGCTTCAAGGTAGCTCTCTAACCTTTTTCCCATACATTGTTAGTTGTTTTCTTGTCTTTGGGTGCTTGTATGCTTGTTTACGCTATAAGAAATGTTTCTAGCTATTGTCTACATATTATGGTACCATGATGTTCTTGAAATGTGTTTTATGAATGTTATTTGGCTTGTATGGGTATGGTGATGCCAAAAGCCTCTTAGCAAGGGTGGGGATGAACTAAAAGTCCTTAGGATTAGTTGAGACAAAGCCAAAAGTCTCAATAAGAGTGAGGCTTAGTCAAAAGCCCCTTAAAAATGGACAAGGAAATTCCAAAAGTCCCAAGGAAAATGAGTGAGGCTAATCCAATGCCCTTAAGAGCCTATGTATGATATGTATAAGTTCCTTGAACATGAAAAATGTTTTATGTATGTTTACTAGTAGTTCAAGTTGCCATGCATGCATTCTTAAACTTGAAAATTAATCTATTATGCATGTTTGAAAGGGTAAAGAGCTATTGGGATTCTTGGAATCTCATTATTCCCTCTCTAATGTCTAACCATGTCTAGATGAGTTAAGTGGTCCAAAAAATAGAGGCCAACAACCTTGAAAACTAAGATTTTAACAAAGATTTTGTTATTTAGCCATTTTATAGATATATGGATGTCAAATGATACTATAGGATGTATATACACTATAGATACTTGAGCACACTTAAATGCATGTAAATATGATATATGTAATAATTTTGGAATCATATGTTAGAGTATGTATGTTTTTGCCACCAAAGGACCTTTATGTGTTGTGACTTCCATGTGTATATTTGCATGTAGTATGGTGAGAATGAGCTCCATGATATTTTGAACCAATTGGCATGCTTCCCTAGGTTGTGTTTATGCTATGGGATATGCTCAAGTGGCTATAGAACATTGAGAGAGTTATTTGGTGCCTTAAAAATCATTTTGAACTTCAAAAAGTGACTAAAACTTGAACTAAACCCCAAACTAATCAAATGGATGAATTTTTCCATGAAATTTGGCATGAATATAGGTCTTATTAGAGCTTTTCATAGAGTCAAAGAGCACCTAATTTGGAGGTCTAGAGAATTTATTATGAGTTTTCAAAATTAAAAAAATTCTGATGATATAGTATCAACACTATTCATATGGTCAATTTAGGTTTCTACATCACACATAGGACAAATGATATCCAATACGCATGAAATTTTACAATCATAAATTAGATATCATAAGCTTTCTATAGCCACTAAGATAACCTCATTTGGAGTTTTATTGAGAGAGAACCAAAATTTTGAAATTACATAATAGTACCAGTAATGTAGCTCAACCTTTGATACTGTTCTATTAATTTTTTGTGGGCTAAATGCCACTACTTATGGTTTGAAATTATTTTTAGTCATTATTTAACATTTAAATATTTCTAAAATGGTATGGTTTGCTTGATTTTGATTTTTCTAGAATTAGTTATGAATTTTCAAACTACATATCAGAAATCTATAAACTGAACCCGAGAGCAAACCTATATTTTTCTAATGCATGGTATAAAATCTGAGACTCTTGGGATGTTTTGTGATGGTTATGAGTTGTGTGGATATATTATGGATGGAAAATGATGTTGATAAGTTTATATGATCTATGAAGCATAAAATGAAGAAAAGAGGCCTTATGTAACGCAATTTAGTGCATTAAATATATTGATTTTCTATGAGACATGTATGAAGCTAAGCTTGATTGTAGGAATAAGAAGGATATAGGTGAAGGTTTTATAATTGACCATTGTAGCTATGGCCTCTTGCACCTCTCTCAATGTTTTAGTGATTTCCCAATAAACAGCTATAGTATCCTGCAATGCCACAAGCACAACTAGAAGCTCCCTGGTAAGCTACAATCTTAATAGCAAATCCAAACACAACACCATTAATATTAAGTATTTGTAGGCAAAATGACGTTATCAAACCATATTGTCACTATCCTTAGCGTGCATGCATCATAATTGCTAAATTTTCTAACCATAAAGTCCAAAAATCTAGCATGATCTCTTTAACCATTGCTTTGATACCTAATGTAACAATTCTAACTACTAATCAAGTTAATTTATCATAATTGAGTTCCAAATCACTGATATTGAAGGTCAATTGTCATTAATAATTTGTTTCAAGATAAAAATATGGAGGAATTTGAACCTATTTAATCAATACCAATCACCATTTTGAGGAAACATGAGAATCCATATGTGAAGTTAAATAAATTTTCATATCAAACTTCCATTACATCCTTAGTCACTTAAAGAAGCTTAAAAACTCATTACTAGGGAGAAAACCAAGATTCATAGGCTAAAATAGGGGTTTGAAGACTTAAGCTGTGACTTGAGAAGATTTAGCAGTGGTTAAGTTGGCTTTTGTGACCTAGAGTATCCATGCTATAGCTTAACTTGCCATTGGAACTACAAGGTCAAAATTCTCATCAACTGTTGTGACTCAGGCTCTCCATGCCGTAGTGAGGTTACCTATTGTAGCTCCACTAGGAAAAATTCATGATCTTCACCATAACTGAAGAATTCTACGCCACAATGAGATGCACTGCAAGAGCACTATTCCCATTTTTTCCTAATTCTCGCTGTGGCACCATGGCAAGATTACTCTCTAAAACTTTCCCCCTCTATTTTCCTTGAGTTGCATTATGGCTAAAAGGATCTGTGCCATGGTGGCCTTAGTCTCTATTAACCCAAATTCACTTTTTAGCTGTGACTCAAGATGTTTTGGCCATGACTTGGACTCCTATTGCCCCTAAACTCTTCCTTATTTGCCCTAACTCACTTGTAACCCTTCCTACTTTAATTCTAGAGTCCTTTGGTGGATTATTAGCATGGTTTTAATGACTTAATAGCTCATATGTCACACCATAATTTATCTACCATCATATTCCCTTAAATAAATTAGACCTCATGTGCAAGCAAGGAGAACCCAAGAAAAAGAGAATAAAAATGTTGTATTTTCTTGCGTTGTGTAGCATTTTAAAAATTCAAATTTCACTTCGTAGGTCCCATGAACTCTTTTATATCACCCTCTATTTATTTTCCATCCATACAAGGCATAAAAATCTCAAAACAATCCATAAACCAAGAATGAGAAGCTAAAAACTAGAATTTTTGCATTTCAGCCTCGGGTTCTCGATGGCAGATTATTGATATCAATTTTGAAAAATCATAACTAATTTTAGAAAAATTGAAATCAAGCATATGATAGCTTTCTAGAAATCTGTAGATGTTAAATATATACTAAAAATAATTCCAAGCCATGAAAATATCATTTGGACCATATTTGATAATAGGAAAAGGATAGAGGTCGGACTACCCAACATTTCTAATAAAACTTACTAATATAAATTTCAAAACTTCATAACTAATTCTATAAAAATCCAATATGGGCAAACTATACGAATTTGGAAAGATACAAATGTTAACTAGAAAGAAAAAATAGTTCTAGACCAATTCAGAAGCATTTAGACCCGAAATATTAATGGAAAAGTACTAGGGGTCTAATTGTTTGCCTAGAACAAACCTGAAACTTCAAAAAAATGTATCTCCCTCTCTAGACCTCCAATTGAGGTGCTTCTAATTGTTATAGGTCACTGTGATCGCTTATTTTCTCCATGTAAAATTTCATAGCCATTGGATACTATATGCCTTATAGATGACAAAGATGAAATTTCTGTCCATAATGCACAGTGATAGTACCAAAATGGAAAATTTTGCCAACTTTAGAAATTTACTAAATATTCTCTAGAGCTCCAAAAATTATGCACTTTAGCTTCCTAGCTCTAGACAAGATCTAAATGCAGGCCAAATTTCAGACCAAGAAGAGCTCATTTGGACAAATTTTTGCCATAGCTCCCTACTATGGTCCATTTTGCATCTCATAGGGCACCAATTTAGTTCAAATGGTCTTCCAAGGCCCCTACCACATTTTGAGCAAATTTCAAAGTATAAAAACAAAATGTGTGAGGTTCTCAAGTGGTCTAAACTACCACACATCATAATTTTCTTATGCTACATGCAAGAATGCACTAGCATATATATCAATGATCCAATATCCAAATTTTACATTTACATTAATTTGGTACCAAATGTGGTTCATACATTATCCATACATGCTTTTACATTTGTCCAAATGTTTACAACTCAAAAATAATATATACATAAGTATTATGGCATTTCTTTACATTCAAAAACTATACAATTGATACCATTGTCCTAACATAGCCAATTAGGCTTCATGACTTTCATTCTTTGGCTCTTGAGCTCCACCTAGACGATATGAGATAGGAGAGGGAAAGGGGGTGAGATTTATGAAATCTAAATAGCTCATACACTTATTCAAGTACACATTTAAGGCATGCAACATGTCAAAGAGTGCAAGTATGCTTTCTAAAACAACTATAAAGCATTCAAATCACATTTCCATGCCATAAAGTCACAACAAAGTCAATAATGAGCTCTAGGGACTTTTGGTTTAGCTTCACCCCATTTCTAGAACTTTTGGAATAGCCTTACCCTTGGCTTGGGGACTTTTGACTTGGCCTTACCTATCTATAATACTTTTAGCCTTGTCTCACCCATGCCTAGAGACTTTTGGTATTACCTCACCTATATCAAAGGACTTTTGGCATCACCTCACACTCATGAGCAATTTCATAAACAAATAGCATTCAATAAAGCATAATGATACCAAATAGTATTCAATAAAGCATATTGGTACCAATGCATCAACATCGCATCAAGTAGCATGTTTTAAGTTGCAAATGCACACATAAGCATACAATGATACATACATAACCAAGAATGCAAACAAGAATAGGGTGGATAGCTACCTTGATGGAAATCCAAGCTTTACTTTGATTATTCCTTCCCTTTCTTGGTTCCATAATCACAACTAAATAGGCCCTGATTTCCTTGGCCTAAACATAATAAATAACACTCAATTATACTCTTGATACAATCCAAAATATTAAATTTATACTTAAGAAGCATACTTTGTTCCATTAGTCTCATATTGGTTCCATTAATGGTCTAATGAAGCAACTATCATAATTCAAGTTCTTGGCTTAATTCTTTTGCCATATCTAGGCCTCTTGACCTCATTTAAAGTCTTTGGAGTCATCACATAGTCACTTTCAAAAGCCTAGGTACATGTTGCTTCTTTCTTAAGGCTACATTATGGAAACCATTGTCTCATCTCCCAATCTATGTTTTCTAAATTTTTTCCAAGGGTTCCTCCCACCTTCTTCCATCATACAAAGTCCCAACCTAAGCTTAGAATGAATTAAAATAGTCCTTAGCCTATTCTTTTAGCTTTGGCTAAAACTATAGGGGAGGAAGGAGCCCATCTAATTTCTTTGCATTTCTCAAGTTACCATAGCCTAATTCAATGATTTCTTGTTATTTTTAGGCTAGAACTTTCCTCCCCTAGGCTATTCTATATAGGGTTGAAACACCACACCAAGGAGCAAGAAGGAAGAAGCAAGATGCAAGGAATTTTTGCCTTGGTTTCAGGCTCTTTCCAAGATGTTCTTCCTTTGCTTTATTCTTCTCTTTGAATTTCTAACTTTTCCCCTCTGGTTCAAGGCCAAAACAAAACTAGATCATATAAAAGATGAAACAAGAAGAGGAGAATGAAGTTTCAAGAGGAAGAAGTATGAAAATCCTTAAGATTCCTGACCTTTTTTTTGGATTTTCCCTCTTCTTTTTCCTCTATTCTTGGAAGCAACTCCTAGCTGGTCTCCCTTTTGTTATTAGGTAGAATTAAGGTTGATCATATGAGGGAGAAAAGAGGATGTGTATTTAAAAGATGCTTTTTGAACTTTCTTTTTCAAAAATTCCATTTATATCCCAATTTCGTAGTTTCTTTATTTTGGGCTCATTTCAACTCCTTTTTGAGAACTATTTTTTACATCATAAGATTTAGGTTCTCAATCTTATAAAATGCTTTTGGAATCACTTAATTTGGAGCTAAAATCTTTCCAAACAAATCAGTCAAAGCTTAGGCTCACTACCATTGGAAAAGGTATGCTGAAGGGGCTTTAACTATCTCGAGAACCCTGGAAAACTCAAAATTTTCATTTAAAGTTCCATTCTGTGAGTTTTCCAAAAAGTGACCATATTTATGAAAATATCACTAGACTTTCGACAAATTTTTTGAACCACTCTAGTCCCGATTTTTGGGCAACTCAAGACTCAAATCCTCATTTATCAATATTTAAAATTTTATTTTAATTTTATTTGACCTCAAATAATTCACTTTGGGAGACTTCATTTTATATTCGATACATTTTGCACGTTCACGGAGAAACCAAACATTGCGTTTCTCATATTTACGGAAAGACCGGATGTTACATCATACACTCCTTTAATTACTAAGTTTCACTATTTGAAAAGTAATGGATTGATCAAACCAAACTACCTTGCCATATATCAGCAATTTACTAAATGTGATAGCAAAAGGGTACTTAGAGCCACTAAGGACCATATCAAGGTGTGTAATCCCTACTATCTAACCTTAGATCACCTTAGACAAGTTTTGTTAGTCCAAATGAACTTACTCTTTATCTTAAATGGCTATACTATCCTACTCATTTCATATCCAAAGCATAGCTATCAGTAAAGACCTTTATGAAATAGAAATTCAAACCATGTTTTCATATGACAATAACATCCTTAATCATAAAATACCATTTAAGTTTCATACATACATGTCAGTCCATAATTGATCAATAATAACATTACATCAAAATTCCTATAAATTGAAACCTAGTCTTAGGAAATACATCCTGTAATACCATATTTAATAACTTGCTTTAACCATATCCTAGCCTCCTTCCATTGATCTTACAATTTTTCCAAGAAAACTCAATAAAAATATTCAATTATTTTTATGTTGCATAGTGGATAAAATTTTTATTTTGTGTCCCATGGATCATATGAACTCATCCATCACATTCTCCTATTTAATTACAAACATAAAATCCAAAATCATCTCAAAAAGTTGCCATAAACTCGAGCTTATAACATATTTACATAAAATAATGCAAGTTTGTCTCGGGTCCAATTTGACAGATTTCTGGTGCAACTTTGAAAAATCATAATTAAATTTAGAAAAATAAAAATCAAGAAAAATATATCTTTTTGGAAATATTTATATGTTAAATTTATATTAAAAATAATTTCAAGCTATAAAAATATTATTTGAACCATGTTTGACAATAGAAAAACAACATAGATCAGCCTGCCTAGTGTTTCTAATGCAAGTTATTGATATAAAATTCAAAAATGCATAAATAATTCCAAAAAAATATAATTCCAAAAAAATATACCAATTAGGAAAGATACAAATATTACATTTAAGGGAAAAATACTTCTAGACCAAGACAAACACGTTTAGATACTAAAAACTAATGGAACAATACCTAAGCTCAACTAGCATTCCTGATATTGACATAGAACTTCGAAAATTCATACCTCTCTGCTCTGACCTCCAAATGAGGTGCTTCTAGTTGCTAAAAATCATTGGCAATGTCTAGTTTATGCCTATAAAATATCACATTCATTGGACCACTTTTGTCCCATAGATGACATAGAAACCCAAACTAACCATATGAACAGTGCTTATATTAGGACAGCAGAAAAATGGTAATTTTGAAAATTCATTATTAATTATGTAGAGCTCTAATTTTTCTACACTTTATCTTCCAAAAATCTCTAAATGAGCTCTACATTCATGCCAAATTTCATAAGGAAATTCATCCATTTGGTCAGATTGTACCATAGGGTTGCAAATGGTCAATTTTTATGCTTCATAAAGGTCTCAAAGTGTCTATATTTGCTTCTCCTATTCCTATGGTCATATGAGCATGTGGGAAAACATAAAAATACTCTAACAAGCTTGTCTCAAAGGGCTAATAATCCAGATTTCATAATTCCACTCATCCACCCCAAGATATACATAAGATTACATATATGCTACCTTTGCCATTCATTACCAAAACCATGCAATATCATTCATTTGGCTCTAGTTCTCATACATACATCAAGTATTCATATATTTACACATGTTCCAAAGGCTATACAATATATTCATCATGGGATTACATCATATGCTATCAAAGTGGCTACAAAATGAATAAAATAGCACTCTTCTTGTCATTCTCTCATCTTCCAACTTGGTGGCCTTCATTTCCTTATTCGCTTGGTCCACCTAGATATGTTAGGGCAAAGAAGAGAAAGGAATGAGATTCTAGAAATCTCAATAGCTCATCTCTCTTTCAAAAATACATACTTGATGAAAATTTCTTGCCAAAGCATTGGTTTAGCCTCACCCACTCTCTTTGAGACTTTTAGACTTGCCTCACCCATTTTCAAGGGACTTTTGACTAAGACTCACTCTTACTAGAGACTTTTGGCTTTATCTCATTCAAATTTAGGGACTTTTGGCTCATCCTCACCCTAACTAAGGGACCTTTGACTTCACCAAGCTCAAGCAAACTAAAGACATTCATCAAAGCATCATTTCAATACATAAGTAAAGTATTAAGATACCATGGCATGTGAATGCTTACTAGAAATATATTTCATGGCTTTAAACATACACACACACATTCAAGACAAGAAAAACACTCAAGTATACATGAAAGAAGGAGGAGAGAGCTACCTTACTTGCAATGACACACTTTAACTCTTAGAAATGGTTCCTTTCCCTTGGCTAAGCACCCACAAGTAGGTGGAATTTGCTTTCTTTGGCCTAAACATATATGGAAGACAATTATACTCTTGAAGCAATTTCTAAAGTTACATATTCATTTTAAATCTTAGATTGGTCTTGTGGCTCATTTATGGTTCCAAAAAGTATCTAATGAAGCAACACATATAATTCAAGCTCTTGGCTCTATTCTTTCCTTCCATCTATGGTTCTTGACTCCATTTAAACCTCTTGGAGTCATCACACAATCAAAATGAGGAGCCTAACCACATATTGCTTCTTTAGGTCATAATATGGAACCTATGCTACCATTTCATTTCTTAGGCTTCCTAAAATTTTTTCGAGGCTTCCTAACGGGTCTATCATGCAACCTTCAAAATAAAACTAGGTTAGACTAAATATGTAGCTAGTGGCACAACCTAGGTCATCTCCCTTGGAATTGGAGTTCAATGTTCAATTAGATTTTCTAAGTGTTAAAAGATCCTCGAATTACCTAATTTGGGGGGGTTTTTGATTGAATTAGACTAAGTAAAATGAAATTGAATTAAAATTCTTAAACTCCTAATTATATGAACTAATGAGGTGAATGATAGACTTGTGACTAGCTTTGGATTCGTCTCTTGGTATCCACTATACTTATCCTAATTCATTTGTGATTAATACTTATCTAAGAATCCCTAATTGTGTCCATTAGCAAATGATCTTGAATTACCAATCAAGATTCAAGAACCTAGAAATTTGATGTTAATTGAAACCTCAACTATCATTAAATTACTAATTCTTGTGATTAAGATCTATAAACACTTGAATTGAATGATTAATTGATCAATTAGCCTCTGAATTAACACCCTAAGATGTTTAGTTAACCAACCAAATTCCAAGGAATCCTTAAATTCAACAATAAAGCTCATAATTTCACTCATGCATTTCATCGAACACCTTCATGATATACATGGGAAATTAAAGGAAAGTGTAAAATTCAGTGTTTAATCCAACCAATCAATCAACAAAAAGGATTCCAAATTAGTGTCTAACCAGCCACTAATCACAATTACACAAATTCTTAATCAAATACAACTTAACCAAGCTTGTACAAGAAAAAGAAAAAGTGTAGGAATATAAAAATCCTTAGCCAAAATTCTGGTTCTTTTCCATGGATTCAAGCTTCTACCAAGGATCTTCCTCCTAGCTAGCCACACATGGAATTAATTCTTCATTTGAGTGGAGATGGAATAGGAATGGAGGAGATGGCATGGAATGGATGAAGCGAATGACGATGGGAGCGTCTGGATGGAATGTAGTGTGGAATGAATGAATGGACGATGCCCTTTAGATCCTTGTGAATTCCCTCTACCTGAGCTTCCCCTTCGTCCATATCATGTGCTACATTTTTACCATTCTTTTGCCTGAGTTATTTTCTTAAATCACATGCCATCATGCTTCATTTTAATTCATTTTCACATGGAAAGTTCCTTGTTCAGAATGTGCCATTCACGTGCATTTTAATTCAGCTACCCATAACTTCATTTATTACGTGTTGCTTGCTTGTTTCTGCTATAGCCATGTCATTTCCCTTCTTAGCTAATTGCTGCTACTCACGTGGATTTCTCATGCAACTTCTACATGCCTTCTTTTCTTATGAACCCGTAACTTTATCTTCTCGATGCTCTGTTTCTTCCTTCTATTTTTTCCTGTGCTCAGTCAAGCATCATCCATGTTCTACCCTTTGTGTATTTTATTCGTTCTCTGTTCTGCTCCTTCTACCCTTAATCCAAAGCTTCTGTTCACATATATCCTCCACAACCCGAGAGAGTGTGCTGCTGTTGGTGCTTCATCTTATCTCAACACATAGCTTCTACGTGTAGGTGTTTAGTGTGATTGTTGCTCACTGCTTCTCCTTGCTTTTCACGTTCTAGAGCTTTCAAAAATTTCAGCTTCTTCATGAATTCATGGCTGTTCTGCTCGAGTGTGTTCTCTTCATGCAGCTCCTTTAAAATATGCTCATGCAGCTCGTTTTTCTCCTCGAGAAGCCCCCACGTCTAGAAACCCATGCAAGTGAGCTACATTCTTCTATGTTCTATATGTATGTGTGTGCATGGAGCTTGTGTGAACTTATGTGTGTGTCTTCCATGTGGGAACAAGGGAGCTGGAGCTTGCTTCTTCTCAAAATCCAATTACTCCATCAATCTCCTTCCATTCCAATTTTATTTCCTCCAAACTATACACATGAAGCCTTCATCCCTTCTTCTTCTTTTCTTTAAATCAAATGTTCATTCAAGCATCATTGGCCTATTAAAATCTATAGAATAATAGACAAAAATCAAATAGGAATATCCACAAAATTATTTAAAAGAAATTTATACATTAAAACTCAATAATTTGTAAATTAATTCCTAAAATGTGGAGAATGGCCAATTAAAATCAAATTCAATTCAATTGCATTCATTAAGCCATATTTAATTATTAAAATGCCTAAGTTATGAGGATTCATGTATATAAAACTAGCATTCATCACTTCCTCTCATCTTCTCCTATCATATATGACACAAAATCAAGCTTGGATGAATTTAAACTATCCCTAGGTATTGGTTCTACCCTAGGCCAAAACAAGCTTCAAGAATGAGAATCAATGAGCTTCCTTTGTTTCCTTAATGGGAGATGCATGTGGGGAGGTCTTTAGGGGTCTTAAGAGCTCATACAAACACTTACATTAGCCTAGGGACTCTTGTACAAAATCAGATTTTTGGTTATATTCTTGAATCCCTAGCATTTCACTATTACAAAATCATGGATGGTTGTTTGTTCTCTTTGCATAATCCCTATTCCTACACTTTATTTCCTAAGATTCACTCTTGGTTTGACTCAAAAGCTAACCCTTCTTGGTTGTCCCTACTAAGGCTGAAACATACATGATGAAAAACAAGGAATGAGAAGCATGAAACTGGTGAATTTTACCTTGAATTCAAGCTTTTTCTTTTTGCCTTTCCTCTCCTCTCAAATTTTAAAAATTTCCCCCTATATTCTAGGCTCAAAACAGAACTAAACATCTCACTAAATCCATAAGAAGATAGGAGGAAAGGAAAGGAAGAAGTTTTCTAAAAGGAAGAGCATAAGTTTCCATGAATTCATACATTTCTCTTGGTTTTTCTTCTTCCCTTGAGCTTGCTCTTGTGTGCCACTCTCTCTTTAAGTCTCCTTTCTATTTTTTGGGTAGAAATAGAGCTTTTAAGTGCAGAGAAGTTACCGGAATGTGGATAAGAAGAACCTAAAGTTCACTTTATGTAACTTTTTACTTTACATTTTAGTTCCTTCTCTTGGCTTTTTTCATTTTAAGCTCATTTCAACTCCTTTTCAAAATCTGTCTTTTTCATCATAATATTTAGGCTTTCTAACTTATAAAATACCTTTAGAACCACTCAAAATTGGATTTAAAACCATTCTGAACAGTTCAGTCAAAGTTTCAGTCAACTAACTGCCAAAATTGCTCACCGGAGGGGTTTCAACTATTCTAGGGATTCCCATGATTTTTAGAGTCTCTGAGAACCTTGAAAAGCTCAAAGTTTCCATTTAAAAAGCCCTCTTGTGAGTTTTCCAAATTATCCAAAAATTACGAAAATGCCATAATTTTCTTTCATTAATTTTCCTAGTTCGTTTGGCTTGGGTTTTTGGATATCTTAGACCTTGGATCATCATTTTCTATTATTTATAATTTTATTCTAATTTTTGTTCATCTTAAATAACTCATCTCAAGGGGCTTACTTTGAAAACTGACTCATTTCGGTATTTTATAAAAAATTAGACGTTACACATCCTAAGTTACAAAATGTCAAAATATCTACCATTAGTAAAAATAGATGCATCATGATATTATACAATAAAAGTTAAGCAAATTTAGAATCTATATAATTTAAAAGCCTCCCAAGTGCAGAAGCTCTATGCTAGGCCTAAATCTTGGGGCATTCATCCACTCGCTTTTCTTCTTTCTTACCTGAGGAACCTTCACTTGAAATTGTTAGCTCATAAAATGGGGTGAGATATCAATCCTAGTAATCAAAAGGGAAATGTCATACATATGAACACATTAATCAACAGATATGCATATCATATCCATAAATACCAAAATAATCAATTCAATCAGCAAATGAACTAGTTGAGCTATTAATAACTACTATCCCATACAAGCAATCGCATACAACATGTTAATAACCAATAACTGAGTGAAAGACTCGTCTAAGGTGCCAACTCCTTATCGAGTACACTTACGGCTCATTGCATTCATGAGTCTGATCATAACTTAGTGCCCAATTGAAGCATAATGTACGGGTAACAACTACATCATAACTCTACCAAGGACTCGCTCATAGTCTCAAAACAACAATTCAAGTAGCCAGCCAATTATTTAACATTTCAATTTGTAGCAAATATAAAATTAAAGCGAACATAAATAAAAAATTTAAAAATTAACCCTAGTTACCTCACTTAATTGTGTTAAATCTCGAGGTTAAGACAAGTTTCTAACTCTTTAGTGATCCTAATTTACCAATACCAATCTATTAGTCAACACCCAACAAAAAAATTAGTTACCCATCATTCTAGCATCGTGAACTATTTAAGAGGCACTTACCTAGACTCTAATAAACTCAAATTTAGACTTGGATCTTCCTACAGCAGAAACCTTAATGTCCTTCTCCCAATCCTTAGCATTTTCGTGTATCAACAAAACCCAGTATATAAGTCAGAGTCAATCCTTGGGGCTAATTTCTAGCATGAAATACATCAAAATGAGGAAAAGATGCTTACCTAATAATCCCTTTATCCTTAACCTCTGAAAATCAATAAGCAACCACCAAAAGGTCAAGTTTCAAACTTGGGAATGAGGTGGAAATTCACTAAACCAGAAACCACTCAGACCCAATTGCAGAGAAAAATGAAAGGAACATATTTTGTATAACTTACCTTAACTAATTCTTCTTCTAGAAGTGCAGAATGGTGCCATACTATGATGAAACCCTAGCTTCCACCTAAAGATGCAAAAACGTTCTCCTCTCTCTGTAGAACCCTTCTGATTTTCAATATAAGGGTAAATGGCAAATGGATTTTCTTAGGGTTCTAAATGGATTTGGATTGACTTCAAAGCCTAAGACCCATTTGGTTCCATTTTCTAGATTTTGGGCTTCCAAGAAATGAAGTTATGTCTTCATACAACTAAGATTGGGCTTCTATAGTTGACTTTTGTAATGAACAAATTGATCATAAGGCCCAAATTAAATGTCCACATTCATTTAATTAATTTCTTAATCAACCTAACCTATAATTAATATATTTTTACTTAATAATATCCAAATAATTATTATTGTCTCAAAATGTCTTAAATAAATCTATTTCTTTAGAAATCCTTATTTTTCTTAATCTACCCAATCCCCTATAATAATTCCTTAATTATTCATGATTATTCTTGATTAATTTTAGTGTGTTACACAAGGACCCTTTGTTTTAATCCCCCTAATTACATTTTGTTATTTTTTTAATTATGCATTTTCTTTTTTTCTTTTTTTTTGGTTTCCTTTTTTTTGGTTTTAGACCAATTAAGGAGTTTAGACAAGTACATTAGACCTTGTGCCAATTCTCTTATTAGATTACACTTAGGCCATTAGACTCCTCTGTTCTTTTTCTTTTTTCTTTGGTTTGTTTTGTTTTTATTTTTGTTTTTTGTTACTTGTTTGTTTTTGTTTTTTGTTTCTATTCTTTCATTTTATTTTTCTATTTTTTGTTTGTTTTTATATTTTTGATTTATTGAATAAAATTAAAATCAACTAAAAAAGACTTGCCTCAGAATTAAATTAAAAATCATAAACATTAAACTAAAATGACTTAAAATTGTAGATGCAAAATTAAAAGGACTTATATTAAATTAAAATACACAAAATTTTAGGGAAGGCCTGGACAAAATATAATGTTCACTATACAGTTGCTTAACTATCACAATTTACTAGATTGGGCTTAACAATCCACTAATGATCCCTAGATGTTCTATAAATCTTTTTAGCCATATTGTTTATTGTACTGTTGTATAACATGCTATGAATTCTACTTTTATGCTTAATAGTGCGATGGATGTCTACTTCTTGTTGCTTCATGATATCACTCTATTCATCAGCAAGAATAATATACAGAAGTTGATTGTCACTCATGAAGGTCTTCACCTCAATTTGCATTGGAGTATCCTGCTAAATGCAAATCACTTCCTTGATAATATAATGTATAGTTAGCATTGCCTTTCAAGTATTTTTAGATTCTCTTGATAACTTTCTGTAACATTCGATTTTCTAAAAACGAGAGAAAACATGAGAAACGTAATTTATAGTTTCTCCATAAGCGAACGAAATTCACTGGATACAAAAGAAAGTCCCCCAAGATGATGTAGTTAAGGTCCCAAAAAATTTGGAAAGCATTCTAGACTCCTAAAAATAAGAATCTCAGGCTCAAATGAAAAGAAAAACGAAGCTAGAATGAAGAAATAATTTCTTATGAAAAGCTTACGAAACGTAATGGCATTTTCATAATTTTAAGCAAATTTTGGAAATTCACATAGGAGGACTTTTTACATGAAAGTTTTGAGTTTTCCAGGATTCTCAGAGGCCTTAAAAACTATGAAAAGCCTCGGAAAAGTTAAAACCCCTCCGGTAGACGTTTTCTAACATTAGTGTACCCAAACTTTGATGGATTCGTTCAGAGAAGTTTTAGTTCTGATTTGAGTGATTCCAAAGGCATTTTACTAAATTAGGAACCTAAATTTCATAATGGAAAAGACGGTTCTAAAAAAGGTTCTAAAACAAAGGAGAAACGAAAATGCCAAGAACGAAGGGCAAAATGGAAATTTTTGAAAAGTGTAACCTCCTCCTACCTATATATATGATGTGCCCTTCTTCTCCCTTTATTTTGCACTACCAAGTTCTGCCCAAAACTAGAGGAAAACCCTAGGGAGAGTGGCACACAAGAGAGAGGCAAAGAGGAGAAATTCAAGGTAGAAAGGTATAGATTTTCATAGTCTTTCATGCTCTTTCTCTTCCAAACCTCTTCTCCTTCATCCCCCTTTGTTTGCTTTGATTAAAATGAAGTTTACAAATCTGTTTTAAGGGAGAAATTGAGGGGAAATTTTGGATTTGAAGAGAGGAGCTCAAAAAACACAAGATTCAAGTGAGAAAAGCCATTAAAACAAGGTATTTTCTTCTTCCATGGTTGCTACCCTTCGCCCCCTTCTCCAACATTTCGCCCCACTTAAGAAGACTTAAGAAGAGTTGATTTTTAGGCAGAACTAAGGGTGATTCTAAGGAAAAAGGGTGTGGAGATTAAGAATATGCAAAGAGAATTAACAAATAACCATGGAAATTCAAGATGTAAAGTCTAGGGTTTCATATGTTCCTTACAAAATTTAATTTGATACCTTGATTCTTATGTCTAAATGAATGTTTAAATGAGTTCCTAAAATCCCTAAGAGGCTTCCCATATACTTTTTCCTTCAAGAAAAAAAAGCAAAGTCCATGAAGCCATTATTCCTCTATAGCCTCGACCTAAAGGGGTTTTTATAGCTAGGGAGAGTTTTAAATTTTTCTAAACTCATTCTTGAGTCATATATGATGAATGAAAATGAGGGGAGACCTTGGGAAAAATTTAGAACCCATGAAAATTGAATTGATGTTTTAGGTTCCATATTATGACCTAAAGAAGCAACATATTGTTAGCCTATTTGTTTTAATTGTGTGATAATTCGAAGAGGCTTAAAAGGAGTCAAGAATCATATTTGAAAGAAAAGAATGAAGCTTAGAAATTATTTGAGGGGTGTTGTTTCATTAGATGCATTTATGGACGATAATGGGGTTTATAGAACAACCTAATATCTAAGCAAGTTGTGTGGCTTTAGAATTTTCTTCATGAACTTAATATAAATTATATTTAGGCCAAGAGAAGCCTTCCTCACACTTTTGTGTGTGTGTGTGTGGCCGAAAAGAGGAGCTTGAATTCAAAGGGAAAAGTGCATGATTGTGTGTAAGGTGGCTCTCCCCACCTTCTCTTATGTATAGATGTATGTTTATCTTGTCTTAGAATGTGTGTATGTGTATTTTTAAGCCATGAAAAGTATGATAGCATGATTTCATATGTCATGGTTTTATGATGACATATTATGTTTCATATGATGTTTTGATGTGTGCTTAGGTTTGCTTGAGTGTGGTAAGGCCAAGAACCCTTAGCTATGGTGAGGATGAGCCAAGAACCCTTAAGATTAGTTGAGACAAGACAAAGAGTCTCCCAAAAGCAAAGTGGGCTCCCAAGAGCATAGTTGAGTCCAAGAATACATTAAAGAATGAGTGAGGCAAGTCCAATATCCATAAAAAATTGGGTGAGGCCAATCCACCTACTTGGAAAGCCTTTGTATACTATGTATGACTTTTTCAAATGATTAAAATGTCTCTTGAATGTTTGCACATGTCCATATGACTATATATGCATTTATGAGACTTGTTTGCATCCATTATGTATAATTGAATGGAAAATGAGCTATTGGGATTCTTTGAATCTTATTCCCTCCTCTCCAATGATCTCACATGCTAGGTGGACCAATTGGACAAGGTGATGGAAGCCAATTACTTTGAAGGAAAGAGTTTGGCAATTAAATGCAAAGTTTTTAGTTATTTAAGGCCATAATTGTATCAAATGTTGTAACCCCTTGATGTATATGGTTTATGACCTCTTAGATATGTGAAATTATGATATTATGCCATATATGAATGAGAGAATATATGTTATGTAGTCACTAGAATATGAATTGAGTATATGATGGCACATTAACTTCATGAATAGCTTTATGGAAATATGCATATGTGTGGATGAAATGGCCAAAATGAGATGCATGGAGTTTTGGACCATTTAGACAGCTTACAAAAGTCTTAATTATATTTTTAGACTTGCCCAAAAGGAGCCAACTCTCATACCTTATTTTATAACACTTTTCCTACTACAATTACCTCATATAAAAACTAAGAGGAGTCAATGGAAACCTAAACTAATTAAAATTTTTCCTCTTAAAAACTTCCTCATACAATTTCACTATTCATTTGGTTATTTTCAATTTCTTAACTAACTTTGAAAATACATAATTAGTTATGAAAAAAATCATATGAGGTTGGTTCAGGGCTCTACTTCAAGCTCTCTAAACCCTTTACAAGGAAAAAATACTTCCTCAGTGGAATGCGTATAAATTCATATTAAAGTGTCCCTACAAAAAATGGACAATTTTACCCCTTCATTTGACATATTATTATTATTTTGCTTTGGTATAAGCAGATGCATTTTTGCATTTTAGGCTCATCAGTCATATTCTATTTACTCAAGGGTTGATTATATTCATGACTTTCCATTCCATACCTGAGTATCTTACAGTATCATAACATAACTCATACACGTAATAATCTAAAATATTTAATTACATGACAAAATGTGATACATAAAAGTAAGGTCCTCAATTTATGCTTCCACATCCTTTGCCCCTTTATTTGCTTGAACTTGGACCTAGCATGGGTTATATTTAGGGTGAGATTATGAAATCTCAGTAGTAGTAAACCAATCTCATTCATAAGCAAGCATGTAAGTACATAACATGATGCCAGTCAAAATGCCACATATTGCATAGCAATACAAGGAATTTCATACAAGGCCAAGCACAATCTAAGCATACATGTCTCATCTTATAGTATAAATGACAACTTGATATAGCATAACACTCATCATTATACAAACATACAAGCTTAAAGAAAGAGAGAGGAAAACTACTACCTTAGCAAACTTTGCTCCTCAATCCTTGGGACTCGGTTTACTTGCTTTTGGAGTTCCCAAAACAACATCAAACCCTATAATCATAATGATAATTCATTACAATCAACACATAAACCTTAACTTCTAAAATAGGATGACCCTTTTTAAACTTAATGGGACCATTGGAATTGGAAAAATCCAACTCCTTCCCTTCCCATTCACTATGGCCGAATAGTATGCATTTCTTGGCCAAAATTTAGGAATTTTATCCCATGAGCTTTGGGGGCTTTCCCATAGATATTCCCAGCTAAAAACACCCTTTTGAATCCATTGGAATGGATAAAATCATCAAATTTCAGCCCCAACATCACGTTTTGGTCATCACATAATCTAGCTCCGTTTTAGGCTCAAAGTGCCTTGCTTTGGTTCTAAAAATTCCATAGCCTTTTCCTTTATGTTTTAAGACTTGAAATTTGGTATACATGACTTTAAGACATCAAAAAAACACCATAACAATTTTGGAAAAATTTGGACAGCATCTCCCCATGCTTTTTATTTTCCCAAAAATTACAATCTTTGTGTTTTCCAAAGTTTCAGCACATAACAACAATAACTAAGCTCATATGGCCTTCATGTTCAACATATGAACTTCATTTCAAGGCCTTCATATTCAACATATAAACTCCATTTCTAATGATTCATATACTGTCCAAAAATAACTGATAGTTAGGGTTTAACAAAACTAGCTTAAAACATGTGATTTACAAGAAAACTTACTCTTTAAGCTAAGCCTTGCTTCCTTTGCTTTTCTCGCACTAAAATCCTTTCTCTTCCCACTTAGAGCAACATTTCACCTTGAAGAAAAGATGAATATGCAGCTGCCCTTTGGTAGAAAAGGTTGGAGGATGGAGAAGATGAAGAAATTTGGTGAAGAATGGTGGAAGTTTTGCTTAGTTTCACTTCATCTTCCACTTTTTCTCCCTCCCTCTCTCTCTTCACTTTTTTTCTCCTCCTCCCTTGTGTGTGGTGTGAAAATGGTGGAATGGAGGTGAAGGAGATGAATTAGGATGAAGTTAAAGGGTCATACTAAATTTGGACCCTTGGATCAACCTTGAAGATCAAATCCTAGCCTTCCATTCCTTTTTCTTTTGATTTTGTAATTTTATAACTAAATATCTTCTTTCAAAAATCCTTGGCCACACACTTAGATGCCTTTTCTTAGCCCTTAAGTTATGGATAGTAACCATGGTTAATTTCCTTAACTCAACCATAGTTAGTTTCTAACTTAATTATGGTGAATTCTTTAACATAACTAAAATCATTTTCTTCTCTTCTCTTCCTTTCATTTTATATTTATATTTGGGTTTCATCTTCTCTAAAACCCTAATTATATTTTCTCTTCTCTTTTTAGGCCTTTAGAATCAACTATTGGGCCTTACCGTAGTCTAACATTGGTGTCTGAGCCCAATTAAGGTTTTACGGTACAATACATACCTTTAGACTTTTTAAAATTTATAAATATTATTTCCTCTGCTTTCTGGCCATACTGAGCTTCAAACATGGTTCAGGGGCCCTTAACCTCAATCCTTACAAATTTCGGTGTCAATTGGACACCCAGGTCTATAGGTGTAATTTTCACCATTCTGTATTATGATTGTGTTATAAACTTTTCCTTTACTGCAATTCTGTCCCTGAAACTCCTTCAGGGTTTCTTAGCCCTTTAGCTATTTTTATTTCTATAGTTGTTACAACTTTCTTTTTCTATTTTGCTCATGGCTACTGATCGGGATAACCAGATGATAAGCATAATTTATATATATATTATTCTCCTTATCTCAAGCATTTTAGTGCTAAATATAGCTTTAGGAGTCTAATTAAATGGAATTTGGTTTTAATAGCCATTTTCTACATTTTAGGAATTAATTTACAAATCATTGGATTTTAATGCATAAATTTATCTTAAATAATTTTGTGAAAATTCCTATTTGATTTTTCCCACTCTGTTGTGCAGATTTTCAATGAACAAATGATGTTTGAATAAAAATGTGAGTTAGAGGGAAGAAGGAAAGAGAGGCTTGAGATTGGGTTCCTTTTTATGAGAAGGCAAGGCAAGAAACAAACTCAAAACAGAGGAGAAGGATACATGCAGAATCTTCACATAGAAGCCACGGGTTTAGAGCTTGGATACAAAGACACACACATGCAGAACAGTAAAGCAGCTTCACAAGAACACTTCCACGTCTCATATTCCACGTAACATACATGCACAGGGGTAACTCATTCCATATGAGCAAAGAGCAAATGAAGAAGGCAGCCTCTGTTTGAAGAACACATAGAGCAAAACATGGAAGAACAACGTAGGAAACATAACGTGGTAAAGCTGCAGAATAACGAGTTATGGAAGAAGCTACACATGCATGCAGAAATGGAGAAAATAAATGAAGAACACAAGAAGCATGTGAAGGAAGTTTCTACATAGAAAAGAAGCTGCAGTTCAACGTGAAAAACCATGTGGAAGAAGCTTGAACTCGAGCAAAGAAACAAGAAGCCATGGCCACGTGAAAAATGGGAGAAGAAACTGGAGAGAATTGGTAGCTGCAGGAAGAATCACGCATGGGCAAAACCATGCATGAAGAACAACGTCTTTAGCTCGAGAGAGAAGCAGCTGGGTAGAGAAGAAGAGCAGAACAAAAGGAGAATAACACGAGCTGAACGAGAGGGATGAGATGTAGCTGAAGAAGCTGCTGAACTGCATGAGGAAGCTCAATGCTGTGCAGAATGAAGGAGCAACGTGGGCTGGATGCATGAGAGAAGGAGAAAAGCACGTGGGAAGAAAATGAAGAAGACGCTGGAATGTTTAAAAGCTCCAGAACATGCAAAAACTCGAGCTGAAGCTTGCATGAGCTGGGAAGGAAGAGCTGGATCGAGAAGCAACGTGGTTCATGAGTGGATTTAATGAAGCAAGAGCTGGGAAGAAACACGAGTCAAAATATATGCAGAAACGGAAGAAGAAACCACGTGATGGAGAACAAAGCAAGCTGGAATGAGTTGAACGAGTAAAACGCAGGAGCTGAAAACGTAAGATGAGAAAAAAACGATGTGGAGCTTGGGCTGGAATTCATGTATAATAAAATAACCAGCGGGGCCCACACCAATATGCACAAACAAATTCAGAACCACGTGAATAGTGAGAAGAGTTCAGATCATGCATAATACACACGAAGAAGCTGGCGTTTATAATTTGCTGAGCACGTGGAATCATTAAAACAACACGTGAGAGGAAGCAAGCATCCAGCACATTCACGCCTCCTTCATTCAATTCATTGGATCCTTCCATTCACGCCTATACTTCATTCACGTCTCTACAAGTCTGCATGCTTCCTTCATCCATTCGTATATCTTAATCCATTCATCAATCCATTCACGCAGCCACATTCATTCTTTCATTCATTTATCCACTCCAATCCATCTTCCATCCATCCACCATCCCATGAAACTCTAATCCATCTTGAGGCTAGCTAGGAGGAATCCTTGGAGAAGCTTGAATCCATGGAAGAATAATTCAGAATTTTGGCTAAAGACTTTTCTATCTTCCTACACTTTTTCTCTTTCATATATTATTTTGGTTAAGTTGTATTTGATAGGGAATTTGTGTAATTATAATTAGTGGCTGGTTAGACACTAATTAGGAAGTATTTTTGTTGATTAATTGATCTGATTAATTTCAATATTATCTGAATTCCCATGTATGCTTCGAAGGTGTTCGATAAAATACATGAGTGAGATTATGTGTTTAATTGTTTAATTTGAGGATTCCTTAATGTTTAGTTGGTTAATTAAATATTTAGGATGATTCAGAGGCTAATCAAATTAGTTAATCAATCAAATTGAGTGTTCAAGATCTTAAAGACAAGAATTAACAGTTTAATGCGAAGTTGAGGTTTCAATTCAACATTAGATCGTTGATTTCTTGAATCTTGCGTGGTTACTCAAGATAAATTGTTATGAACACGATTAGGAACTCTTAGACCAGAATTAATCACAATTAGATTAGGATAAGGATAGTGGATACCAAGGGACGAATCCAAAGCTAGTCACAAGACCATAATTCACCCAATTAGATAGAAATTAGGAATTTTAATTCAATTTAGTTTTTGCTTAGTTTAATTAAATCAAAACCCCCTTTAGTTTAGAAATTTTAGAGTCTTTTAACATTTAGAACACTCAATTAAACATTGAACGCCAATTCCAAGGGAGATGACCTAGGTTGTGCCATTAGCTACATATTTTATCAGCCTAGTATTATTTTGAGGGTTATGCGACGATCCACTCACTAGATCCCAGATCGGATCCTGCCCGGCTATCTGGACAACTTGGTATTATTAGACCCGTCTCATCAAACTGAGTTTAGTTGTGGGTCACGGATTTCTGAGATTCTTGCCCGATTTTTTGATATTCGTGCTTAAAGCCATGAATAGAGGGTGAAACTAGGATTCCCTGAGCTTTAGGGTAATTTATACATTTTGCCCGGTATATAACTTTTCTTTGCATTTTAGTCTTTAGCTCCTTCATTCTTAACTTTGGAGGCTCTTTGGGACCTTTTTTTGATCTTTTTTTTTCATCTATTTTAGCCCCAATTTTAGGGCACATCTGGCTTTGACTCATCATTATTTACGGTCTAAAATATTATTCTAATTTTATTAGACCTCAATTTATTCTATTTAGGGGACTTCCTTTCATATCCGGTGAATTTCGTACGTTGACGGAGAAACCATATGTTACGTTTCTCACGTTTGCTTTTGTTTTCTTGGATTTTCATAAAATCGGATGTTACACCAACACCCAAGGAAAGCCATTTGGTCACTTTGGTATCTCATATAGAGCCAAAATTGATAATAATGGAACCCTATGTCACTTTTTGGCCAAATGAGCTCTTCTTGATCTGAGATTTGGTATGCAATTAGAACTTATTGAGAGTTTTTTGGAAAGCTAAAGAACATAATTTTTGGAGGTTTAAAGAATATTTGATAAATTTTCAAAGTTGAAAAATTTTCTGGTTTTAGTCTGCTGCACTATTCATTTGGTCCAAAAATGAAATCTGTCACACAGGGCTCAAATGATGTCCAATTGTCACAAAAGTTTACACAGAGAAACTATACATTCACGGTACTTGTACCAACTAGAATCACCTCATTTGGAGGTCTATAGAGGGAGATATGAGTTTTTAAATATTATGTCCAGTATCAGGAGCCTTACCCAACTTCAGTTACTTTTATATTGAATTATGAGGCTGGGTTACCTAAATTGGTCTGGAGTTATTTTTACTATCTAGCTAATATCTACAGCTTTCCAGATTGGTATCATTTTCATGGATTGGATTGTTTTGGAATTAATTGGACATTTTTGAAGTTTGCTACAGAAATCTGTGACAGCATCAATGATAGTTTGACCTTTGGACTTTTTCGGATGTTAAACGTCCTCTGTGATGGATGTTATGTCCTGGAAATATTTTTAGTATGAAGTAGACATCTGTATCTTTCTAGATGGCTAAGAATACATAATTTTAATTTTTTTATAATTAGTTATGAATTTTCAAAAATTGGTCAGAAAAGGGGCAAATTCTGGCTGAATTTTAATATGCATATTTTAAGCTTCCCTTCGTGATTCTTGAGTTGTGATCCACATTTTATGATGCAAATGAGTTGTATTTATATAATTAAATATGAGAATGTATGATATGAGCCCACACGATCCATTTGACACCAAACAGAATTTTCATACGCGACGTAACGCTAAAGTATTCATTATTTTATGCTATTTTCTTTGCTCTTCTAGGAGTTACATGATGTGAAACATGAAAATAGCATGAGAAAAGCTAGAAAAACATGATGAAATGGACTAGAAATATATGGTGATATACTTTCCAACCCAAATTTGACTATTACTAGCTTACAATGCCAACTGTATGACAAATATCTAGTCTTGTACATATTATAAGTACATTAAGCTGCCAAACAAACTAGAGTAAGGGACTCTTTCCATAAATTTTTTTTATATATTTAGTCTAAGGACACATCTTATAACTTAGATTCCCACCTTTTACTATAGGGGTATCCATAGGTTTGTAGTCTTTTGTGTTAAAATACTCAAGAATTTTTTTAATGTAATTCTCATGCGAAAGAGAAATCCATTTCTCTAAGCGATTTCTATGAATATTCACTCTAAGAATGTATTCTGCCTCACCTACATCCTTCATCTTAAAATTTAATGATAACCATTCTTTAGCAATTAAGATTGACTTTAAGTTGTTCCTACTAATAGAACATCATCCACTTAAAGGGCTAAAATCACAACATTATCTTTAAACTACTTAATATAAACACAATGGTCTTCATGAATCATTTAAAATTCCCAACTAATCAACACTTTGTTCAATTCTCTCTTCAATGAAACCTAAAGGTTGTTTTATATAAATTTCTTCATTTAGTTCTCCATTTAAAAATATGATTTTTAAATCCATTTGATATAGTCCAAGTCTAAACTTCCAACTATAACTAAAATTAATTTAATTGAATTAAATTGCATAACAGGTGAAAAGGTATCTTCATAATCTATACTTTTTTGTTGTGTATACCCTTTAACTACTAAGTCAATCTTATATCTTTTAATGGATCCATCTAATTTCCTTTAAATCATAAGAATCCACTTATTCCTAACTGCCCTTCAACTAAATGGCAAATTAACTAAGTCCCAAACTTTATTTGTCCTCATAGAATCAATTTCTTCTTCCATTTTTCCTTAGCAAGGCATGGCCTCTTAAACTATATTTTTCTCTTTATCATCTTGTTAAGTAATTATGAGTCTGCCCCTTCAATTTCATAATGTCATTTGGGCACACTTCCTTAGTAATTCCTTTGTAGTAGGGTAGTAATTACAACATTTTCACTTTGCTTTAAATTCCCATTTGGCTACATAAAACTCTCACTCATATTAATATATTGAGGTGTAATTATTTGTTGCTCACTTTCTTAATGAGGTGTCTTGTAAAGAGATAAGCTTATGTCGATCTCACCCCTTCTAGGAAACTTATTTTCTAAAAATGTGGTACCTTTAGATTTAATTTCATTCATACTTCCATCTTCATTTTCATCAACAAAGATGTACCCTTTTTTATTCTTTTGAGTATTTAATAAAGATACATTTCTTACCTTTAGGATCTAATTTCCCATACTTATAGAAAGTTTCATGGATATAAGTAGCCATCCCTATGGTCTTAAAATGCTTAAATCTAGTTTACATTATGTCCATAATTTGTAGGATGTAGAAGTAAGTGATTTGGAAGGCACTTGGTTAAGGATGAAAGTTGCAATTAATAATGCATCATGTAACAACCAGAAAAAAAAAACTAAAAAATTTTCGAAGGGCTGAAAATTTTCTAAGTCTGCTAGTTATAGCGAGAAATGGCCTAGCTATAGCGAATGTACTTGTTCGCTATAGTGAGAAATGGTCTAGTTATAGCGAGTGCAGGCATCCCATACAAAAACCAAGGAGCTGCTCACCGTAGCGAAAGCAGGGGTCTGGGACTGATACGTGCTCGTCGAAACGAGGGTTATGCTTCGCTATAGCGAGGGTTAGTCCGAAAAAGCATGAAAAAAGAGAATTTGACTTCTTAAAGTATCCAAACTCATCCTTTCTCCTTTAACAGACCTAAGCTTCGTCCAAGCACAGAAAAAAAAGGCTTGAGAGAGAGAGGGAAACTAAGTAAAACTAAGAAAGAAAGAAGGAAAGTTAAGGAAAAAAGGTGAGAACCTTTAAAGCTCTTCATACTTCTTCTTCTTGATTTTATTCTTCTCCTTCTAAGTTTTCTTTCCATAGGTTGTTGAATAAAAAAGCTCTTTCTAGTCAAGAATGAGCAAAAAACTCATGTATCTTCACTTCTTCTTCTTTGCTTTCCTTTCTTGAGAGCTTGAGAGAGGAAGGATAGTTGGTGAACTTCTAGAGAGAGAAAGAACCCTTAGTTTCTTATATGCTTGGTAGGATTTGTTATAAAGAAACTCCTAGCTTTGTGAATAAGTGTTGAGTTATGAGAAAGTAATTCCATGCTCTTTGTGTATTTAGGCTCAAGAAAAGCACTTCCATCTAGTAGTGATTGTGAAATCAAGAAGGGAGAAGATAAATTGAAAGGGAAGGCTTGTGTTAGCCTATAAGGTAGCTCTCTCCCCTTTCTCTCATGCATGAATGTGTGTTTAGCTTATTCTAGAATGTGTGTATGTGTATTTTCAAGCTATGAAAAGTATGCTAGCATGCCTTTACATGTCACGATCCTTGATACTATGTTATGTGTTAAATGAAGCCATAATGTTTGTATGAATTTGCTTGAGTGTGGAAAGGCCAAGAACTCTTCTCTTGGGTGAGGATGAGCCAAGAACCCTCGAGCTTGGTTGAGATAAAGCAAAGGGTCTCCCAAAAGCAATGTGGACTCCTAAGAGTATGGTTGAGTCCAAAGTGCTCAAGAGTGGGTGAGGCAAGTCCAATACCCACGAGGAGAAGTGTGAGGCCAATCCAAACACTTGGTGAACCCTTGAATGTCTTGTATGATTGATTCACATGTCAAGGTTGTTTTTAAGGTGTCCATGACTTCCACTTTTCCACACATGCATTTGAAATGCTTGCTTGGCACATATTATGTATGATTGAATGAGAGATGAGATATTAGGATTTTTTAAATCTCATCCCCTTCTCTCCACTATCATAACATGCTAGGTGGACCAAGTGAACAAAGACATGGGAGCCACCAAGCTTAAAGCTAGGGATATTGGCAAATGATTTATGAAATAGCCATTTTGTCACCACTTTATTGTTAAGAGATGTAATATAATGATGTACATGGGATGTGCACTTATGAATACTTGTAAATGGATGTACTTATTGTATATGTATGAGAATTTGAACTCTAGTGCATGATGTAGCAAGTTTCTGGTATGAATAGCAAGATCTTGGCATTATGTACATGGCATATGTTTTGGTGTGGGAGAGTGAGTTTTGAAAATTTGGGTTGTTATACATTTGAGCCATGTTTGATAGCCTATGTTGATGCTTTCCCACGTGCTCATAGAGCCTTAGGAGTAGGAGAAGCAAATTTGAACCCTTGGAGCCCTCTTTTAATAAAGGAAATTGACACTTTGCCCCCTTATGTCAAAGTCTGACCAAATGACCTCTTCTTACCTTGAAATTTGGCATGTGACTAGATCTTGCCTAGAGGTTTTTTGGTAACCAAAGATCAGGTCATTTGGAGGTCTGTGGAATTTTCTATGATTTTTCAAATTTGGTATCAGAATTTCATATTTGCACCAGCACTGTTCATTTGATTAGTTGTGTAATTGTGTCATCCAAGGGGAAAACATGGTCCAATAGCTACACAATTCTATAAGAAGAAACTAGACATTCACAGTGACTTGTAGCAACTAGAATCACCTCATTTGGAGATCTAAAGAGGAAGATATGAATTTTTGAAACTTCTGCCCAGTATCAGTTATCTTACCTGACCAGAAGTACTGGTCCATCACTTTCTGAAAGCTTGGCTTGATGAAATGATCTAGAGATATTTTTTCTCTCTATTTAACATCCACATCTTTCCATATTGGTATCATTTTCATGTATTGGATTTTTTTGGAATTAATTGAACATTTCTGAAGTTCATATCAGTAAATTGTGGTAGCATCAGAACCTAGTCCGACCTCTAGACCATTTCATGTGTCAAACGCCCTATGTGTGGATATCATGACTGGTACATATTTTTAACATGAAGTTGACATCCCAAGATTTATATAATGATCAAGATTACATGTTTTTGATTTTTCTAGATTTAGTTACGATTTTTCAAAATTTGCCCAGAAATGAGGCAAAGTCTAGCCGAAAATAAATATTCATGTCCCATGCCTCTTTTTGGTTCATTGGTTGAAAGCATGTTTTTGGAATTGAAATGAGTTTTAATGGTGCAATTAAATATGAGGATGCATAGCATGAGCTTACACGGCCCATGTGACACCGAAATGAATTTTTAACCATGACATTATGCAAGAAAGTGTATGAATCTAATGAAAGTTCTCACTTTATTCTTACTATATCTCACATGAACATGTAAGGGATGATGGTGTTACACATCACCCTAATATAAAATGGGCAAAGTCACTTGCAACATCATTAACTAAACCATTTCATGTAACATTTTATTTCTTCTTTCAGCAACTCCATTTTATTATGGAATGCCAAGAATCATTAGTTATCTTATTATGCCTTTTTCTTCATAGAGCCCTTTAAATTATTTAGATAGGTATTTATATTCACAATTAATTCTTAAGGCTTTAATTTTCTTATCTAATTAGTTTTCTACCATATTTATATAATGTCTAAAGCATTCAACTACTAATGCGAGATTAAATAAATTTGACCTTATCATAAATAATCATCATAAAAGGTAATAAAATATTGTGCTTCATGTCTCACACTTAACACTCATTAGACCATATACATTATAATGGATTAATTGCAATAGATTTCTATCTTATGTCCTTTTTAAACTAACACAGTAACATTTCTAAGTTAGGCATCAATCCTAGCAATCCTTTTTTTTTTTAATTTGTTCTTAGCCTATATAGCCTAGCCTTAGGTGACAAACATTCATATCCAAAGTAGAATTTGAAGCACAGGATATAGTGAAGCATTCATTATAAGAAACATTATCATAAATTGTATTTAATACGATGAAACCATCTAAAAGAAAGCTAAAACAAAAAAAGATCATCCCATTACAAATGTAAACTGAGTAATCATGAAAATTAATACTAAAACCAAGTTTGAGAAGAGAAACTATGAAAACTAAATTTTGTCAAATTTCTGGAGCAAATAAAACATTATGTAGGATTAGGTTTTTCTACGATGCAAGACTAACTTGCATATTCTGATTCCCTTAACTCCCACCTTTATGTTGTTTTGTACATACAATCATTTGCACTTATAATGTAGCCAATAGTATTCAACAAAGGATCCATGATGTTTGGTTGCATTGTTTGTAGCTCCTAAGTATGCAATCCATAAAGTTTATAATTTAGCCATCAACACAATACTCAAAATGACATGGTGTTACTTTCTTTTACTTAGTACAGTTATGAGCAAAATGACATATCCTCTGATAGGCATAACACTTGACCTTGTTCATGTTAGGTTTTCTTCCACCATATGTGCCTCTCTTCTTAAAATTTTTTCTGGGCCTTATTGAAATGTTAATTGGATCCTTTCTTCTTTTAAAAGCACTTTCCCTTCATACCCTTAGGCCTTGAAATCTTAATAGTATGTTTCATGTATTCATGATTAGATGATCTAGCAACCTCCAAGCACTCATCTTCAAGCTCTAAATGACAAGCATCATCATCGAAAGTGGTGATAATCTCATTATAGTTCAAGTTCACTTTCATATACTCTCAGCCAGTTACGAGAGATCTTTTAATAGCTTGGACTTACTGCTTATCACCAAGTATGCAGTTAGCTTCAGCTCTTTTATCACATTTAACATTTCTCTCAAATGCTACTTCATGGGATTACTTAGACACAACTTATATGTGTCAAACTTAATTGTGAGCCTTTTAAGTTTGGTCATAGAAGTACCAGCAAACTTATCCTTTAAGGTAGTCTGCATTGATTGTAGTTGGGTAAATCTCATACTTGCACATTAAATCATCAGCCATATAGCTTAATATCATTATGCAAGCTATGTTGTCTTTCTTTTTCTAGGTTTGAAATGCCTCAAGATCTCTCCTTTGTTAAGTTAATTTTCCATGCTCAGGCTTTAGCATGACATTGTTCAATAGGCCTCTATCATCTTACTCTTCAAGGATATAAGAAACTTTAGAGTGCTAAATTTCCTAATTATCATCATTCAGCTTCTCACTCTTATTGAGCTTAGCTAGAATATTCTTTATGGCCATTTTCTCAAATTCAAATATCGACATAAACATACCACAAAATTAAATCCTATATACACAATGCTATTATTATTATTATTATTTTGCAATAAGCATTCATTATACCAAAAATTATATTATTAGGTTCATGATTGGGACTTTACATTTGTCTTGCTTCCATTACATGTATCCTAGAAATGTCATCAATTTTTTATTGAATTTATGTGGAAATTCTCTTATAATTTATAGTCCTTAGATAACCCTAGGTTTGTTTGTCTAAGAACTCCCATTCAAATAGATATTTTTCCACTATAGTAATTTATAACAAAATTATGCAATTAAATAAAGAATACTATATACAAGTTTATAATAAAGAAAAATCATGCAATAAAGCATAAAATAATTATATTTGCTAAATAAATAGAAAACAAATACATTATCTTAATCACATCAATAGTCATTGTTCTCTAACAATAATTTAAATAAATTAAGGTTATAAAGATGAATCATATTATCAAAAGGTTTTTCATTTGCCTTGTAATTGAAATAGTCCCTATAATTATAAAGAGGACTATAAGGAGGTTCATATCTAGACTTGGTGTGTATAATCAACTCCTTCAGGTGAATTCCCTTTTCTCATGAACTATATCCAAATTTCCATGCACTTCTCATACTCAAAAATTGTGAAAAGAGAATGGGATGTTTAACGTTCACCATAATATGATGTCTTTTGTGAGTTCTATCTTAGCAACATATTGATAGAGATTAAGACCTTTCCAGGCCGCCATCTTATTGGGCTTATATTTTGCTTATAGTTCTTTCTTGACTAGTGTTTAATAATAATTATCAGGAAGAAAGTTAATGTAACACCATAATGATCTAGTCTTTCTTTCTCACAAACAAGCCTCATACATGAGATTCATGGAAAAGTATAATAAAATAATGCATTATTTTTGTGTTACGTAAGATCACGATTGTCCATTTTATGCCTCATGAATCATATAAACTCATTCATATCATTCTCCACTCCAAATACATTCATACAAGTCAGAACCATCATAAAACATTCCATTCTTCTCAAGTTTTGAAGTGACACACCAGAAAAAAAACAAGTTGGTCATGAGTTTCAGTTTTTGTCTTTCTGTCATCATCTTTGAAAATTTATAATTAAATTTAGAAAAGTCTAAATCAAGTAAGTGATAGCTTTTTGGAAAGCTCTGAATGTCAACTATAGGTTAACAATCATTCCAAGCCATGAAGACATTAATTGGACCACGATTGATAATAAAAAAGCACCAAAGGTCTAGCTACCCAGGTTTACTATTATAGGTTACTAATATAAACTTCAAAAATTTATAACTAATTCTAAACATATCAAAACCTAGCAAACTATACCATTCTAGAAAGTTATGGATGTTTACTAGAGGCTAAAAATAACTTTAGATCAAAATATATGCATTTAGGCCATGAAAATTTATGGAATAGGACTAAAGGGCCTATTGCGTCCTTGATACTGTCATGAAACTTTAAAAATTCATATCTCCCTCAATATAAATCCAAAAGGTGATCTTGGTGGCTATAGAAAGCTTATCATGCCTAGTTTATACTTATAAAATGTGTATTAGATAACATTTGACCCTCAGATGACATAGAAGAAGAAACTGACCATATGAATACTGTAATAACCATTTTAGCATCTTTTTCTAACTTTGAAAATTCATAGGTAATTTTCTAGAGCTCCAAATAATGTGGTTCTTCACTCTACAAAAAGTTCTAGATGAGACCTATATGCAAGCCAAATTTCATGGGAAAATTCATCCATTTGATCAGTTTGTGATATAGGGGACCAAAATGGTCTTTTTAGGCACCATATAAGGTCAAATGTGAACCAAATGTGCTTCTACCTTACCTATAACCCCTTGACCACGTGAGAAAGATTTAAAACTGTAACGCCCGGTACATTGTCCAATCACTAAAACGAGCCGATTTGAAAAGCAAGTTCCCTAAGATGAGTGATTCAAGGCCAAATAAAATTTGAATAAAATTTTAAATAATATAAAATGAGGATTTGAGCCTTAAGTTACCCAAAAACTGGGGTCGGAGCAATTCAAAAAAATTGTCGAAAGGCCAGTGGCATTTTCGTAAATAAGTGTAATTTTGGAAAAACACCTAGGAGGGCTTTTTAAATGAAAATTTTGAGTTGCCCAAGGTTCTCAGAGGCCCCAAAAACCATGGGAAGCCCCGGGACTGGTAAAGCCCCTCCGGTGTACTCTTTCCAACGTCGGTTGACGCGAACTTTGACCGATTCGTTCGGGATAGTTTTAACTTCGATTTGAGTGATTCCAAAGGCATTTTATTAAATTGGGAATCTAAATTTTATGATGGAAAAGACGGTTCTCAAAAAGGAGCTAAAACGAAGCCGAAACGAACTTGCCATTACGGAAGGGCAAAATTGGAATTTATGGTTTCTTGAATGTTCCACACTTTTCTCCCTTCTTATCCTCTTTAATGAGCACGACCCATTCTGCCCAAAATACAGAAAATCTTCAGCTCACTTAGCCACACCAAAGGGAGGAGAAAAAGAGGAAGAAAGCCAAGGAGAAACTAGATAATTTCATGAGATTTCTTGCTCTATCTTCCTCCAATCTTGTTTTCCTCTCTTCCTCCTTTCTTTCCATGGATTATTTGAATGATTTGGTTCTGTTTTTGACCCAGACCTAAGGGGAGAATTTCGAATTTGCTAAGGAGAAGAGAATGAAGGAGAAAGACACTTGAAAGCTCACTTGAACCATAGGTAATCTTTGCTTTTTGTTGCATCTTCTCTTCCCCCTCCCTTTGTGTGTATTTCAGCCAAGAACAGAACCAAAGGAGGGGAGTATGTTCTGTCCAAATACAAGGAGGGAACAAGGGTTTTAGGCCATGGGGAGATGGCATATGGCAAGAAATTCCAAGAAAAACCAATAGAAAACAAGTTAGAAAAGTGTAGTGTTTTTTAGGGTTTTGCAAAATCTGATTTTGTGTGAATGTTTCCTTGGCTATTTGAATGTTTCCTTGAACTCCTAAAACCTTTAGAAAGCCTCCCAAGTGGCTCTCCCATCAAGGAAAAATCACAAAGTCTATGAACCTCCATTATGGTGCATATTTCGGCCAAGCTAGGTTCATTAGGCTAGGGGATGTTTTAATTTGTTCTAGCCTTATTTTGGGACTTTATGTGATGTTAGAAGATGGGAGAAACCATTGGGAAAAATTTAGGAGCCATAGATTGGGAGATGGCCTAATGGTGTCCATAATGGTGCTTTGTGAAGCAACTTGGTTTTCCAATTGTGCAATTGAATGTGTGATGGCTCCAAGGACCTTAAATGAGTCCAAGAAGTTTAGAAAGAACAAGAGAATGGAGCTTAGCACTTGAATAATATGAGTTGCTTCAATAGACCATTTATGGAACCAATATGTCTATTTTGGAGCCAAGTGTGTAATAAGCTTTAGTTTAATGTCTTGGCTTGCTTCAAATGTGTAATTGTGTGACGTTTGTAATGTCTAGGCCAAGAGAACCCTACTCCACCTAAGTGCTCTTGTGAAACCAAGGAGGGGAAGGAAATTGCAAAGTGAGCTTGCATACATAAAAAGGTAGCTCTCCACCTCATTCTCTTTGCATTCTTGTGTGCATATGTATGTCTTAGTGTGCTTGCATGCATTCTTGATGCTTGATAATATGCCACTTGATCCTTGTTGTGCATTGGTACCAATGTGTTGTCTTGAATGACTATGGTTGTGGAAAGAGCCCATAAGGGTGAGGTGATGCCAAAAGTCCCTTGATGAAGGTGAGGAGATGCCAAAAGTCTCATAGCATGGGTGAGACAAGGCCAAAAGTCCCTTGAATGGGTGAGGCAAAGTCAAAAGTCCCTAGACCAAGAGTGAGGCAAATCCAAAAGGCCTAGAAATGGGGTGAGGCTAAACCAAAAGTCCCTAGGGCATGAAAGTAATCTTGACATGTGAATGTGGCATGGAATGGAATTTATTGCACACTTTATGCTTGTATGGTTATGCATTTGGTATATGTATGCCTTGAATGTGGTGTGAATGAGTGTGTAAGCTATTGAGATTCTTGGAATCTCACCCCCCTTTCCCTTTCATCCTTGAATTGTCTAGGTGGTGTTCTAAGTCAAGGAGATGCAAGCCAAGGACATTGAACATCTTTGTTTTAGTGTATTATGTACTTTAAGTGGTGGTTAAATGTCAAAGTAATAATGTATGTAATCTTTTTGTGATGTAAGACCATGGACAAGTGTAAAATGATGTATGAATATGATGTACACTTTATATGACACTAAATCTCTAGTATTGTGCAAATTGGCTTTTGGATGGCTTGATGTAACTATGCATAAATAGATGTTGAGAGACCAAAATGAGTTGCATGAGGTTTGGGATCACTTGGGCAGCCTCTACAAGTCATATTTGTGCTTTGAAACTTGCTCAAGGGGTGCCAAATTCAAGAAGAGGCCATTTGGTGCAAAGTGACTCTTGGTAGGAAGCAAAAATGACCATTTCATGAGGCTATGTCACTTTTTGCCCAAATGAACTCTTCTTGATCTGAAATTTGATATTCATCTAGAGCTTATTGAGAGATTTTTTATAAGCTAAAGTTGGTAATTTTTGGAGGTCTGTGGAATATTTAGCGAATTGTTGAAATTGGAAAATTTTCTGGTTTTGGTCCTTGGTACTGTAGCACTGGTCCGAAATTGAATTCTGTCCCTCATGGGGCAAACGATGTCCAATTGCCACGAAATTGCATATAGAGAAACTAGACATTCACAGTGACTTGTTCCAACTGGAAGCACCTCATTTGGAGTTCTAGAGAGGGAGATATGAATTTTTGAACATTCTGTCCAGTATCAGGACCCTTACCCGACTTGATGTACTGTTCTATTGAATTTCGAGACTTTTGGTACCTAAACTGGTCTGAAAGTATTTTTATCCTCTAGATAACATCCACAGATTTCCATATTGGTATCATTTTCATGGATTGGATTTTTGTGGAATTAATTGGATAGTTTCAAAGTTTGCTGCAGAATCTGTGACAGCATCAGGAGGCAGTTTGACCCCTAGACATTTTCGGATGTCAAACGCCCTCTGTGATGGGTGTTATGGTCTGTATATATTTTTACTGTGAAGTAGACATCCGTAACTTTCCAGAATGGCCAAGAATGTGTGATTTTGATTTTTCTAGAATTAGTTATGATTTTTCGAAATTGTGCCAGAAAGGGGCCAAATCTGGCCGAAAATAAACCTCCATATTCTAGGTTCCATTTCGGTTTCCATGAGTTGTGGGCCAACTTTGGTGATGTAAATGAGTTTTATGTATGTAATTAAATATGAGAATGTGATGTATGAACTCATATGGTCTGCGTGACACCGAATGAAATTTTCATACGCTACGCAACGCGAAATAAGGTATTATTTTAATGCCATCTTCTATTCTTTTTTGTGCAATTCATCATGGGAAACCTAGAAATGATAGGAAGCAAGTTAGAAATATATGGTGTTACAAAAACAGCCTACTAAACTTGTCCAAGAGGTCCACACACTCATACATCACAAAACCACTACTTCAGTTATTCTTATACACAAGAGTATACAAGCTCATCAAGGCATATAGATATCAAAAACATTCATTCTCATTCTCATGCTTCTAAATCCAATATATACATTGCATATCCTTATAATTACATGAGTTCAAGTGGCTACACATCGTATATAATAGAAGGTTACATCTATTGACAACAAAATGTTTACAAAATGACCATTTAGTGAGTTCTTTGTCAAAATCCTTGTCTTCAAGTGTGATGGTTCCCATTTCTTGGCTCACTTGGTTTACCTAGACATATTTAGATGTTGGAAAGGAAGAGTGAGATTCTAAGAATCTCAATAGCTCTTAACCCTTTCAATCATATATAAAAGCTATAATTTCAAGCCAAAAAATGCATGTATGAACCTTTAATTACTAGCAATCATCTACATTCATTTTCATGTGCAAGAAGCTCATACATATCAAACATTGGCTTTCAAGAGCATTGGTCTAGCCTTACCCCCTTTTCTTAGGACTTTTAGACTTGCCTAATCCATTTTCAAGGGACTTTGGACTAAGCCTCACTCTTCTTGAAACTTTTAGCTCTGTCTCACCCAATCCTAAAGACTTTTGGCTCATCCTCACCTTTGCTAAGGAACTTTTGGCTTCACCAAGCTCATTCAAGCTAAATAGTATTCATAAAACACATATTATGCACATGATGGTAACATGGCATGCAGAAAATAGCTATACACATTTCTCATGGCACAAAACATACATACACATTGTAACACCATAAATTCTAGCTCATTTTATGCCATTCATAAGCTTTATATCATCAATTCCACAAGAGCATATGAAAATGGGGATGAAAATAATAGGTTTATTTGCGTTGCATCATGCTTAAAAATTTTTAATCGGTGTCACGTGGACTGTGTGAGCTCATACTATACATCTTCACATTTAATTACATCATTACAACTCATTTGCATCACAAAATCATGCTCACAACTCATGGAAACTGAAATGGAGCATGGAAAATGGAAGCTCATTCTCGGCTAGAATTGGCCTCTTTTTTGGGCAAATTTTGGAAAATTATACCTAATTCTAGAAAAAATTGAAATCATGCAATCTTAGTCATTCTGGAAAGCTTAGGATGTCTACTTCACATTAAAAATATGCCTAGACCCTAAAATGCACCATAAAGGATGTTTGACATCCAAATTGGTCCAAAGGTCCGACTGAATTTTGGAACTGTCACATAATTTTGTAGAAAATTTTGAAAATATCCAATTAATTCTACAAAAATCCAATCTATGTAAATGATACCAATATAGAAAGCTGTGAATGTTAACTAGAGAGAAAAAAATCTCTAGATCAGTTCATCAAGTCTAGACCTCAGAAATTGATGGAACAGTAACTCTGGTTAGACAAAATTCCTAATACTAGACAGAAATTTCAAAACTTCATATCTCCCTCTCTAGACCTCCAAATGAGGTGCTTGCAGTTGGCACAAGTTACTGTGATTGTCTAGTTTCTTTGTATAAAATTTTATGGCAATTGAATATCATTTGGTCCTTGTGTGACAGAATGTAAATTCGAACCAAATAAATAGTGCAACAAACCAGAAACCATGAAAATTGCCAATTTTGAAAAATTATCAAATATTCTGTAGACCTCCGAAAATTATGATCTTTAGCTTCCTAAAAAGCTCTCAATGAGACCTACTTGCATGCCAAATCTCATATCAAGACTGGCTCATTTTCCTAAAAAGTGATATAGGGTTCCATTATGATCAAATTTGACTCCATATGAGGTACCAAATTTGCCAAATGACCTTCCCTTGGTTGTAGTACCTTTTGGGAAAGTCTAAAAGTACATTTGAGATTTGTGTGAGCTGTTCAAATGGTCACAAACCTCATGTATCTCATTTTGGCCATTCAACCCACATTTATGCACATTTCCATCATACTTTCACATTACATAATTTGGCATTTCATACTCAAAATATAGGCTAGAGGTCATACACCATATTCATACATTTAAACATCATATAATATCATATTTATACTTGTCTCGAGGGTCATGGTACATTTACAATAACACATACATCAAGAAATATAATTATAGTTCCAAAATAGATAAAGCTAGGCATAACTTGTCAATCTCCCTTCTTCATTGTTGTTGGCTCCCTTCACCATAATTACTTAGTCCACCTAGCATGTTAGATCATTGGAAAGGAGGGGATGAAATTCAAAGAATCCCAATTGCTCATCTCCCATTCAATCATACATAATATGTGCAAAGCAAGCTTTACAAATGCATGCATGGAGAAAATGGAAATCATGGACATTTTTAAAAGCAAACTCAGCATATGAACAAATCATACAAGACATTCAAGAGCTCACCAAATGTTTGGATTGGCCTCACACTTCTCCTCATGGATTTTGGACTTGCCTCACCGATTCTTTGAGAGCTTTGGACTCAACCATACTCTTGGGAGCCCACTTTGCTTTTGGGTTCTTGGCTCATCCTCACCCAAAGGAAAGAGTTCTTGGCCTCTCCACACTTAAGCAAACTCAAACAAACATCATGTACTCATTTAGAAACATAACATGGCATCAAGAATCATAGCATATAAAGGTATGCTAGCATACTTTTCATAGCTTGAAAATACACATACACACATTCTAAAACAAGTTAAATACACATCCATGCATGAGAAAAGGTGGAAAGAGCTACCTTGTGTACACTTACACACTTTTTCCTTGAAATTCAAACCTCCTCTTTTGGCCACACACCCACAAATTGGTGGAGATGGTTTTTCTTGGCCTAGATACAATTTATGGGAGCCAATTAGGTCCGTGAAACACATTCTAAGGCTACATAACTTAATGAAACACTAGATTGCTCTATAGGCTCCATTATGATCCATAATTGCACCTAATAAAGCAACACCCCTCAAATGATTTCTAGGCCTCATTATTTCCATTTAAATATGATTCTTGACTCCTTTTAAGCCTCTTGGAGTCATCACATCATTAAAACAAAGGCCTAGCACCATTTTGCTTCTTTAGGTTATAATATGTAACCTAAGGCATCAAATCACTTTCTATGAGTTCTAAAATTTTTCTAAGGCCTCCCTTCATTTTCATTCATCAAATATGACTCAAGAATGGCCTTAGAAAAATTTAAAACTCTCCCCCACACATAGAACCCTCCTTGGCCGAAACCATGAGCATTCTTAGGCCACTTGGAGTTCTCTTAGTTTTCTTGAAGGAGGAAGCTTGTGGGGAGCATCTTAGGTATCTTAAGAACTCATTTATACTCTTAATTAAACTTAGGAACCATCACATGAGTTCCGAATTTGAAAGGTGCACTAGAAACCCTAAGTTTTGCATCTTGAATCCTAATGCCTATTTCATGGTTTTCTTTGCATATTCTTATTCCTCTCCATCAAATATCTAAGATTCATGCTTGATTGGGCTTGAAAATCAGATCTTCCTAGGGTTCTTAGTGTAGGTCGAAATGGAGAAGAAAGGAACATCAACATAGCTACCATAGAATGCATTTTTACCTTGTTTCCTTAGTTAATTTGGCTTAAATCTTGCTTTCTCTAAGCTCTTCTCTTCAAATCCGAAAATTTTCCTCTGTTCTTCCTTCAAAATAGCCCTTAAAACTTCAGAAAAATCATAGAGAAGAAGAGGGAAAAAGAGGAGAAGAGATTGGTGGAGAGAAAGCATGAAAAATAATCAAATTTCCATACCTAAAAGCTTGAATTTCTCCTCCTCCTTCTCTTCCCTTGGTGCGCCACTCTCCTAGGGTTTTACTTCTGGTTTGGGGCTGAAAAATCTGAAGTAAAATGAGGGAGAGTGTGAGGCGCCACCTATATATAGCTAGGGCAAAGTGACTTTTTCAAAAATTCTAATTTTGCCCTTCGTACTTTGCATTTTCATTTCTCTTTCATTTTAGCTTTTTTTTAGAACCATCATTTTTATTATAAAATTTAGGTTCTCAATTAAGAAACATGTCTTTGGAATCACTCAAATCGGAGCTAAAACCTTTCCGAACGGACCCATCAAAGTTTGGACACATCGACGTTAGAAAACATCTACTGAAGAGGGTTTAACTATCCCAGGGCTTCCCATAGTTTTTAGGGCCTCTGAGAACCCCAAAGAACTCAAAAATTTGATTAAAAAGCCCTCCTGTGTGAATTCTAAAATTTACTTAAAATTACGAAAATGCCATTACATTTCGTAAGCTTTTCACAAGAAATTGTTTCTTCATTCTAGCTCCATTTTTCTTTCTATCTAAGCCTAGGATTCTCATATTTAGGAGTCTAGAATGCTTCCCAAATTTTGAGACCTTAACTACATCATCTTGGGGGACTTCCTTTTGTATCTGGTGGATTTCGTTCTTTTACGGAGAAACCGTATGTTACGTTTCTCACTTTTTCTCTAGTTTTCGAAGAACTGGATATTACACACATATCCAAGACAAGAAAACAATTAAGAATGCATGAGAGAAAGGTTAAAGAGCTACCTTGAATGTAAACCCACACATTTTTCCTTGATTGCTCTTTCCTTCTTTTAGTCACACACTTGTAAACGGGTGGAGTATGATTCCTTTGCTCTAAACATATCAAATAGAATCCAATTACATTCTTGAAACAAGCTCTAACTTCACACACACACACTATAGAAGTCCATTTTATCAAATGACTCAATTATGGTTCCATAAAGCACTTGATGAAGCAACCATAAAAATTCATGATCTTGGCTCCATTCTTTCCTTCAATCTATGATTCTTGACTCCATTTAAACTCCTTGGAGCCATCACACAATCATTTTGGATAGCCTAGTTATATGTTGCTTTATTATGTCACATTATGGAACCTACAGCTCCATCTCACTATCTAGGATTCCTAAATTTTTCCTAAGGCTTGCTCTCATATTCTTTCATCATATATAGTCCCAAATTAAGTTTAGAAAAATTTAAAATAATCCTTAGGTATCCATGGAGGTCTTGGCCGAGACTAGCATAGTGTTTAAGGACCCATGGAGTTTTCAATTTTTTCTTGAAGGAAGAGGCACTTGGGAGGCTTCCTAAGGATCTTAGGAATTCAATTAAACTCTTATATAAGTTAGACCATCCTTGGACAAAATCAAATTTTAGCATATGTCTTTGAATCCCTAGCTTTGCCATCTTGAATTCTAATGGTCCTTTCTTGAATTTCTTTGCATTATCTTGTTTCCCACACTCTAAAACATTAGTTCCTTGGTTGGTTATGGATAGAATTAACTCCCTCTTGGTTGTTCTATATGAGGTCGAAACTCACACAAGAGGAAGCAACAAGAAGAAGGCATGGAAGACAATGAAATTACTTTGGTTTTTAGCTTATCTCAAGAGCTCTTTTAATTGATGAATTCCTCTCCTTCCAAATCCAATCTTCCTCCTCTAAACTAGACCCAAAACAACCCCAAATGAGAAACTAAAACCATGGAAAGAGAGGTGGGAAGGAGGATAACAACTTTAGAGAGGGGAGAAGCTTGAAATTATAAGTTTTTCCTTACCTTTTTCCTTGTGTTTCTCCTTCTCCTTTTTCTCCTATGGTGTGCCTCTTTCCTATGGTCTTGTCCTCTATTTTAGGCAAAAAAAAAATGGCTAGTTAATCAGATTGGGGGAGGGCCACCTGCTATATGGAAGGGGAGGAGTCACTTTAACAACTTTTTACTTTTGCATTTTAGTCCCTTTTCTTGGCTTTTTCATTTTAGACTTATTTCATCTCCTTTTCAAAATCTATCTTTTCTATTATAATATTTAGACTCTCAATCTTATAAATTAGCTTTGGAATCACTTAATTTGGATTTAAAACCATTCTGAACTATTTGGTCAAATTTTTAGTCAACTAACGACCGAAATCATTCACCAGAGGGGTTTCAATTGTTCTGGGGGTTTCTATGATTTTTAAGGCCTCTAAGAACCCCAGAAAGCTCAAATTTCTTGTTTAAAAAGCTCTCCTATGAGTTTTTCAAATTTGCCAAAAATTACAAAAATACCCCACTTTCTTTCATAAATTTTTCTAGCTCATTTGGCTTGAGTTTTCAGACATCTTAGACATTGGATCCTCATTTTCTATTATTTGAAATTTCATTCTAATTTTATTTAACTTTAAATCATTCTCTATGCAGAACTTCCTTTTATAATCTGCAAGTTTTATGCGCTTATAGAGAAACTAGACATTACGTTTCTCAGGCTTACAGAAGAATTGGATTACAGTTAATCAATCCTAAAGCCCATTGTGGGATGGAGTTTTGTGGTTTAGCTTCTTGACATCAAACCAAAGGTTTCCCTTGCAACTAATATGGTATTGCATGCTATAGTTTGAGTTCATTTTGTAATTCATGTATGTCTCTAGGTTTATGTTGATCTAAAAGAGAATAAAAAATATTAATTAAAAATTATAATTAAATATTTTATTCTTTTTTATTTTATGAATTTTTTATACATAAATTTATCATTTACAGGCCTTTTTATTACTATAAAATGACCAACGGATGCCCAATATAGACAAATTATATATGAAATTAAAACTCCTAAACTTATGGATTTTTAAAGCCAAAAACCAACCCCATATTTCTATGTATGCACCCTATGGCCTTTAGAAGTATACTAATGCAAAAAAAAAAAAAAAAGCAAAAGCTCTACGCATGTTAGAGGTAGTGCTTGGAGGTCATGTATTGCCTTTCAAAGTGACAATGGCAACAATGACCCTACCATTGCCTCCCTCTTGCTTGCTCTTTTTATTGGTACTAAGTTTTGGTTGAAAAGGGCTAGAGGTGAGCCATATGTGTCGTCCCCTCGTGTGGCTGTTACTCTTCATCTTGAACCTTTAATTTTTCTACAACTTTCAAAATTTTTAGATTTTGGGTTTGTGAGGAGCCAACTTTGAGCCTTCATAACTCACTAAATTGACATCCTATTTTAGACGATTCTAATGGCATTGGAAAGCTCTTTCAATGAGATTTCCTTTTGTTTATGGCTTGAAGCCATTCATGCCATGAGGTGAGAATACTAGCCCTTAAAATAGGGTTGGTTGGACACATGGAATTTGATATTTTAGAATCAAATTACTCTCTAATGGGGTTTTAGTTTTTCCTCAAATTTTTACCAAGAGTTCATCTTTACGTATGCTTCCTATTCTATAAGTTTTGTGGCCTATAATGGCCTCTAGAGTTTTCTACCATTAATGCCCATTTATGTTTGAATTTCAAATTTATGCAAATTTATCACAAATAGTAGAACTATCATAAATCTACTTATGGGAGGATCAACAATATGAGTCGAACTAGTGCTTTGATACTAATACTAGAAATAAACAACAATAGATTGGCCAAAAGCACTTACTTATAATAGTGGATCTTGTTAGATAATTGTTCCACATGGTAGACTAGAGGCACTCTAATCTCAGGTTCATAGTAGAAACACCATAGATTCTAAAAGTGGAAGATGGAGTGCTCTTCAAAGAGTTATTTATTGAACTCTCTCTCAAAGAGATGAATGAATAATGAAAAATCTCTCCATATATCCTTTTTTCTTTTTGTATTTTCTATATTTTAAAATACCATATAACTCTATATCAAAATCTCCAAGATCTAGTTAGTTATCATATCCCACTAGGATAATATAATTGACAACTATTTTGAATTCCCAAATAATTCAAAATAGGTTGTCGATAATAACAATAATTAATTTAATTAATTAATCATAAAATAAATAATTATTTATTTTAAGTTTTCTTCATGGATCTAGGTCAGTCCATCATCGAAGCCTAGTAATCCAATATAAAAAATTAATAAAAATTTTTAAAACAACATTAAGCCATTTTTTGAAAATTTTAACAAAGTTCTCCATAAGCTTGACAAATATTCATGAGATCTTTGCTTTTTATATACAAAAAACATTAAAGCTTAGATATCAAAATATAATTATATTATAAATAAAAAGACTGACACATTTTCCTATATTATTGCAAATTTGTCTATCCATTACCAAGCTTTCTTCCATGAGTAATGCTTGTGCTTGCCTCACCAATGTTGAGACAACTCTTAGAGCCTAGTGTAAGGCAGTTAGATAGTCACAAACCTAAGAAAAAGAACAAGATGCAAGGGGTGAGTTAAAGAATCAAGTTGTTAAAGATGGTTTTGGCATATTAACATGACTTAGATTTATTTGTAATTAGTTATTTTATTTTGATTTTTTTTGTTTACATTAGGATAGAGAATTATATTGTTGAATTTGATTTTATGTAATAATATGTTTGTTATTGTTGTGGTTATTGCAATTTATCATATCTTAACCCCAAGAAACTCATATCATAGCATTCAAGCAATAAACACCAAACTTGCACACAAAGCGTAGCCTATGGACCGAAATCACATAGACAAACCCACACGGATCAATCCCACTTTGGTTTAAGCAATTTTGTCCATATAATATCCATACAACATTCATTCAAAGCAAGAATATCATTACATAAGCTCTTGAGGTCCATTTTGCACTACTTGAACTTTTTACACAATTTACTTGGACATACAACACATAACAATGGGAAGCACACTACTAAGAACCTCTAGCTCAGCATTAAATCACTCCCAAGCCCATGAATTGATCCTCAACTCCTCTTAGACCATAACATATTAAAACATATCAGATTCATAGCCATTTAGGTCAAGAAACTCGGGTTTGGAGGTTTGGAACACATATCAGAATTTTTGCCACGGGTTCCAATTTTCAGTTTTCTAGGGCAGATTTGGAAACTCATAATTAATTCTAAAAAAATCAAAATGAGGAAAATGATAGCTTTTAAGAAAGCTCTGTATGTCTACTATAAGTAAAAATAATTACAGGTATGAAACACCCAGATGTACTGTGTTTGACAACCAAAAAGTATGAAAGGTCCGACTGCCCTTGAGTTCTGCTACAGCTTACTGATATGGATTTTAAAAATTCATAACTAATTCCAAAAAACTCCAAATCAAGTAAACTATATCAATATGGAAAGATACAGATGTATAAATTAAGGGAAAAATAGATCCAGACCTAGGGAATGCCATTAAACTGGAGAAACTTGATGGAACAGTGCTGAGGGTCCTGCTGCATCACTGACAGTGAGTTCTAACTTCAAAAATTCATTTCTCTCTCTCTAGACCTCAAAATGAGGTGCTTCTAGTTGTTATAGCTCACTGTGCATGTATAGTTTCTTCATGTAAAATTTCAGGACCATTGGACCTCATTTGCCCTATGTTTGACACAGATGCAATTTCGGACCAAAGCTACAGTACACTGACCAAAATCAGAAAAATTCCTAACTTCAAAAATTCACCAAATATTCCATAGACCTCAGAAAATTCTGCACTCTAGTTTCCAAAAAATCTCTAGATGAGCTCTACATGCATGCCAAATTTCATGATGAAATTTGTCCATTTGATCAGTTTGTGACATAGGGTTGCAAAATGCCCTTTTTAAGCTTCATATGGGGTCTCAAGGGGTCCATTTTTGCCTCTTCTCATTCTATGGCCACATGAGCACGTGGGAAAGCATTAAAATACTCTATCAAACATGTCTCAAAGGGATAATTACCCAGATTCCATAATCTTACTCATCTACACCAAGATATACACAAGAGCCATACTTGTATAACTTGGCATATCTAAGTCAAATTCATGAAATATCATTCACATGGGTCTAGTTCTCATACATATACAATATACCCATACTTTTACAAATATTCATAAGCTCATACATCATATACATTATGGAGATACATCATGTGACAATCATATGGCTATAATACAAATATGTTACAACTCCATTGCTAATCTTCTTGCTTCCAAGGGTGGTGGCTCCCATTTCCTTGCTCTCTTGATCCACCTAGGCATATTAAGTAATGGGGAGGGAGGAGTGAGATTCTAAGAATCCCAATAGCTCATCTCCCATTCAATCATGCATAAAGAATGTAATACAAGTGTTAAGGATGCATGCATGGCATATCCATTCTTGGCATTTACACAAAGCACATATAACATACTTAGGCTTGCCAAATGAATGGATTAGCCTCACCCACTTTCTTCAAGGTTCTTAGACTTGCCTCACCCTTTTTCTCAAAGGCCTTGAACTAAGCCTTGCTCTTGGGAGACTTTCTCTTGGTCTCAACCACGTCTAAGGGTTCTTGGCTCATCCTCACCGAAGATAGAAGGTTTTTGGCCTCTCCACATTCAAGTAAACCAATGCAACATTTATAGGCATCATTTGAATACATAGTGCAATACTATGGTTCCATGGAACATAGGCATCATACTAAAATACAATTCATAGCTTAAAATACTTATACACACATTCAAAAACAATGTAAACATTCATTCATGCATGGGAGAAAAAAGAGAGAGCTACCTTGTTATCTAAGCAAGCTTTACTTTGCCTTACTCCTTCCCTTTTTTGGTTCCACAAGAACACTAAGGTGGGATCGATTTTCTTGGCCTAAACGTCATGAATAATACTCAATTATATTCTTGAAACAAGCTAAAGCATTCAATTTACTCTCAAGAACATACTTGATTCCATAAGTCACATAATGGCTCCATAAATGGCCTATTGAAGCAACCGTCATGATTCAAGTTCTTGACTCCATTCTCTTCTCATTTCTAGGCTTCTTGGCATCATTTAAGGTCCTTGGATCCATTACATATTCATTTACAAAAGCCTAAACACAAGTTTCTTAATAAGGTCACATTATGGAAGCCATTGCCTCATCTCCCAATCCATGGCTTCTAAATTTTTTCCAAGGGTTCCTCCCACCTTCTACCATCATAAGAAGTCCCATTCTAGGCTTAGAACAAATTAAAACACTCTCTAGGTGACCAGACCTTGTGTGGCCGAGATATACATCATGAAAAAAATCCTTGAACTTTGCTTTGTTTTCTTGGAAGGAATGTCACATATGTAACTTCCTAGGGGTCTAAGGGACTTAAACCATGTCTTACATAAGTTATAATACCTTTAGGAAAAATCAGATTTCATCACTTATTTCAAAACCCCAAGTTGTGCCAACTTGAATTTTAAGGCTCCTTTTTTGTTTCCACTTATCTATTCTAAATTCCCACACTCTAAATCACTTGTTCTTCCCTTGATATGGTCAAAATTCAACTCCCTTTGGATGGTCTCTAGGTTGCACGAAATTCATATGGAGGAGAACAAGCAAGAAGTGCAAGAAAAGCCATGGGAAGGAATGGGAACCTACCTTAAATTCTTGCTCTTCCAAGTGGCTTCCTCTTGCACCCAAGCCTTCCCTCCAATCCTAACTTCTCCTTGCTGGACCAGAACCAAAATAGCATCAAAATACATTCTGAACCCATGGAAATATGGAGGAGAAGGAGGGGAATATTTATTGTAAAGACAAAAGGAAGAAAACACACCCTTTCATACCTATTCAAGGCTTCTTCTTCTCCTTCGTTGTTTCTCCTTCCACATGATGCCTTGGCTGGAGTTTTTAGCAGTTTCAGAAATGGGTAAAACATTGGTGCAGCTTGGGGAGGGCCAGAGCGTGTTTTAAGAAAGTAAAAAGCAACTTTTCCTTTTTGCCTATTAGTCCCTATTCTTGGCTTTTTCATTTTAGGCCCATTTCAACTCCTTTTTGAAATCCATATTTTCCATCATATTCCTTAGGCTCTTAATCATAAGAATTGCCTTTGGAATCACTCAAAAAGGATCTGAAACCATTCCGAATCATTCAGTCAAAGTTTTAGTCAACCTTTGTCGAAATCGCTCACCGGAGGGGTTTCAACTGTTCTAGGGGTTCCCATGGTTTTTAGGGCCTCTGAGAGCCCCAAAAAGCTCAAATTTTTTGTTTTAAAAGCCCTCCTATGAGTTTTCCAAACTTTCCAAAAATTACAAAAATGCCCTTACTTTCTTCGGCAAATTTTTTGAGCTCTTCTAGCTCTAGTTTTTAAGCATCTTAAATCTCAAATCCTCATTTTCTAATATTTAGAATTTTATCATAATTTTATTTGGCCCCAATTCCTTCTATTTCGAGGACTTCCTTTTATATTTGGCCCATTTCTAACGTTTACGAAGAAATCGAACATCGCGTTTCTCACGTTTACGGAGGGACCAGATGTTACACAATTCAATTATTATTGTTGAATATGACTTTAAATACATAAATGTAAAGGTGAGGAATAAAACTAAAATTATAATATATAGATCCATATTAAATAAAAGGAGGTGGCCAATTTTTTTAAAATTATTTGAGTGGCATTTTGAACCACCACGCTTGCTATGAATTTTGAATTCACTCTTAAGCATTCAAATCAATTGTTGTTGGTCACATAATTGCCATTAAGGGAACTTACAATTACCTCATTATATAGCAAAAGATATTCCTTTATAATTATCCTAGTAAATAGCAAGGAAATTGATTAAAAAATTAGAGATCAATTTGGCAAGGGACTTTCCCTTGCCATTTGGCTAGCAAAGTAATTTAGCAAGAGATTAGAGAGAAAAAAAGTTTACTATCTTATTAGTCACTAATATATAATGAAGGATAAAATTTTTATTGTTCTCTCACCAAATTTCTTTGGTGAGGGAATTTTTCCTTATTACATTCACAATTTCTTGTATTATTAAGTTTTGATAATGAGAATTTATATAATAATTAATTTAAATAAATAATTATTATTAAATAAATTATAATTTAAAAGAATCAATTGAATTCAAATGGAATTACATGATTTAATCAGATAATTATTTAAATTAATTATATGACTAAATTTGAGTGAAATTTATTCTATTCAAATTCAAATAATAAAATTTATTTCTCATAGAATTTATGCCATTCAAATTTCAAAGTGTCTTAAAACCTTTTATAAGGAGGAGCTTTCATATTTACATAATCTTGCTCTCTTTGATATTTCTCTTGACACACTATCGTTAAGCTTCGGAGATTTGGGATGACAAGAAGAGAGTTAACAATCATTTGTTCGTAGATAGAGTTTCATTTGTGACTGAGATCATAACTAGCACAAGAAGCACATTCAAATTTGAAAAATTAGCCCTTTACTAAAATAGTAAGCATCACAAGGTATATTTAAATTTTTCAACAGTACCTCTTTCTCTTATGCCACGAAATGCCCTTATTCTCTTATGCCAGCTCCTGCTTCCTATAATCAACCAATGAGTGCCAAACAAATTGAAATTGGCTTTCTCCCCCAAGATGTGGTGTCTAGCCAAAGATCTTATCATTTTATTTTATTTTTATTTTTTTTTTCTTTTTTTTATTGCTACTTTTTTGGGGGGTGTTTTGGCATCCAAATCCTTTGCATCTCGCTTCTGAGATCCATCGCGTTCATATCTGTAAAATGCATCGTTTTACTTCAATCTATTAAAAAAAAAAGAATCAAGACATTCAATTTTCTATGGAGAAGGTGACCCTATACAAATTCCCTTCGGCGTTTGCATCATTTACAGTCACAATGTGACCGTAGCCAATGTAGTTGAAGCTACGCATTATTTTGCATAAATGTTTTAGGTTGATAAAGGGTGATAGTCAAATAAAGCAATAAGTCGCTAGAGTGGCTTGTATCTTTTTTTCCAACAAAGTTTCATTTCAAATCAGCTTTTGACAAACAGAGCTGCTCCATTACAGAAGAATAAATAGAATATAATGGCTTGCATCTTATCTTCTCATCCATGTTGTCTTCACTTCCATGCTTCGTAGGATCTTGCCTTAAGTTATGACAGAAATTTTTCAATCCATTTAGATGATCCAATCCTTGTCATTGTTGAAACTTGTAATACAAAAAATGTAATACCTTAAGCCCTTAGGATATCTTTTCCATAAACAAGCTTCACACATGTGATATTAATAGGAAAAGTAATAAAATAATGTAATATTTTTGCGTTGTATAGGGTATTAAAAATTCATTTCATGCTCTGTGGACACCATGAACTCCCCAATATATTCCTCTAATCCAAATTCATGCATACAAGTCAGAACCATCCCAAAATGTTCCATTTTACTCGAGCTTAGGACATCCACACTCAAAAATACAAGATCAGTCTTGGGCTCCAGGGTTCAAGTTTCTGTCGTAAATATTGAAAATTCATAATTAAATTTAAAAAAATCAAAATTAAGTAAACGATAGCATTCTAGAAGGCTATGGATGTCCACTATATGGTACAAATCATTCTGAGCCATGAAAACACCAGCTGGACCATGATTGATAATAGAAAGGCATCAAAGTTCTAGCTACCCAAGTTTGCTATTACAGGTTACTAATATGAATTTCAAAAATTCATAAAGAATTTTATAAAAATAAAAACCCAGTAAACCATACCATTTTGGAAAGCTATCGATGTCTAATAGAGGGTAAAAATAACTATAGGCCAAATTAGAAGCATTAAGGCTATGAAAGCTAATGGAATAGTACCAAAGGTCCTGCTACATCCTTGGTACTAAATGTAACTTCAAAAATTTGGTTCTCCTTTTACAGATCTCTAAATCTGGTGATCTTGGTAGCTATGGAAAGCATATTATTTCTAGTTTATGTCTATAAAATTTCATAGCTATTGGACACCATTTGTCCTATAGATGACACAAGGAAAGAAACTGACCAGATGAACAATGCATCCTATCATTCAGCATTTTTCTCCTAACTTTGAAAAATAATAATAAATTCTATAGAGCTCCAATTTGGGTGCTCTTTGACTCTACAAAAATCTCTAGATGAGACCTATATGCAAGCTAAATTTCATGAAAAATGTCGTTCATTTGGTGACTTTGTGATGTAGGGTTCTGAAATGGTAATTTTAAGCATCCAAAGGGATCAAATGGGAACCATTCTTGCTTCTAATTTGCTCATGGCCACTTGGGCACGTGGAAAAGCTTACAAATAGTCCTCTAAACTTGCCCAAGAGGTCTAAATATCCATACATCCCAAAATAACTATCCCACTTGCTCACATACATAAGATCTTACAAACTCATCCATGCATCTCAATGTCAAAAACATTCAATCTCATTCATATGCTTCCAATTTCCATACATACATCATATATCCATATATTTACATATGTTCAAATGGCTATACATCATATACAACATGAGCGTATGTCATTTGACAACAAAATAGTTACAAAAGGATCATTTAACGCATTCTTTTGTTAATCTTTCATCTTCAGGTTAGGTGGCTTCCATCTCTTTGCTCACTTAATGCACCGAGACATGTTTAAGCAATGGAGAGGGAAGAGTGAGATTCTAGGAGAGATTCTAAGAATCCTAATAGCTTTTAACCTTTTCAATCATACATAAAAGCCATGATTTCAAATCTAAGAATGCATGCATGAACTGATAGCTACTAGTGATCATATATATAACTATTTTCATATTCAATAAACTCATACATATCATATATTGGCTTTTAAGAGCATTAGTTTAGCCTTACCCCCTTTCCTTAGGACTTTTATACTTGCCTCACTTATTTTCAAAGGACTTTTGACTAAGCCTCACACTTTTTGAGACTTTTGGCTTTGTCTCACCCAATCCTATGGACTTTTGGTTCATCCTCACCTTTGTTAAGGGACTTTTGGCTTCACTAAGCTCATTCAGCGAACCAACATTCATAAAATACATATTATGCAAATAATGGAACCATGGCATGTAGAAAATCATTAGAAACATTACTCATGGTAAAATCATATATACACACATTCAAAGACAAAAAAATAACTAAGCATGCATGAGAGAAAGGTTAGAGAGCTGCCTTGAATGCAACCACACAAACTTTCCTTTGATTTTTCTTCCCTTCCTTTGGCTACACCCTTGCAAGTGGGTGGAGTAGAATTCCTTTAGCCTAGACACATCAAATAGGACCTAATTACACTTTTGAAACAAATTCTAGCACTACACATACTCTAAGAAATCTTGGTTTATCATTAGGTTTAATTATAGTTCCATAAAGCACCTAATGAAGCAACCTTAGGAATTCATGATCCTGGCTCCATTCTCTACCTTAATTTATAACTCTTGACTATATTAAAACTCCTTGGAGCTATCACATAATTATTTTAAAGAGCCTAGCTATGCGTTACTTCATTATGCCACATTATGGAACCTATAGCTCCATCTCACATCCTAAGCTTTTTAAATTTTTTTCAAGGTTTCCTTTCATATTCTCTCATCATATATGATGCTAATCTAGGCTTAGAAAAATTTAAAACTCTCTCTAACTCCATGAACCCTTCTAAGCTAAGATGTAACATCCCAAAAATTTTTAGAACTTACAATATTAGTGATTTTAAAAAGGATATAAGATTAAATATTTGGCCTAAAGAATAGGGTACAGGATGGGATAAGGGAAAAGTCAAATTTTTAGCTATTTAAAAATTTATTTAAAAAATATATATAATTTAAAGAGCCAAAAATTTAAAAAAAAAACTAATAAGATATATATCTTTAGTTCATTTTAAAATATTTCAAATTATCCGAGAGTTAATTTAAAATTAGTTTTAATAGCCAATAGAATTTTAAAATATAATAATAATAATAATAACTAATAAGATATATATCTTTAGTTAATTTTAAAATATTTTAAATTATCTGAGAGTTAACTTAAAGTTAGTTTTAATAGCCAATAAAATTTTAAAATATAATAATAATAATAACTAATAAGATAAATATCTTTAGTTAATTTTAAAATATTTCAAATTATCTAAGAGATAACTTAAAGTTAGTTTTAATAATCAATAGAATTTTAAAATATAATAATAATAATAACTAATAAGATATATATCTTTAATAATCTAATTATGAAAAACCTAAACCCATTCCTTATTTTTCACTCCTCCATCTGTCTGCTTTCTCTCACGCCACCAGAAGCCTTTCTTCAAGTAATTCTAACTTATTCTTTCAATCCCTCTTCGAACCTACATCTCAATACCAAGTACGAGAGTAGTTTTTGTTCTTTGTCTCATATGACTATATATATATATGTATATGTATAAACACACCCTACGCACCATTCAATTAAAGTGATATGCAATATGTACCTTTTCATCCTTTTGTAGATTATATATATATATAGGTATATATGTGTAACAACCAGAAAAAAGAAAGAAAACAAAGAAAAGAAAAAAAAAGCTGAAAATTTTTGAAGGGTTGAAAAATTTCTAAGTCTGCTAACTATAGCCTAGCTATAGTGAATGTACCTATTCGCTATAGCGAGAAATGGTCTAGCTATAGCGAGAGTTCCTTCTCGCTCGCTATAGCGAAAATGCTTCTAGTTATAGCGAGCGCGGGCACCCCATACAAAAACCAGGGTGTTGCTCGCCGTAGCGCGCCATAGCGAAAACAGGGGTCTGGACTGATACATGCTCGCCGTAGCGAGGGTTATGCCTCACTATAGCGAGGGGTAGTCCGGAAAAGTGTGAAAAAAGAGAATTTGATTTCTTAAAGAGCCCCAACTTATCCTTTCTCTCTAAATCGACTTAAGCTTCATCCAAGCACAGAAAAAAAGCTTGAGAGAGAGAGGGAAACTAGGAGAAACCAAGAGAGAAGAAAGGGAAGCTAAGGAAGAAAGGTAAGAACCTTTAAAGCTTTTCATGCTCCTTCTTCTTAATTTTATTCCTCTCCTTCTAAGCTCCCTTTTCATGGGTTGATGAGTAAGAAGGTTTTGGTTTTGACCTAGAGGGAGCAAGAAACCCTTAAAAGAGAGTATGATGAGTTGAGAGATGCAAGAAAAGAGAAGAATAGTTGATGAACTTCTAGAGAGAGAAAGAATCCTTAGTTTCTTATATGCTTGGTAGGGTTTGCTATAGAGAAACCCTTAGCTTTGTGAATAAGTGTTGAGCTATGAGAAAGTAATTCCATGCTCTTGTGTGTCTAGGCTCAAGAGAAGCACTCCCATTTAGTGGTGGTTGTGAAATCAACAAGGGAGGAGACAAAGTGAAAGGGAAAGCTTGTGATTAGCCAATAAGGTAGCTCTCTCCACCTTCTCTCATGCATAAATGTGTGCTTACATTGTCTTGTATGTGTGCATGTATGTTTTACACCATGAAAAGTATGCTAGCATGATGATGTTTTATGTATTTCAATGATATTTTATGTGATTGCTTTGCTTTGCTTAAGTATGGAAAAGCCAACAACCCTCTAGCCATGGTGAGGATGAGCCAAAAACCCTAAAGTTAGTTGAGACAAAGTAAAGAGTCTTCCAAAAGTGAGGTTGACTCCTAAGAGTAAAGTTTGAGTCTAAGAACCTCTTAAAGAATGGGTGAGGCAAGTCCAAAATCCACAAGTGAATGGGTAAGGCTAATCCATTTGCTTGGCAAGTTTTTGTATGTTATGTATAGCCTACTCAAATGTTGAAAATGCTTTTCTTATGATTTCACACGCTAATATGCCTATGCATACATTTGTGAGACTTGTTTGCATGCTTTATGTATGATTGAATGAGAGATGAGCTATTGAGATTCTTTGAATCTCACTCCCCCTTTCCACCATCCTAACATGCTAGGTGGACCAAGTGAGACAAGAGATGGGAGCCACCAAACTTGAAGCTAGGGAATTCGGTAAAGAAATTATAAAAGAGTCATGTTGTCACCATTTTGTAGTTAAGTTAAGAGATGTAATCTAATGATATACATGATGTAGCATGTATGAATTCTTGTGAATAGATGTACTCAATGTATATGTATGAGAATTGAACTTATAATGCATGATGTAGCAAGTTTCGGTATGAATAGTAAGATCTTAGCATTATGTACATGGTGTATGTGTTAGTGTGGGAGAGTGAGTTTTGCAAATATGGGTTGTTAGACATTTGAGCCATGTTTTATAGTCTATATTGATGTTTTCCCATGTGCTCATAGAGCCTTAGAGGTAGGAGAAGCAAAGTTGGACCCCAATAGCCCTCTTTTAACATAAGAAATTGGTCACTTTGCCCATGATATCTAAGTCTGACCAAATGACCTCTTCTTGCCTTGAAATTTGTCATGTGACTAGATCTTGTCTAGAGCTTTTTGGAAAGCTAAAGATCAGGTCATTTGGAGGTTTGTAGAATTTTCTATGATTTTTCAAAGTTGGCATCAAAAATTCGGATTTGCACAGGCACTATTCATTTGGTCAGATGTGAAATTGTGTCATCCAAGTGGGCAAACGTGGTCCAATGGCTACAAAATCTTATAGCCAGAAACTAGACAGTCACAGTAACTTGTAGCAACTAGAAGCACCTTATTTGGAGGTCTAAAGAAGAAGATATGAATTTTTGAAATTTCTACCCAGTATCAGTCATCTTGTCTGACCTGAGGTACTATTCCATCGATTTCTGAGAGTTTGGCTTGATGAACTGATCTAGAGACATTTTTCCTCTCTAGCTAACATCTATATCTTTCCATATTGGTATCATTTACACACATTGGATTTTTGTGAAATTAGTTGGACATTTTTAAAGTTCATATCAGTAAACTGTGACAGTATCAGGACCACTCCAACCTCCAGATGATTTTGCGTGTCAAACGCTTTGTGTGTGGGATTTTAAGACTTCTACATATTTTTAGCATGAAGTAGACATCCCAAGATTTCCAAAATGACCAGATCACATGTTTTCAATTTTTCTATATTTAGTTGTGATTTTCTAAACTTTGCCCATAAATGAAGCCAAGTCTGGCCAAAATGTATATACATGTCTCATATCCCTTTTTGGTTTCCATGGGCTAAAAGCATGTTTATGGGATTGAAATGAGTTGTAATGGTGCAATTAAATATAAGGATGCATAGAATGAGCTCACACGGTCAACGTAACACTGAAATGAATTTTTAACCATGGCACAACTCTAAGAAAGTGCATGAGTCCAATGAGGAAGACCTCACCTTATTCTTCCTATACCTCATATGAGCATGTAAGGCATGATGGGTATGAACTAGAAAAGATAGTGTTACAATATGCAACTTTCATCCCTTATATATATATATGTAATTGTAATATATATATAATATATATTCCTATGCAGAAACGCATAATTTCATCCCTTTATTTTTCTGAAATGAATATACATATACATATATTTAATTATATATATATATATATATATATATTTGTAGGTATGTATATAATATGAATTTATGAATATAAAATTTAATATAAATTTTTATACATAGATATATGTGTGTGTGTGAATTTGGGAATATAAATTTAATTCATATATATATATACATATAAATTATAAATTTTAGATGAGAAAATCAAGATTTAGGAATTTGAAAACTTTTGTAAATTTAAGTTAACATAAAATTGAATACTCTAATGAATTAATTAAAGTATAAAGAAATATAAATTTAAAAGAGAATTTTAGAATCTCTATGATAGCTTTTAAGTTTCTAAAGTAGTTTTAGAGTAACCTTAGAGTAGTTTAGAATAATAGATAAGTAGTTTTGAATTATATATTGATGTTTTTGTATATGTGTGACTTTTGTAGATTTTCATTAAGAGCTCTTACTGCTTAGATTTTCTTGTCGTGTGACAACTTAGCCAAAAGAGAACAGGTAATTCGGAGTTTTTTCATGTGTGTGCAAACTAGTTTATTGTTGTAATTTTAATTAAATAAATAATTTTATCTTGTTGAGCGTGGCACAGGTAAATAAGTTGTATGGAATTATGAAATGGTAAAAATAAATGATTGTGAAATTAATGGAATTATTAGAATCCAGTTAAGCATGCTTGCAGATATAATAAAATTATGACGTAGTATTTCATTTTCAAACATGCTTGTGAGCTCAAATTATTGATGTGAAATTTTAGAGTATTATATTTCTTTCAAGCATGCTTGTCAGTCTTATTTGATATACTATATAGGGTTCTTTATTTTTCAAGCATGCTCGTATACTTATAGGATAAATATAACATGCACACAGTGGTTGGCTTTTTATAGGGCCCCATTCCTCAATACTTACCTGGCCTGGTTTGTAAAGGGGAAACGTGGGACAGTGACACTTCCTGGTTTAGTCTTTTAAGGAGGGGAGCCATAGTCTGGGCTTGGACTCTGTACCTTTGGTCGAGTACATCTCGAGCACCGAAGTAATTTTGGTCGGTTCAATGTATGGGCCAGATCGTGGATAAGCCTGTGGCTTCAGTCAACAATATGAGGTTGGACGAAGCAATAAAGGAGGTAGCACATATTGCATTTTATCATATTGTGCATATAACTGTTTCGAATTATACCTTATGATTTTTTATGTTAATAATTAATAATAGTGATGTTGGATTTGTATGGAGGTCTATTATATGTTAATTGGGTATAGTTGTTAGTTTGTATATACATGGTAAGACTCTGGGTTATTGAGACGTTAGTGCTTACCCCATTCTCTTAACATTTTTAAGTGAAGGACTGAATAGGAGGCAAGGGAAGTTACTGGAGGAGTGAGCTATTGGCTCTTATACTCTTCGAACTCATACTGGGTTAATATTTATCTTTTGCCATGACTATAGGACATTGTTATTTGGTTTTACTGTTTTTTGGACATTAAAACGTTGTTTAGCTAGCAGTTTGATACTTATAGACTTTTGAATTTAATTTCCTAAAATATTCTAATATATGCTCGGGATATGGACTGTGAGTCTCTATGTTTTGAATTGAATAAAATGGGCGGAGCCCTTGTTGTTATACAATAACTTCAATAGGTATTGTTGCTTAATAGGGCTGAGCCCTTTTAAGTGAGTATTAACTAGCGTGAGGCAAACCCTCAAGGATTTATAACTGTATAGGTACTCGGCATATATTTAGAGGACAGAGTCCCTAGCCTAATGATTATTAGAGTAGGTGTTACATAAGACACCCTCAAGTATTTGGACCCATAGAGTTTTCTTTGTTTCTTTAAAGGAAGAGGCACTTTGGAGGCTCTTGGGGGACCTTAGGAACTCATATAAACTCTTAGACAGTTGAAAATACCACTAAAAAGCTTCACACAATCAATGGTGCAAGAAAATCCTTAGGCTAGACATCTTGCAAACCGATGGTCCTTTTCTTGATTTTCTTTGCATATTCTTATTTCCCACACTCTAATTCATATGTTTTACTCTTGGTTTGGTTTAGATTTAATCCCTGCTTGGTTGTCCTAGGAGTGGCCGAAACTCACACACATGGAATCAAGAAGAAGCCAACATGAAACACAACAAACTCACCTTAATTTCTAGCTTTTTTCAAGTGCTCTCTCAAGTGATGAATTGCTCTCCTTCAAATTTTGTTCTCCCCCCTCTAGACCAGACCTAAAATAGCACCAAACACATCAATAAAACCATAAAAAGAAAAGTGGAAAGGAGGAGAATCAAGTTGCTAAAGGAAAGACCATGAAATTCCATCCATTTCCTTACTTTTCTTGGAGTTTTCTTCCTCCTTTCTCCCCCCTCTTGTGCATCATTCTCCTCTAGCCTTTCTCTTTGTTTTAGGTAGGTGCAAATGTTGATTAATGGAGAGGAGAAGTGGGTCGTGGTTTTAAAACAAAAATAAATAATGTTCCTTAAAAATTCCCATTATGTCCCGCATTCTTGGCATTTTCATTTTAGACTCATTTTAGCTCCTTTTTTAAAACCATCCCTTTTCATCATAAAATTTAGGTCTTCTAATTTATAAAATGGATTTGGAATCACTCAAATTGGATTTAAAATCTTCCCGAATGAAGAGGTCAAAGTTCGGGTCAACTGATACTAAAAAACATACACTGGTGGGGTTTTAATTGTTTCAGGGCTTCCCATAGTTTTTAGAGCCTTTGATAATCCTGAAAAGCTCAAATTTTCTATTCAAAAAAGCCCTCTTATGAGTTTTTCAAAAGTTTCCCGTATTTATGAAAATGCCATTATGCTTTTGGCAATTTTATTAAACTACCATAGCTTAAGTTTTTAGGCATCTTAGACCTTGGATCCTTATTTTTCATTATTTAAAATTTTATTCTAATTTTATTTGGCCTCAAATCTCTCATTTCAGGGGACTTGCTTTTCAAACTGACTAATTTCAGTGGTTTTACAAAAAATCAGATGTTACAAAACTAACCTAGAGATTGAACTTTAAGAATCATAATAGACTTCAAGGTATCCCATATGTAAACTAAATTATGCTACATCCTATAGCTACAAGACTATAAGACAATGACTTTCCTCATTGAAAGAAGATAAGTAGCCTTACTAGCAATCGTAAGCAAAAAGATATGTTTAAAGAAAAATAAAAAAGAGAACTATAATTGTTCTCCAAACCAAACACTAAATATCTTAGGGGGGAAAGGAAAAAAATTACCTTCAAGAAGCAATCATCCAAAGCCCAATGACTAAACTTAGTCAACAAATGAAGTAGCATTATTTGTGGGTGTGATCTTGATTTATTGGGACATGCAAAGATTGTATCAGCAGAGAAGCTAAATACCTTAATTCTTCTTTCCTTATAAACAACAATTTTAAAGGAGAACTTAGTGGTAAAGGTCTCTTGTGTGCTGCTCACGACACTGAATGCAAATCCATGCATGTGTATCCCATTGAACAATGTAAATGACCTTATCATTGTTTCTAGTTTCAAGTCATATATCTAAAAAGTGATTAAGTAAGCAGGAAGTATAAACCTATGTGTGGCATACTATAAAGTGATCAAGTATACTATAAAGAGCCAAAAAAGAATACCAGTGAGGAGAAAAGGAAGAGAAAAGAAATGAAAAGGAAGGCGAAGAAAACAGAGGGCTAAAACTTCTCCAAGGCATGGACCATGATGCATATGCCATTCACTTTTCCCAGCACCCTCTATCAACTTAAAACACTTCAACTACATTGGCTATAGTCATGGACGTAACTGTAGATGACTCAGACACCCCTCTTTGCTACAATCTTGCTCTTGATATCCCTTTCTTTTGTTGGTTTCCATCCGTTCAACAAACAACCAATCCAACCATTTGTGCTGAAGATCTAGCTTAAATAAAATTAAACTTAGGTTTTCTTAAAACATTATTAAGTGCATATCAACGATAGTTGGTTTTGTATGATTATCAGGTGTTGGTGTGTGAGTTTATGGGTTCATCTTGTATGATATATCATTCTATTAAGATAGTTTGGAATTTGAATGATCAAAATATAAAATAACAAGTCAGAAGCCTCAAATTCAACACATATATTATTATGGATAACAAAATCCATCTATTGAGACAGTAATGTGCCTATTTTGGTTAGAAATGGAAGAGTAGTGTGAGGTTGATACATGCATATGCCACCTATTGGGAAGTTTGAGAAGTAAACAAAATGCTTACCTTGCTTCTATGTCGATAAGAAATCTATACTTTTCTCACCTTCATGAAGTAAGGAAAGTTGGCGAAGAAGATGATGCAAAATGAGGCAATTTAGTTAGGTAGTGGCGGAAGTTGAACATACTCAGGTGGTTGGATTCTATTCTTTTTTATTTTTAATAAATTGGGTCAAAATGCACCATTTTACTTAGTAAAATGGTGCATTTTACAAAGATGCACATAGTGCATCTCGGAGGCAAGATGCAAAGGATTTGGATGCAATGTTTTGTGATATGACCCAATGGGAGCTAAATAAGTTAGTCCAATTAGCTTTCAACTAGAATTGCAAATCCATTTTTTTTATTTGGTTTCTCAATAAAGTTAGAAATAAAATAAAAATAACAAAACTACAAATAATATAAAAACATGAAATGTTTTTATGTTAAGTTATCTTATTTATTTTTAACTTTGATGACTAAATCTAAAACATTGAAATTGTATTTCTTGTGGCATATTTTTTTAATCTTGTACTATTTTTGGATAATTTTAAATTAAATTAAATTATTTAGACAAAATACAACTTTAACACTTTTCTTGACCTAATTCTAAAATTATTTAAACCTTAAAATCCTAACCTTAATCTATTTGTTTTAAGTTTATTTAAAATTCAACTATTCTTTTGTTTCTTTTATAAATATGATTAAACCCTAACACTCAATTCTTTTAATACTTTGCCTGAACCTTAATCCTAGCCTTTATTTTTATTCTTTGTTTGTGTCCTAAATATAATTGAACACAAAAATATCTAAAATCCTGAAACTCCAAACTTTCTTATACCTTTATCCCCTCTTTTTAGTTTTTTTTTTTTTCTTTTTTTCCCCTTGCCCTACTAGTTGATTCTCATGTTAGAACAATCAGACACTTTGGGATACATAATTATGACTGCTTTTCATCTATTGGGATCATTTTTTAAAAATAAATGTTACTTAGAAATTGAGTTGAACTATATCATGTAAAGATATGATGTGGTGCTAAAGGTATTGGAGAGATGGCAACCCAAAAAGAAGATAGTTTAGCCTACTATAAAAAATATATATCATTTAAAGTGTTGATGGGGAAAAAAATATTCTTTCTGCCATGAGATGAAGAAAAAAGTGGTGGTCTATACCTGCAAATATGCAATTATATTTTGACAAGGCAATAATTGCTTAAAATTGATTGATTTGGCTTCTTTTATGATAAGGATTTAGTGTCAAGCATCCTCTTACTAACTATTATTAGTTTCTTTTAGTATTATATAAAGTTTCCTAATAATGATGTCTTCAAATCTATGTAGATATTATGGCTATAAATCACCTATATCAATTTGTCACGATCAATTTTTGAGTCATGATTAATGCATAGGCTGAACCAACCTATTGATTTGCTTAGGCTAACAAGCCTTAAAAGAGTCAAACTTAACAATAATGTCATGTTTTTAAGCTAGCCCATACAATCCACGAGTTTTGAAAATACTTATTCATTCAATTATTTCACTTCGGGATTGCCGAAAATCCAGCAACATTTTCCTTAAAAATTAGACATCCCAACCTATACAACAAATCAAATAAGCACTAGTACCAATAATAACAAGTTATATGCAACAAAATACTTTGCTAAGAAACAATGAACAATATTTACACGTTTTAAGTGACCATATCAAGCCCCACAAAAGATACAATACATATCATTCCCAAAATACTCCCTTACACCTATATGCCACCATATCATAAAGTCTGACACCAATTGCACATAATTGAACACATACTCTATAGATCTGGTAGCACACGAGGTCCCAAATCACTTCACCATTCTACTTGCTAGTCTGTAAAATAATAATAAAAGAAAAGGTTAAATTTACCATTGGCTTAGTAAGTTCATAAATAAGAAAGTGCGCAGAGGGAAAACAAGTGTATGTTTGAATTTTTAGAAATCAAATAGTTATCAAATAATTTAAGCAATAATAATTTATAGTTGAAATGAAAAGTAATTATTTAATAAACAAGAAACATTAAGATAAAAACATATTTTCTAAATGTTAAGAAAATGGTATGGAAATAAGCATCATAGAAAGGAACCAAAATACTAAGTGCCTTTGCATTCAAACCATAATATCATATCTATTGTCATTGCTTTGGATACATTTCATCTCATCACTTTCACAGTACACATCTAGCAGCCCTAGTCATAGCATTAGATACATCGCATCACAATGCTATCACAACTCATAACTTATTCTAAGTGTATTGATACATATCAATTTTCATATATTTTATCTCTCTTTATTTGGGCATTTTGATAATGAATTATGCCTTAATGAATTTAATTAGATGAGATTTGATTTTGTTAACCATTTTTTCACTTTAGGAATTAATTTGTAAAATTATGAGTTTTCAATGCAAAAATTCTTTTAAATGATTTTTGTGAATTTCTTCCTACTTATATTTTGTATTATTCTTTGTGTAGATTTTGCCTAATTAATTTTTAGAAAATAAAAAAATGAAAGGAAAGAGGCATGAAAAGAAGGGCCCACTCTCACATTCATGAGTTTTTTTTTTCAAACATAGCATTCCATTCTCTAAATCACATGCATGGATTATCATACTTCATTCTCATGTGGAGGCATGGCATCAAATATACAAAGCTTCATGCAATAAAAGAGATTAGATTCACATAATTCTCCATGTCACAAGTAACACCAAACCATACATTCAACATGAAATCCCCACTTTTACACACATAGATGCCTATATTCATGGCATCTTTTCATGCACACATTGACTCCCCTCCATCCATTTACACATCCCTACATTCCCTCATTCACATTGGCACATTGATATACATTCAGGCACGAGTCACACTTACACATAGGCGCAATTCACTCATGGCACACACATATATTAATGAGGGATTGGATCGTGTAGAGGGCAAATGGATTATATGTCTAAACACTCACACATCCACATTTTCTTCATGCACATTACCACATTACACACACATTCTCCACAGATCATTCATGCACATAGGCTCCAGGTTTTTCATTTCATGCATGAGGACATGGATTGGAGTAGCAAATCCTTCTCAATGTCCAGGCCTACTAATTTACATAATCACACATGGCCATCCACTCTCAAATACGCATGGGTTTCTCCCATGTAGACAAATCTCCCCAAGACACACAATCATGTACACGCATAGGAAGGCTTAGGTTTTCAGGTCTCAGACAAAGTAGGTTATACATTCATAGGGCGCTTACATTAATTTAGCATATAACACTTCAGTCAAGCATGCACAACTGGCTAATTAATTGATTCACATGGGCAGAAAGGAGAATGACATGCACAGACACATAGTTATCATGGCATCATTCACGAACACATTATTCACACACATGACTCTCACATGAGGGGGGATTAGATAGGATGAATCCATTATTCAGGAGCCACACATGAAAGGCTCAGGGAGGATATCCAAAAATAGAGGAGAGCACACAGGAAATCAATTGAATAATCATCTATCCTCCATTGATCCGAAAAACATATGGTCATAGCTTCATTCTTCAATTTCCTCCATCATTTCTTGTGATCAATGAAAGCTTAATTCCTCTTAGTGGCTGATCTTGAATGCTAAATTCTTGATCAAAATTTGAGCTCTCAACTTCAATCAAAACTAGGCTAATTCTCTCATCTCCTCTTCTATTTTTTTTTATTACTTCCTTCAAGTTCTATTGATTAGGTTTAGTTGATGGAAACTTGTTTACAGTGGCTATTTTGGATTAGTAAATCCTCTGAATTTTGTTCATGAATTGGAGTTGTATTATTGCACTTTAAGTGTTTGAAGAATTGCTCTTGAATTATTGTTTTCCACCTACTTTACTTGCATTTTTTAGCTTAATTGTGTAATGGTTGTTATATAATTATTGCTGAAATTTATTCTTAATTAGTATAATTGAGACTTTTAGGAGTTTAAATGGTGATTTAGATTCTTAGATGGAAGGTCCAGCAATCCAAAAGAACAATTAAGCTTAAATTTAAGTGTGTTCTAACTCTTACATGCAAGTACTAATCAATTGATAATGTTGTGGTTACAACCTTCCAATGGCTAGGCACTTGTATCTCAATCGGTTAATTGAGAATTTCTTTAATGAATGCACCAAACAAGGGGATTAAGTCTATCTAATTAGAGCAATGATAATTGAAGTTAAAGAGGTGAGTCTAAGGTTAGTTACTTCACATTGTTAATTGATTTTATCACTTTAGTTATTGCTTTCAATTCTTGTTGTTTATTTTAATTCAATTAAATTCTAGAAATTAAACCCCTCCAATTACATTTTATTCTTGTGTCTTCACTTAATTTGCACACCTAAAGAACTCTTTTGGAAGAAATTAGAATCCAACTCTGAAGGAACACAATTTAGGTTATATCACTAACTACAAATTTTAATTCAACCTAGTTACTTAAGATTGTTCACCACAATCATTATGCACCTAGGCCATTACCTCCACTAACAACTATGAGGTCATAATTAGATTCCTATCTATTATTTAAAAAAATGGAAGTAAAAGTAAAATTTTCTAAAATAGCATTTAGGTAACTAAAAATAAACAAGGAATTAAGAAAATAAGTAGTTAATTAAATAAGATAAATTACCCTTTGATAGAGCCACCATAAAAATATGGAATAACAAAACAATATAAAACACTTCTCATAAATATATACACAAACATCACTACTTTCTTTTCTACAATTTCTTCTTTTGCATTCCACAAGTATGTATCGTTGCCTTATTTCAATAATCTATTTACTTAATAATTTATTTCTTAATTTATCATCTGAATATGTTTACACACCTATACTTGCTTCACAACACTTTAGTTGAAATTTTAAAAACACCAATTTATTTCCCCTAAAAGGCAAAGTGCATAAAATCATAAAATGAAATTTTGGTTACAAAAATATAACATAAAATAAAATAAAGGTGCCCTTCTATTATTTATACACTTATTGGTTGTGACTAACAATATAGGTTCTTATTCCTATTGTTTAATATTGAGTTCCAATTGAAGGAGTCTTCTGGATATCATCTAAAATTATGACCAATATAAATTAATTATTTTGACCACTTAAATAACATCCACAATTATTTATATAGCCTAATAGGTCCCCTAAAATATAAATCCATAAATTTTTGTGTACTTTACTATCTTAAATACAAATCCTAAATTTAAGTTTCTCATTCTAGGCTTCAATAATTTAAATTAAGTTTAAAACTTACTTCTTGGAGTTTGAAGGATAAAAGGGGAAGTGTTAATTCACACTTTAATATTACAATTCAAGAAACCCCAATTTTGAGGCTCACTTACGACATTATGAAGGGAGGGAGCTGTACAAGAAATCTTGCTTCAATAAAGCATGTAAAAAAGATGAAAATTGATAGGAAAAGATGAAGAGAGGAAGAGAAAAATTGACCATTACAAATTCCTCAAGAACCCATGGCTAGATAGCAGAAAAAAGGAGAAAGATTATGAATATAAAGCTATAGTTATGGGGAGTGTAATAATTGATAAATCAAGAATTGAACTAAACCTGATAAACTGAAATGAAAACACCCTAAAGCAAGGCAAACTAAGTCTAAATGAGATTAGAATGTTAATTAAAACATCTTAAAATATGGATTAGAGTTTAAGGTTAGCCCGGAACCAAAACTAGAACAGCTAAACAAAAAGCTACAAAAGCCAATGGTATTTTCGTAATTTCAGACAACTTTTAGAAAATTCAAAGGAGGGATCTTTAAATGAAAATTTTAAATTTTTTAGGATTTTTAGAGGCCCTACAAATCATAAGAATCCTTGGAATGGTCAAAAGCCCACTAGTTTACATTTTAGAATATCGATTGACCAAAACTTTGACCGAATCATTCGATAGGATTTTAAATCCAATTTGGGTGAAACCAAAGGCATTTTATGAATTAGAAGACTTAAATTTTATAATGGAAAAAATAGCTCTCAAAAAGAAATTGAAATGAGCCTAAATGGAAAGAACCAAGATGAAGGACTAAATTGTAATCTTAGAAAATATTGTAAATGGACCCTTAAGCTTCTTAAAACACATCCCTCTTCTGCCCACTCTCTAAACTGACTCACTTTTACTCTGAAATAGAAATAGAACCAGTCCTAAAGAGGCACACAAGTGGGAGAGCAAAGGGAAGAGAAAGAAGCTTTGAAAGGGTAAGAAATCATCACTTTTTCATGCCTTCTCCTTCACTAAATCTCTTCTCCTCTTTCTCCTCTCTTCTCTCATGGTTTTGATGATTAATTTAGAGATGTTTCATGGCAAGTTCAGTTGGACAAAGAGAGAAATTAAAGGAGAGAGTGGAAGTATATAAAAGCTTTCTTGAAAAGCTTGTAAATAAGGTAAGAAAACCATGAACTAAGTGCTTCTTCTTGGCTCTCCTCCCTTTCTCCATGTTCATCCAGATTAGGGATCGTATACTAGGGGCCTTATTCTGATCTAAACTTGATAGGAAGTGGGGCTTTGAGGCATGAGAAATCAAATGGAACAATTAGAATTCAAAAGGAATCAATAGATAACAAGTTATGGCATTTAGGGTTTTCATTGTACCTTGGGAATTCTAAAACTTTCTAATGGCAATTTAGATTGTCTAAGGGTATGTAGGAATTCATAAGACATCTAGGAAGTTTCACAAATGGCAAATTCCCTAGGAAAACAAGAAACTCCATGGGCTGCAAGTATGTGTGTATGTCTTGGCCTAAGGAGGGAGTGTGCACCTAGGGAGAGTTTTCTTTGATTCTAAGGTTAGAAATAGTCTAGATATGAAATATAGACACTAAAAGAACCATTGGTTTGAATTTAGAAACTATAATTTGAAAGTTAAAAGTTTTAGATTCCATTATACATAAAGAAGCAATTTGGTGTTAGCCTCCTTGAATTGAGTTGGAGATGACTCTAGTGAGTTTGAATGGAGTCATATAACTTAGAATGAGTGAGAAATTAAAGCCAAGATCTTGAATTATATAAGTTGCTTCATTATGCTCTTGTATGGAACCATAACTATGACATAAGCTAAATGTAACTTGTGTAGAGATTATATGGGATAGAGATGGTTTTATTGATGTGTTTTGTTTTATTTGATATGTCTAGGCCAAGTAAACCAAATTCCTCCTACGTGTGGGTGAAAGGTCAAGCCAAAGAGATAAGGAATCAAAGAAAAAATTGTGCTTCTTAAACCAAAGTGGCTTTCCTAATTTTTTGTGTGTATTCCTTGGTTGTATGATTGTCATTAAATACTTGTTTGTACATATGAATTATGAGACATGCCATTTGCTATTGGTTTGTTACTTTGGTACCAATATGCTTCTTGAATTGCATTTTGATTGTGACATTGCTCTTTATGGGTGAGGTTGTGCCAAAAGTCCCTTGAAATGGGTGAGGTGAGGTCAAAAGTCCTTAATGATGGGTGAGATAAGGCCAAAAGTCTTAAGAATGAGTGAGGCTAAGTCAAAAGTCTCTAAAAAGTGGGTGAGGCTAATCCAAAAATTTCAAATAATAGGGTGAGGTTAAACTAAAATTTCCTAGAGCTTGTTCTTGACTTTAATATGTTTATGTGACATAGAAAATGTAATTTGAATGATTCTTAGAAATGTCTGGTGCATACTTATATTCTTTAACTTGAATATATGCCTTGTATGCTTACTTGAAAGGGTGAAAGAGTTATTGAGATTCTTTAAATCTCACTCTCCACTACTTTCCATCTAACCATATCTAGATGAAACCTAAGGAGTAAGGAATGGGAGCCAAGGAGCATAAATTGTATTACTTTGACAATATGATAGTTTTTTATATATATTGATGTCAAAGTATGTATATATGTATAAGTTGTTTATGAATTGTAAACCCTTGACCACTTGTAAAAGTACGTAAATATGGTGTATGATTCAAATTTAGAGCCACATGTATGAGAATGCATGATTTTGGCATTTTGGAGCATTGACATGAATGTGTATATATACAAGTAGAATAGTGAATTTGAACTCTATGATGATTTGAACCATTTGAAATGTTTCTATATGGTGTATTTATGCTTTTGGATGTGCTCAAATGGTCATGGTATGTTTAAAAGGGTATTTGCTACAATTTGATCCCATTATGGTCCCAAACTTTGCCATATTCTTGGCCTGAAACACAAGCTAACCAAATGGATGAATTTGTGCATAAAATTTGGCAAGACTATAGATCTAATCTAGAGTTTTTCACAAAGCCAAAGGTACTATTTTTGGAGTTCTAGAGAATTTATTATGATTTTTTAAAATTGGTCAAATTATGTAGAAACTGTTACTATCACTGTCACTGTCACTGTCCCTGTTCATATGGTCAGTTTGCTTTTCAATGTCATTTATAGGCCAAATGAAGTTCAATACTCATAAAATTTTATAGACATATAGTAGACATTCTAAGCTTTCTATAGCCACTGAGAGGACTCAATTTGGATATGTATGGAGGGAGATATGAATTTTTGAAGATTTAGTTTTGTTGTAGGACATCCACCAGACCAGTGATACTGTTTCATTGAACTTTATAGGGCAAATGATATTGTTTTCATCTAAAATTTTTATGTAGTTAGAGGACATCTTGAGCTTTATAGAAAAGTATAATTTGTATGATTTGGATTTTTTTTAGAATTACTTTTGAATTTCTAAAATTCATATCAAAACATAGAACCAAAGAAAAATTGCAAGTTTGCTTCTTGATATTGTGTTGCTTGGTCTAATCTGAATTTCATGCTTCCAATTGTGATGTTTCTGGTCCAATACGTGTGTTATAGATGGAAGATGATATTGGTAAGGCTAAATGGCCCATTTAACCAAAATTGGATTATTTTGGCTATTAATAACAGTTATTTCTGCTACTAAAAGTAGTGATTTGATGAAGATGAATGTTTTATGCCATTTGTGGTATAATTTGAGAAATATCTTAATATGATGTGACAAGGAGAAACATCGACAATGAAGCACGCTTGGATAGTAACTAACAACAACAGTTTGCACGGTTGGAAGTGACTGAAAGGGAAGAGAAAATTTTGAAAAGATAAAAAAGTGTGGATGTTAGCCAAAAGAGACATAAAGCCTCGGTGAAGAAGATGAAAAAAAAATGCATTAGGAGAAGGAAAAAGGTGAAGGGAGAGTATTTGAGAAATATTAAAATATCTTTTGGCTAATATTGCCCCTTTACTCCTAGAAAATTTAATATGCTTTAATTGATATCTAAAATAATTAGAAAAGTCTTTAGAAATTTTATAAACTCCAAAATAAATTTAAAAAAATTTTAGTCTTTATTTTAATAACCTAAAATAATTTTATTTTATTTTTATTATTATATTTTTATTTTATCTTTTTAAGGTATTACAATCACGTACATACTCAAAATGCCACCATATGAATTTGTTTGCTGTTTGCCTAAAATGTCTTCGGTTAGTAGTTGTGCATTTGCTGCTTGACAATATAGCTCAACCACCATAATTAAAGACCGCCGTTTGAGTTCGGTGGTGAGTAATTAACCTAGCATAATCGCTTAATATGAGAATATCCATATGTATTGACATTTGGAAAACAATTATATTCCCTAAATTATATATATCTTAAACGTCTGAAGACATAACCAATTTTCCTTTTACTCATATAATATCCTCAGTTTTTATTTTAATAATTTTTATAGAAAATAATCGATTGTTTATATTTCGTTAATTTTTTACTGTTAAATTAAATATGAAATGATTAAATATTATAGTATCTTATTAAATCTTGCTATCCTATACACTGTAATATCATAAAATAGTTGAAAAAGAAGCTATTAGTCTAGCGGTTTAATTCACGGATTTTGAGAAAATTAATTAGTAGGCAAAAATCTTCTTTCTGGTGGAAATATTTACTATATGTCTTCAAACATTAGTTTGCTTATTCCGGCGTACGAACAAATCAAAATGTTATTATGCCTATGCAGGAATTTAATACTCATCAATTTAATCTGTTGAAAATAATGTTTTCGCTATAAAAATCCTTCTCGCCTCGGGAACAGAACTAAAATACTGATAATAATTATAAGTACTGATAACTACTAAAAAATTGTAACTTTAAGTACATAGTAAATTAATATAATTATAAAATTTATTAAAATTAAAAAAAATACTTATAATAATTATAAAAAATAAATTATACAAATCTCTTTTGAGTTTTATCAAAATTACATATATATTCCTTAAAATAAAAAGTTATGCTACACTTATCCTCAATTAAGCACTCTAACATATTTTTATGGAGGGTATCTTAATAAAAAAAATTTTAAATTAGACTAAAATATGTATTTTAAAAATAAATAGAAGATCTATGTAATTCACTTTTAAAAGAAATCAGAAAAATATAATAATATTAAAACAAATATAATTACCTTAATACAAAGAAAACATATAATAAAAATGATATAATATACATTTGCTATTAAGATGATACTCTCTTATTCTTAATTAAATAGACTTTATCTATAATCTCTTTTATAATGAAATTATTTTCAATCTTATTCTCAATGTAAGTAACTAAATTATTTACAAAAAAAATTATCTTTCATTCTATTATAAAGCTTTATTTTTATAGTCAATAAAGAGTATAGTTAAAGAAACGAAAAAAGAAAGGATTTTGTTAAAAAAAAAAAAAAGAATTGAGAGTCAGAAAGTAGAGCCTTAAAGTATATCATTAGTTTTTCTTAGGGAATGATGATAATAAGAAGTTTCTTAGATAAGCTTAAATATATTCTATTATATTTTATAAAATTTATTTTTATTATTGATGTAAGAGGCAATTATAACTTTAAAAGCATATGTTTAAGAATTTACAAAATGAAAGGGACTAGATAAAAAATTTCAGGTGGAGCAGACTAAAATTTTTAGGAAAAATATTATGTGTGTGTGTGTGATACATAAAAATTTTTTTAGCTAGGGGTAGCTGTACTTAAAATCTATTACTCTGGTCATTGTCGCCCAAATGCAATCACATGTCAGGTTTATACACTTGAATCTTGACTTATGATTATGTGAAATAATTTATGTACTCTCTAACAAGAAGGCTGTTTTTTTAAGGTTTTTTTTTTCGGACAGGGGGTTGGCAACAAACAAAAGGGTAGCTGATGGGTGAAAAGAAATTCCAAGAAGTTATTTCAAATGAAATAAAAAGAAAGAGAGAGAGAGAAAGATAGGCGGGAATCAACCCCCACTTTTTTTTTCTTCCTCTATCCTCACTTTAATTAAGGTAGACTTTAGAGGATTCAAGTTCAAGAAATTGTACTTTAGGGTATGTTTGGCATACCGTATAAGCCCTGATAATATAAACTAATACAATATATTATGAATTTATCACTTGTTTGGTGTAAGTAATGTATTGTATAAGCTTATACATTATACCTCTCTTATACATCAAAATGATGTATAACCTAATCATGCCTTAGGGGGTAGGATTAGGCCTGATTAGATTTTAATGTATAAAACCTTATTAATATTTTTTGATTTTAACTCTTCACTTATAGGAATATTCATTGGTTAGGTTGGATCAGATTTAATTAATACTAGTTGGGATCAGGTTAATTGGGCACTTTTAAATTTTTGGTACGAATTATAAAATTATAAAATGATCCCCAAAAGAATAAAAATTTCATATAAGTCTTTATAAAATAATTTTTAATGAAAATTATAAAATAACCCTAAAAAATAAAATTTTTATATAAGTTCTTATAAAATTATATTTTACCCCTAAATTTTTTTTATATAAGTCCCTATAAAATAATTTTTCAAAAAAATTAATAGGATTAGAATAAATTACGCAAAAATTAATTTAGTATCAGATTCAATCTAATTGGTTTAGCATGACGTTAGGTTAGAATGTTTCTTAAACTAATTAAACTACTTTTTTAATATTTAGTAAAAATTATAAATTTACTCTTAAAAAATAAAAATTTCATATAAGTTCTTAATTTGGCTGAAATTGGCTAATATAGCTAACCTGACCTAATATGCCTAAATTATTCTTTAGTTATTTAACTCGATATGACCAGACGGGATCAGGTCACCTAGGTTACTAAGTAACCATACACTATGTGAAGTTTTATTCATCCATATTTTTTTTATAAAAGTTAATATAACACAATAAATTTAAATAAATATAATATATTTTTTAAGTAAAGGGTATTTTTGTCAAAAAAGTTGATTTTTATCTTATCCAGCATTATATAGTGTATTACCAAATAAATGATAATATTATCTTATACGATACATTATCTTATACAGTATGATACCAAACACTGTATAGTTTTAAAATTTTATCAGGCTTTATCCTATCAGGCCTTATCCTATCAGGTTTTATACTATCAACCTTATCCTATATATCATACCAAACAGGCCCTTAAGGTGTATTTATAATGTAGCTAGGAGAAAAGATAGCATTGAAAGGAGATATATGGAAATTACAATCTACTTAGTGCTTGTTTGGTCCTTGATGGTTTGAAAGGAGTTTTATTTTTGTCTTCATTTAAATGTTTTTTAGTAAAATACTTTCTATTTTATATGACCAACACAAAAAATAATTGTTTAAAAGGAACCACAATTATTTTATTTTTTCTCCTAATAATAGAAGTTGGACTTCTCAAGCAAAATTAGAAGTAGAATTGATATTTTTTACGCATGAATAGTTGAATACTCCCACTCAAATAAAAAAATTAAAAATAATTTCAATAAAATAAAAATATTGTAAAACAACCAAAATGATAAGCCTTTATATTTTAAACATAAAATGTCATTTATTTTCTTTCGAGTTCTAAGCTTTTTGCATGTACTAATTAAAGCGCACTCCTATAAATAATTGTTGATTAGCGAAAAGCAAATCGTTGAAATTCAAATGAAGCTTTTTTTTTTTTTTTGTTGCGGCTATCCAACGTAACAACATGAAATTACTTCATAAAGAAAATTGGGGCCTCAAAGCGTTCCACCAGAGAAAGCCAAAACCTGACTTTTTGCTTATTTCTTTAGTGAGATGATAACTGATATAAATGTTATAAAAAGGTTGCCTATTGACCTACATATTTATGTTATAATTAACACCATAGAACTTTGGGGTCAAAAGAGGAAAAGAAGAAAGTAAAAAGAAAAAAAAAAGTATAATTAATCACAATGATTTTGAAAGCTCTAAAAAGTTTCAACCTTCTAGACCGTGAACTTTCTTTTGTCCAAGTCCTCTGTGGTCCATCATTGAACACAACCCTAACACTATAAATCTAATTAATTGCATATATAAAAATGCAATTTTACAATCTTACAACTCATAACTTGGCTTTCATATGACAAATAATTAAAACAGTATCACATGAAAATGAAGATGAGAAAAAAGTAGTCCATCAATATCAACAATATTTAATGCTCAACTGTATAGACTGCTTCTAATGGGGCTTACAATAACCCTACCTTACTATAAAATCTATGGTGTGTCTGCTTATTCTTGTAATCTCATCCTAATCTTTCCAGCAGTATCATGAAGATCCTTGTCCCCATAATCATCTCCTTCTCCTTTGGTATCCTTGACAAATTAGTTGCTTCAAATTCTAGCCCTCATCCATATGAGGCTATCTTCAACTTTGGTGACTCTCTAAGTGACACTGGCAATTTTCTAGCCTCAGGTGCTCTTGCTTTCCCGGTCATTGGACAGCTTCCTTACGGTGAAACCTTCTTTAGACATGCAACTGGACGTTGCTCTGATGGACGGCTAATAATTGACTTCATCGGTATGCAATTGTAACCATATTATTACTGAAAGATACTATTGCCATCAATTTAATCCATGAATTGATTTTATTTTGTCTCTAAGAGTAAACTACTATTTTGGCATCTCAAAAATACAATTACCATTAACTTAGTTCTTGAAAGTTTATTGTCATTAATTTGTTCTTAATGTTTAAAAAATACATTGTTATATTATATATAGTCCTAACTCTAACTTGCGGCAGGAATGTATTACCAATTGAAAAGTTAGTGTGCAATATGGCCTATTTTAAATGCGTTTAGCTTCTACCAAATTCATACTAGTAGATGGTGTATAACTGGGATTCTCTTCCCAAATTAAGTCTGGGCAGAGAATGTATGGAGTATTTGGACCATTCACATCCTTTTTGAACAGTGCAAATTTGGAAAGAAAAAATTTCCTTTTAATTTTTTTTAAAATTATATATATTTTTTAAATCTAGACCATTCATAAAAACCCTGAATGGTTCAAAATCTCTGGCTATTCTCTACGTAGACTTGGTCTGGGTAGAGAATCCGAACTAAGATGGTGTCCTACATTCAACAAGAATAATTTATGTGATCAATTTCATTAATGTTGTCTTAACAAAATTAGGTGTGAATGATGTTTCATTTCAAATATCAAGGCTAAATTGATGAGAATTGACTTTCAATTGATAGTAGCAATATTTTGTTAGGACTAATATAGTACTCGCCTATTAATAATTAGTTAATCACCATTAAGAGGTAGATGTAAGTTAGGTTAACTGTCTCTCACACAAAGGATATTAGGAAAGAAGATAATTAAGCTCACTTCTGATGAATTTTTATTGTAGCTGAGGCATATGGGTTGCCATATTTGCCACCGTATCTGAAACTACCCAGAGATCAAAACGTCCAACATGGGGTGAATTTTGCAGTGGCTGGAGCCACAGCACTTGATGCAGAGTTCTTGTACCAAAGAGGAATTGGAAAATTACTGTGGACCAATGATTCATTAAGCGTTCAAGTTAGCTGGTTCAAGAAGCTCAAACCTTCAATTTGCACCACACAACAAGGTGACATTGACTAACAATTTAATGTCGTTGTTACAGACAACGTATATAATTTCCATTGTAACGTCTTTTTGGTCCCCATCTATGTGACAGATTGTGATAGCTACTTCAAAAGATCACTCTTTCTTGTCGGAGAGATAGGTGGAAATGACTATAACTATGCCGCTTTTGTTGGTGGAAATATTACTCAACTTCAAGAGAGCGTTCCTCTAGTTGTTGGAGCAATAACTAAGGTCACCAGTGTATGTGAAATATCCATGAGTGACTTACTACCAGCATCAATCTATTAAACAAAAAAAGTTTAAATACACTCGTTGTCTTTTCACAAAAATTTTAATTTGATCCCGTAGTTATTTCAAAAACGAATAACTTTTCCCTTCTATTTTTCTATTAAAGTGATTTAATTTTTGTCTCTCTCTATCACTTAATTTATCTAAAATTTAATACCAAAATTTAATAATTTATTAACTTAAATATTATTCCTTTTTCTAATACCTTTAATTCACACTTAGAATTGGCATCCAAGTCAATATATTATTAAATTTAGCATTAAACTTTGGATATATATGACAAAAAAGACAAATTGTTCATTTTAAAAAATAAGAAAGAAATTAACATTACTTGATTTTGAACTAGAACGGCCAATTGAAATTTTTGTGAAATTAAAAGAATTAAAAGTGTAATTAAAAGATTAAAAAATGTGGGTCATCAAAGCTTGCAAAATGCATTTGTTTTTCCTTTTTATCTGCTAGGAATTGATAGCTGAAGGAGCAGTGGAGCTGATGGTGCCAGGGAATTTGCCAATTGGGTGCTCTGCTGTGTACTTAACCTTGTTTAGAAGCCAGAATAAAGAGGACTATGATCAACATGGGTGTTTGAAAAGTTTTAATGCCTTCGCTCAGTACCATAACAAGCAGCTCAATCTTGCCCTAGACACAATTAGGAAGAAGAATCCTCATGTTAGGATCATCTACGCCAACTACTATGGTGCAGCCAAACGTTTCATTCATAAACCGCGACACTTTGGTAATCAATTCTAGTGTTCTTTTTCTCTCCTCTCTTGTGAAAATGCATAATTTTATCTCATAGCTCATTTGAACCTGATTAATGCTTTAAATTACGGGTTCCAACAGCTGTGTTTTTCTGCTTTTTCTTACACACAACTCTAACGAAACTGCAACTGTAATTTCATGGCGTTACCCAAACTAACCTTAAGTAGTTCACATCATAAAGAAGCATTTGGTATATCTCGATTTTGGTCCTATATCTCACATGTATACTCTGGTATTTTGGATACTCGAATTTGATGCCTATCTTTGATAGGTTGTTACGTGATTACATGATAGTATACGAGATACAACCTTAGTATCCTAGAAAAAATAACAATAATTAATATCTACAACTAAAAATCACAATCTTAAATTCTTACCATTGTTAAATACCCCTGCTTGTTATCCTAAATATGCATCAAATTCCTAGATGCATTGTATATTATACTTGTAGCATCTCAATTATATTTTGATATCTAATATCATAATATTCAAAACACCAACAAATCTGAGATACCAGTATCTATACGGTCTCCTAATTGATTTGATTTGCTTTCATTTAGCTTAGATATAGTTCACAAAGAAGGCATTTAAGGTACGATAATTTGGTCTTAACATCTAGTATATTCAGATAATTTGGATAATTAATTTTGATGCTTATATTTGGTAGGTTTTCTGTGATTACATTGGCCATATGAAGTACCACCCTAAAGCATCACATCACAGCAAAAATAGCAATTATTAATATAAACAACCAAGCATCGGTACTGTAGAATTTTGAAAAGTGTTAGAAACCGCCACTTGTCAGACTAGATATGAGAATTTTAGATACCATGTAGAATCTTATATCTTGATATTTCATACATGATATTCAAAATACCAAAAAATGTCTGACATACCAGTATCTGTGTGTGTGTATTATATCAAAATGTCTCCTAATTGATTTAATTTGTTTTCATTTATGTTAAATATTATGGAAAAAATATCACAGCTGCATTGTTAGGATTCATTTATCATAAATGTCATCTAAATGGATATATATATATATATACATTAATGAATTAGGTTTTACTGGCGAGACTTTAAGAGCATGTTGTGGAGGAGGTGGACCATTCAATTTTAATAATTCAGCAAGGTGCGGTCACACAGGCTCAAAGGCATGCACAAGCCCTTCCACATATGCAAACTGGGATGGAATTCACTTGACAGAAGCAGCTTATCGGCACATCGCCAAAGGTCTAACTGAGGGTCCTTTCTCTGAGCCTCCCCTCAGATCCTCCCCATTCAAAATAGCCTAGAATTGATGCAGTTCATATCTCACTGAGCTATGGGAGAATTCTTCTTAAATATTCTAAAATAAGATAATGTTTTGAATTAAGTTTCTTGAATTTTCTTGTGATGTGTACATGATAGTGAGAATCGCATGACAATCAGTCTACATCTCTTTGTATGACAATTTACTTCCTACTTGCCACGTTCTATATCTCTATAGCATTGGAGTGTGCGCTTACGTACTCAAATGTTCGCTTTTATGTACAGCTGTTTTAACGGTTATTCTTCTTTTTTGTTTCGTTCTCCTCCCCCTCCCCCTTTTCTTTCGGCCGTTAACATTGATAATTTTGTGTATTACAGGAAAAATATTTGTTATTAATTTAATATTCAAAGCTAAAATTAGTTACTTGTTTTTTAGCATTAAAATCAATCATATTATTAAGACTTTGTAGCCTTGTATGAAGACCCTAAATTTATTAGTTTTAGAAAATTCTTGAATTAAACTTCATTAAATATATGTTTAGATAATTATGAAGAAAAATATATCATTTATATTATTTTGTAATATATATATAGAAAATAAAAGCATTTTGAGATGTAAATTAACTAATATTTCATTATTGATATAAGTGTTAGATAGCATAAATTAACCAAGACTTAATAGTCAAAACAAAATAAGAGAGATTGCGTAGTTGATGAGGGATCCATAGTCGCAGTTATTAATCTAATAAGTAAGAGAAAGAGGAAGGTGGATTACACAACCTACTTTGTCCCTTAGAGTTTCAGAATAGAAAAGAAGAGAGAGCGGTGATAGTTTCTAATATGATATATCTATTTATAAATTTTCTACCTTCTTTATCTCTTTTCAAATTATAAAAGAGATTAAATTTCCCTTATCTTCTCCATATGAGATAGACTTATGATAAGAAACTACTGGCTACTAAAAGGTTATAGATTGGGCTTCTATCCAATAGATTTATATGTAATCTAACCTATCATATATTACATACTTTTAAACAAAACCTAATTCGTTTATGATTCAATATTCAAAACAAAATTGATTGCTTAAAATTATAATATATAATTATCTTATAATTAATTAATGCCAATCCATATTTAAATATTAATTTATAAAATTAATCTAACAATCTCCCACTTGGATAGCATTAATTAATTATGCATAACTCAAATATTAATAAGCAATTAGTGTATATTAAACCATAAATAAATTCAAAAGGAAACAACTTAAAATCACTGAATCCGATAGGGAAACAAATGGTATGAAACGCATTAATTAATATTTCAATATCCAAATAGAGTGGAATAAAATTACATAAGTGGTCTTAAACCAAAATAAATAAGATAATTATATTCCAGACTCCCACTAAACTAAGGCTATATCATAAGATTTAACAAGACCCATATGAGTTATATAATCTCGAAATACTCCTATGGGTAAGCCTTTAGTCAATGGGTTCATAAAGCATATCCACACTCAAGATATGTACAACTCGAGTTTGTGATTCGATAATCTTTTCTCTAACAAACAAGAGTTTGACATCAAAATGTTTGGTATGACTATAATTCTTATGATTTTGAAAGAAGTACACAGCAAATGAATTATCGCAAAAGATGGTTAAGGGTCATAAAATAAAATCAACTAAACGCATGCTAGAAATCAATTCCCTTAACCATATTGCCTGATAAATGGCTTTATAACATGCGATACACTCTACTTCTATAGTGAAAATAACTGTGAGTGTCTATTTGACATTTTTTCATGAAACAACTCCTCTAGACATCATAAAGATATATTCAAAAGTTGACTTGCGATCATCTATATAAGAGGCAAAATTTAAATCTGAATAGCTAACAATTTTAAATATATTAGATTTTTTGCAAGTCAATTGGTACTTTACAGATACCTTATGACCTTTGTAGCAGCCTTCCAATGAATAATTTCAGGATTACTCAAGTATCTATCCAGCATATCAATAGCAAAAGCTATATCTAGACGAGTGTATACTTGCATATACATAGGATTATCCACAGTGAAAACATAAGGAATCATATCCATTTCAATCCTCTCAACATTTTTTTCGGGTACTGTGATCGAGATAATGATTCACCTTTCTGAATAGTTGCTGGACTAGATGCATAATTTTTTTTTTCATTTTATACTTTTTTTTCAATTCAATGACTGACTCACTTGTTTCTTTCATAGGGAGTTCTGCACCTACTCTAATTGGATTCTCCACAACCTCATCTCTATTTAGACACAGAGGGTGTAATAATAGGCATAGGTAGAACAATACTCTCATGATGCAAATTGATGATTTTAGGTACAAAACTCCCACTATCAAGGTCATCCTTAAAATAAAGTGTCCAATCAGACTCAATGACCTTGATAGTGTAAGTAGGGCAATAAAACCTATATCCCCTTAAACCTACACAATAGCTAATGACAAATCTACTAACTGTTCTTGAATCTAATTTTTTCAATTGAGGATTTTATGACTTCACTTCTGCTCTACAACTCCATAGTCGAAAATGTTTTAAGCTTGGCTTCTTTCTAGTAAAGAGTTCATATGGAATCTTTGGTATTGTTTTACTTGGTACAAATTTTGAGAGGCTCGTCGCGCAACCTTCAAAATAAAACTAGGTTGATAAAATATGCAGTTAGCGACATAACCTAGATCATCTCCCTTGGAATTGAAGTTCAATGCTTAATTGAGTTTTCCAAATATTAAAAGACTCTAAAAGTTCTAAACTAAAGGGAGTTTTTGATTGAATTAAACTAACCTAAAACTAAATTGAATCAAAATTCCTAATTGTTACCTAATATATGAATTGTGGGTAGAGAATGGTCTTGTGACTAGCTTTGGAATCATTCCTTGGTATTCACTATCCTTATCCTAATTCAATTGTGATTATTCTGGTCTAAGAGTCCCTAATTGTGTTCATAACAAATTATCTTGGGTTACCACTCAAGATTCAAGAAATTAACAATCTAACATTGAATTGAAACCTCAATCCTACATTAAATTATTAATTCTTGTTTTTAAGATCAATGAACATCTAATTTGATTGATTAACTAATTAATTAACCTTTGAATCATCATCCCAGGATGTTTAATTAACCAACTAAACACTAAGGGATTCTTAAATTTAACATTCAAACACATAATTTCATTCATGCATTTCATCGAACACCTTCGAGCCACACATGAGAAATTAGAGAATAATGAAAAATCAGTATTTAATCCGATCAACTAATCAACAAAAGGCTTCCTAATTAGTGTCTAACCAACCATTAATCACAATTACACAAATTCTCTATCAAATACAACTTAACCAAGACAATATTTGAAACAGAAAAAGTGTAGGAAATTAAAGAAATCTTAGCCAAAATTCTGAGTTTTTCTCCATGGATTCAAGCTTGCACCAAGGATCTTCCTCTTAGCTAGCCATAGATGGAGATTAAAACTTCATTTTAGGGTGGAAAGAGATAGAGATGGAGAGTGGAGGATGGAATGGAGTGGGGAGGGCGAAGGGATGGAGACGTTGGACGATGGAGGCGTGCCGCGAATGGAATGGGCGTAGTGTAAAAATGGGCGAATGAATTGTGGTCTTTTTAATGGAATGGATACGGTGTGTGGAATGGAGTGTTGGATCAATGGCCCGATGAATTGAGAATGAATGGCCTGGATATAACGTCAATCCATCCCTGCTTCCAGCCTCTTTTCATGTGCTATTCATGTGCTTCATTTATTCTTTTTCCATGTGCTCAGCTATTCACGAGCTTGCATTGTAGATGAGTGTGGGCCCACGTCATTTTGTTTTATAATATTTCATGTGAATTCCAGCTAGGCTCGAAGCTTCTTCCACGTTTTGCTCTACGTGTTCTGTTTGCTTTGTTCTGCTCAAGAGCTTCTTCTCTATTTCAGCATTGCTCTTCCTTGTTCCAGCCATGTCCAGTTGCATGTGTATGTGGAAAGTACGTGATTTTTCTCCATTCTGCTCGTGTATGCATTATTCAGCCTATGCTCCTTGCCTTCTTCGTTTGCTCTTAGCTCATGTGGAATGAGTTGCTATTGTGCATGTATTCTTCCCCCATGTTAGCTTGTTCTATTTTGCTCTTCCATGCTCTCAACTCGTGGCTCTTTGTACATGTTTCTTCTACTTGCCACAAGCACCCAAGCTCGAGCTTCCTTTATTCATTTGCATGCTCTGTTTTGCTCACATTACTTCTCCTCCTATATTCGCTGCTACCCCACATCAACTCTTTCATCTTTTCTCAAGTGGACTTGACTCCACGAGCTTCCCAATCTGGTGCTACGTTAAGTGACGTGGGCTGCTTGTGTTTGTACCCCATGCGAGTCTCTGTTTCTACTCTTTCTCACCATCCCACGTTGCTCGCTTTCTTCATACTCTTCCCGTCAAAACAGTAGCTTCTTAATGACAGCAACACGTGTGTTATGTAATAACCCAGAAAAAGAAAAGAGAAAAAGAAGGGAGAAAAAGGAAAGGAAAGAGAAGCTGGAAAATTTTCGGACAGCTGAGAATTTTCTAAGTCTTCTCGCCATAGTGAGATATGGAATAGCCATAGCGAGAATGCCTCTTCGCCGTAGCGAGTATGTCCCTAGCTATAGCGAGTGCGGCATTCCATATAGAAACCAGTAAGTTGCTCGCCGTAGCGAAATTGTTCCTAGCTATAGCGAGTATGGCATTCCATATAGAGACCAGGGAGTTGCTCGCCATAGCGGCGCTTTAGCGAAGGCAGAGGTCTGGAATAGACCCGATCTCGCCGTAGCGACGCCATAGCGAAGACAAAAGTCTGGAACAGACACGAGCTCGCCGTAGCGAGGTCACTAACTCGCTGTAGCGAGAGCGGTCCAGAAAAGCGAGAAAAAGAGAAATTGACTTTTAAAAGCTTCCAAATCTCTTCTTTCTTCTTCTAACCGACTCTAACTCGTCTTAGGAGAGAGCAAAGGACGGAGGAGAGAGAGAGAAGCTGAAGAGAAGAGGAAAGCACAAGAAAGGTATGAATCCTCATGGTTTCCTCTTCATATGTGGCCCTCTCCCTTTTTCCCCTCTTTCCTACGGTTCAGATGTTAGGAATGGTTAGGTTTGAGTCTGGTTTAGAGAAGAGAGAGTGGGAAACCATTCTTGAGAGAGATTAGAAGTAGATAGTCTTCTCTTCTTGCTTTTCCCCTTTCTTATGAGTTGAGAAAGAGAGGGATAGTTCATGGACCCTAGAGTGAGGAAGAAACCTAGAGTGAGAAGCTCAGTAGAGCTGCTTAGAAGTGATCCCTAGCTTAAGAATTGAGTAGTAAAGTATTAATTCCATGCTTTTGTGTGGTTAGGCTCAAGAGGGAACTCTCCCATCTAGAAGTTGTTGTGAAATCAACAAGGGAGGAGACCATTGACAGAGCAAGTAGTAAATAGCCAGCAAAGGTAGTTCTCTCCGCTTTCTCTCATGCATAATTGTGTGTTTACATTGTCTTGCTTGTGTGTATGAATGATATGAGCTATGAGAAGTGTGTTAGCATGATTATGTGATATGATTGAGATGATGTTTTAAATGATTGTTTGGTTTGCTTGAGGAAATGGAAAAGGCAATAACCCTGAAGCCAAGGTGAGGATGAGCCGAAGCCCTAAGTTGGTTGAGCCATGTCTCCCAAAAGTGAGGTTGACTCCCAAAGAGTAAGGGTGAGTCTAAGTACCTCTAAAAGTATGGGAAGGCAAATCCAAAAGCCATAAGGGAAGGGGTGAGGCCGATCCAAGTACTCAGCGAACTCATGAATGTTATCCATGGCCATTTCACATGTTTAAACGTTTTCTATCATGTTTTACATGCTAACATGCCATACATGCTTAATGAGACTTGTTGCATGCAATATATGTATGTTTGAATGAGAGTTGAACTACTGAGATTCTCCGAATCTCACCCTCCCTCTCCACCATCCAACCATGTCAGGTGGCCCAAGTGAGATAAGAGATGGGAGCAACCACCAACAAGCATGAGGCTAGGGATAGAGATGAAGAAAAGTGTATAGTTTTGTACTACATTGTATATGTAACTTGTACATGAGATGTAAATGATGTATATGATGTAGCATGTACAAATATTGTAAGACAATGTATGTATTAATGATGAATGTATGAGAATGAGCTTTATGATGAATGAAATAGCATGGTTGAATGAGAAAGAGCCAATGGTAGCTTAGTATATATGGGTGCATAAGTGGGCATGGGGTAGTGAGTTTCCCCAATCTGAGTTATTAGACACTTGAGGCATGATTGATAGCTCCGATAGAAGCTTTCTCATGTGCTCAAAGAGTCATAGAAGTAGAAAACTTAAGATTGGACCCCATTAGCCACACTTTTGGCCAAGAAAGGGTCATTTTGCACATGATGTCATAGAATAGCCATATGACCTCTTCTAGCTATGAGATTTGACATGTAGCTAGATTATGTTTAGAGCTCTCTGGGAAGCTAGAGTTCACGTCATTTAGAGGTCTATAGCATTTTCTATGAGCATCCAAAGTTGACATCAGAAATTCGGATTTTTGAAATTCACTGTTCATTTGGTCAGATTTGAAATCATGTCATCCGAGGGGCAAACGTAGTCCAATGGCTACGAAATTTTATACACAGAAACTAGAGGGTCACAGTGACTTGTAGAACTGGAAGCACCTCATTTAGAGGTCCAGAGAGGAAGTTATGTAATTTCGAAGTTCCTGCCCAGAATCAGACCCCCAATGAGACCCGAGGTACTGTTTCATCGGTTTCCGGGGAATTGGCTTGGTGGACTGATCTGGAGATATTTTTCTCCTCTAGCTAACATCCACATCTTTCCATAGAGATAGAGTTTATGAGCATTGGATTTTTGTGGAATTAGTTAGACATTTTCAAAGTCCATATCAGTAAACTGTGACAGCAAAGAAGCCCCCTATGACCAGTGAGCTATTTCGATGTCAAACGCAGAATGAGTGAGAGATTGAGACTTCTAAGTATTTTTAGCATGAAGTAGACGTCTCAAACTTTCTATATTGACCCAGATCATGTAGATACGATTTTTCTGCATTTAGTTATGAATTTCCAAAGTCAGCCCAGAAAAGAAGCAAAATCTGCCACTAGCGAAAATGCATGTCTCCAATCCCTTTTTGCTTTCCATGAGTTCTAAGCATATAGTAGGGATTGAAATAAGTCTCAATAGAGTACTTGAGCATGAGGAACCATAGAGGGAGCTCAACCGGTCCATGTTACTTCTAAGTGGATCTCTACCCACACATAGTGCCATAGAAAAAGCAAGCATAAGGTAGAGAGTTTATCTCCCTTGTGAGTTCCGCATATGTATATGAGTAAGAGGGCACGCTGGGTATGAGCTAGAGGTTAAGGTGTTACATTTGGTGGTATCAGAGCAAAAGTTCCAGGCTTTCATTATGAGATGTAGTATGAGAGCAGTAAGGTTCAGGCTTTCATTGTGGATTGTAGCATATGTTGTGAGTTGCCAAGATGTTTATGAGCTTGCTATGGATGATTGAGTGCATGAAAGTGGCATGTGTCCCTATTATGTATGCTAAACCATGTTATATGTTTCAGAAAGATGGTAGACACTCGCCAAAGCAGAGGCAGAGGTAGAGGTAGAGGAAGAGGTAGGCCTTCCAGAGCGGCTCAGGCAGATGAGGCCGGGCCTAGCGATCCAGTTGCTGGAGCCTTACAGAGTATAGTGGCTCGCCTGGATCAGCAGCAAGCTGTTATCATGCAGCTACAAGAACGGCTTGCTGAGAGAGATAGCCAAGGCCCTACACCTCCCCCTCCTCAGCCAGTTCCACACTCTGATCGTCCTGAGCATTCAGGGGCGACTTCTACAGATGCACAGCCACACATGCAGGCTGTAGCCCCAGTTCCACCAGCTCAGATGCCTCCTGCTGAGCAGCAGCCCTCGATCAGAAAAGTAGTTACCCAGTTCAGAAAGTTCGGGCCTCCCACCTTTGATGGTGAGATGAGTGCAGATAGAGCCGAGGCCTGGATTATTGAACTAGAGCAGATCTTTGAGGTTATGGAGTGCACGTCTGAGTAGAAGGCCAAGATGGCGGCTTTCCAGTTAAGAAAAGAAGCAATATATTGGTGGAAGGGCACTGAACCGATACTGAGAGCGAGGAACGTCCCGATCACATGGGAGGCATTCCTCGAGGCATTCCACGAGAAGTACTTCCCCGACTCCATTAGAGATGAGAAGGAGTCAGAGTTCATTCTGCTAAGACAGATACCGGGGATGTCAGTGGACCAATATGTAGCGAAGTTCATCGAGCTCTCTAGATATTCCTCATACCTACAGAGACATGATGATGAGAAATGGAGGGCAGATAGGCTAGAGAAGGGTTTGCTCCCTGAGATCCGAGACAGGGTAGTGCCCCAGAGAATCAGGCACTTCCATACCCTGGTAGAAGTATGCAGAGTGACAGAAACGAATCTCAGGATGATGCAACCTACCTCCAGCGCTAGACCATTACTTCCCCTCCCTGAGCCTAAGAGATCTAGAGATGATTCCCAGCCGGCAGTGACAAGCCGTAGAGGTGGGAAGAGTCAGTGGAACCAAAGAGGGAAGAAGAAGAAGACTCAGTCTAGTAGAGGTAGCGCTCCACCTCTCACATGTCCCCAGTGTGGCAGGAATCACGGTACCAGGCCGTGTTATGCGGGGCAGAACGTATGCTATCGATGTGGCAGGCCGGGGCATATAGCAAGAGACTGTATGCAAGCTCCCCCACAAGCCCCTCTACCGATCGCACAGCAGAGAGAGATGGCTCCTCCTCCTAGACCATAGACCCAGGGTAGAGTCTTTGCCCTATCACAGCAAGAGGCTAGCCAGTCCCCGAGTCTGATTCAAGGTACTATTAAGATAAATGATTTTTCAGTAACTGCCTTATTTGATTCGGGCGCTAGCCATTCTTTCATAGCATATGACTGTGTTAAGAGGTCGGGTCTGAGTATGCATACATTGCCATATGAGTTGCATGTATCTACCCCCACTGGAAACCGAGCCATCACCTCACATGCTTGCTTGAATTGTGTGATCCAGTTTAATCATTGCCTGACCACCCTTGATTTGATATGCATGCCCTTCATTGAAATAGATGTGATCATTGGTATGAATTGGATGTCTACCAATAATGCCACACTAGATTGTAGCCACAGATGTGTTACTTTACCTGAATGTGGGACTGTGCCTAGTACTAGGGCTGAGTTGTCTGTCATGACCACTTCCCAAGCAGAGAGATCTCTAGGGCAGGGTTGTCAGGGATATTTGGTCTTCTTCTCAGTACAGGCTGAGGTAGAAGAGGGTATAGATGAGATCCCAGTAGTAAGGGAATTCCCAAAAGTATTCCCTAAAGAGATGAGTGGATTACCCCCAGAGAGAGAGGTCGAGTTTCCAATAGAAATCGCACCTGGGGCAAGTCCAGTGTCTAAGGCCCCTTATAGAATGGCCCCCACAGAGTTAGCAGAGCTTAAGAAGCAGATAGAGGAACTCTTAGAAAAGGGTTTCATCAGACCTAGTGTCTCACCATGGGGAGCCCCAGTTCTATTTGTAAAGAAGAAAGACGGGAGCCTTAGATTATGTATAGACTACAGGGAACTCAATAAGATTACCATTAAGAATAAGTACCCTCTCCCTCGCATAGATGACCTCCTAGATCAGTTGGTAGGAGCGTCAGTGTTCTCTAAGATAGACCTCAGGTCGGGAGATCACCAGCTCAGAGTAAAAGCAGATGATATTCCCAAGACAGCTTTTAGAACCAGATACGGGCATTATGAATTCCTGGTTATGCCCTTCGGGTTAACGAATGCACCTGCAGTTTTTATGGATTATATGAACAGAATCTTCAGGCCATATCTAGACAGGTTTGTAGTAGTCTTCATAGATGACATCCTCATCTACTCAAAAAGTGGAGAGGAACATGAGCAGCATTTGAGATTAGTCTTGGAGACCTTAAGAGAAAGACAGTTGTACGCTAAACTTAGTAAATGTGATTTCTGGCTCACTGAGGTTCCGTTTCTAGGTCATGTGATCTCCCAGGCAGGGGTCGCAGTAGATCCCCATAAAGTAGAGGCAGTATTGCAGTGGGAGAGACCTAGGACAGTGACAGAGATCAGGAGCTTTCTAGGTTTAGCAGGGTACTATAGAAGGTTCATTCAGGGCTTTTCTCAGATAGCAATGCCATTGACCCGGCTTACTAGAAAGAATGTGTCGTTTGTGTGGAATGAGAAATGTGAGAGTAGTTTTCAAGAGTTGAAGCACAAGTTGACCACGGCACCAGTTTTAGTACTCCCTGACCCGAGAGAGAGTTTTACAGTGTATAGTGATGCCTCTAAGAAAGGGTTAGGATGTGTACTTATGCAGAAAGGCCAGGTGGTAGCTTATGCTTCCAGACAGTTAAAGCCTCATGAGGAAAACTACCCCACACACGACCTAGAGTTAGCCGCAGTGGTATTCGCTCTTAAGATATGGAGACACTACTTATACGGGGCAGTAATAGAGGTGTATAGCGACCACAAGAGTCTTAAGTACCTGTTTGAGCAGAAGGAGTTAAATATGAGGCAAAGAAGATGGTTAGAATTCTTGAAAGATTACGAATTCACATTGAAATACCATCCAGGTAAGGCTAATGTGGTAGCTGATGCCCTGAGCAGAAAATCCATACACGTGGCCTGTATGATGATCCGAGAGCAGGAATTGATAGAGAGGTTCAAAGACATGAGTCTCTCTTGCAGGGTGTGTTCGGGAAAGTTATTAATGAGTGAAACCCGAATAGAAAGTGACCTGAGAGATCAGATAAGAGAGGCTCAGCAGTTAGATGATCATGTAAAGAAAGTTAGAGTTCAGATGACCCAAGGAAATGTTCAAGAGTTCACTCTGTCTGAGGATGATATAGTGAGGTACAGGGATAGGCTATATGTGCCTAGGAACACTGAGATCAAGGAGAAAATTCTAGATGAGGCACATAAGAGTAAGTACACTATTCATCCAGGTAGCAATAAAATGTACCAGGATTTGAAAAGAATGTTCTGGTGGCCCGGGATGAAAGCAGACATAGCAGACTATGTCTCCCGATGTTTAGTATGCCAGAGAGTAAAAATAGAGCATCAGAAACCAGCAGGGTTACTTCAGCCTCTAGATATCCCAGAGTGGAAATGGGATAGCATAGCTATGGATTTTGTCATGGGTTTGCCCAGGACATTATCGAGCTATGATGCAATATGGGTAATAGTGGATAGGTTAACAAAGTCAGCACACTTTTTACCTATGAAAGCCACTTATACCCTAGATAAGTTAGCCCAGCTGTACATCAGGGAGATAGTTAGACTGCATGGTGTGCCTAAGAGCATAGTCTCAGATAGAGATCCCAGATTCACATCGAATTTCTGGAGATCATTACAAGATGCTCTAGGTACCAGACTTAGATTTAGCACAGCCTACCACCCTCAGACGGATGGACAGACAGAAAGAACCATCCAAACCCTAGAGGACATGTTGAGGGCATGTGTACTAGAATTGAAGGGGAACTGGGACACATACTTGCCTCTAGCAGAGTTTGCCTACAATAATAGTTATCATGCTAGCATACAGATGGCACCGTATGAGGCATTGTATGGGAGGAAGTGTAGGTCCCCAATGTGTTGGGTTGAGCTAGGAGAGCGGAGCCTTATAGGCCCAGAATTGGTGGATCAGACCTCTAGACAAATAGAAACCATCAGAAGGAAACTTTTGACGGCCCAGAGTAGACAGAAAAGCTATGCAGATAAGCGTAGGAGGCCGTTAGAGTTTGAGGTCGGAGATCATATTTTCATTAAGGTATCTCCATCCACAGGAATAGGTCGATCCATTAAAAGTAAGAAACTCAGTCCCAAGTACATAGGTCCTTTCCAGATTCTAGATAAAGTAGGACCTGTGGCATACAGACTAGCTCTTCCTCCAAGTATTAATGATGAATGTATGAGAATGAGCTTTATGATGAATGAAATAGCATGGTTGAATGAGAAAGAGCCAATGGTAGCTTAGTATATATGGGTGCATAAGTGGGCATGGGGTAGTGAGTTTCCCCAATCTGAGTTATTAGACACTTGAGGCATGATTGATAGCTCCGATAGAAGCTTTCTCATGTGCTCAAAGAGTCATAGAAGTAGAAAACTTAAGATTGGACCCCATTAGCCACACTTTTGGCCAAGAAAGGGTCATTTTGCACATGATGTCATAGAATAGCCATATGACCTCTTCTAGCTATGAGATTTGACATGTAGCTAGATTATGTTTAGAGCTCTCTGGGAAGCTAGAGTTCACGTCATTTAGAGGTCTATAGCATTTTCTATGAGCATCCAAAGTTGACATCAGAAATTCGGATTTTTGAAATTCACTGTTCATTTGGTCAGATTTGAAATCATGTCATCCGAGGGGCAAACGTAGTCCAATGGCTACAAAATTTTATACACAGAAACTAGAGGGTCACAGTGACTTGTAGGAACTGGAAGCACCTCATTTAGAGGTCCAGAGAGGAAGTTATGCAATTTCGAAGTTCCTGCCCAGAATCAGACCCCCAATGAGACCCGAGGTACTGTTTCATCGGTTTCCGGGGAATTGGCTTGGTGGACTGATCTGGAGATATTTTTCTCCTCTAGATAACATCCACATCTTTCCATAGAGATAGAGTTTATGAGCATTGGATTTTTGTGGAATTAGTTAGACATTTTCAAAGCCCATATCAGTAAACTGTGACAGCAAAGAAGCCCCCTCTGACCAGTGAGCTATTTCGATGTCAAACGCAGAATGAGTGAGAGATTGAGACTTCTAAGTATTTTTAGCATGAAGTAGACGTCTCAAACTTTCTATATTGACCCAGATCATGTAGATACGATTTTTCTGCATTTAGTTATGAATTTCCAAAGTCAGCCCAGAAAAGAAGCAAAATCTGCCACTAGCGAAAATGCATGTCTCCAATCCCTTTTTGCTTTCCATGAGTTCTAAGCATATAGTAGGGATTGAAATAAGTCTCAATAGAGTACTTGAGCATGAGGAACCATAGAGAGAGCTCAACCGGTCCATGTTACTTCTAAGTGGATCTCTACCCACACATAGTGCCATAGAAAAAGCAAGCATAAGGTAGAGAGTTTATCTCCCTTGTGAGTTCCGCATATGTATATGAGTAAGAGGGCACGCTGGGTATGAGCTAGAGGTTAAGGTGTTACATGTTACTTCTTCGTCTATTTAGCTCTTAATCACATACAGTCCCTTCTTCTCATGCTCTACTGTTCTTCTCAAGGCTATTCACGTGTTAGCTATGCTCTTTCCTTTTCTTTTTTCCACATTGATTTAAGCTTTCCATTCTCTAATCTTTAGCTCCACAAAGAGTACACTTGAAGCTCAATCTTCACCTTCATTTCAATTTCCCACTCAAGCTATTTGCCCATCAAAAATTCTGCACAAAAGAATGGAAAATATTCAATAGAATTATCCACCTAATTAATTAAAAGAATTTAATGCATTAAAACTCAATAATTTTGCAGATTAATCCATAAGGTGCAAAAATGGCTACTAAAATTAATTATCCACCTAAGTAAATCCAGTAAGCCTTATTTAACATTTAAAATGCTTAAGTTAAGAGAAATAAAATACATAAAAATCATGCTTATCAGTACCTTATTTGAAATATAGACTGAAGTCTCAAAGCGTCACCCCATAAGAATTTTGGCAAGGAGGAATGATTAATTATACTTTTAACTATGTCCATTAGAGTATGATTACGCCTCTCTGCAAATCTATTTTGTTGTGGGGTTTTAGGTATTATATATTGGGTTTCAATGGCATGTTTATGCAGGAATAAAGCACATGGACCTAGATTTCTGCCAGCCTTGGTAAACCTTCCATAATACTCTCCTCCCCTATCTAATCTAACACATTTTATAATCCTATTAGTCTTCAATTCAACTGCTGACTTAAAATTTTTAAAGGCATTCAGTTATTCTAATTTCTCATGTAGAAGATCAATCAAACCATGTTTAGAATGATTATATTTGAAGGTAAGGTAGTATTTGAATTTTCCTATAACCACAGGTGTGATGGGCCCATATATGTTAGTATAAATTAGGTCCAAAATATTTTCAAACCTATTTACCTCTTTGTTTCTAGCTCTAACAAGAAGTTTTCTTTTAATACAATCAACACAAGTTTTAAAATCTAAAAAAAAAATTTAAATCTTGCAACACACTTTATCTAATCAATCTCTCCAATCTATCTCTAAAGATGTGGCCCAAATGTTGATGCCACAAAATAAAAGAGTTTTCATTAATTCTTGGGCATTTATGCCCAATCATAGTATTAATAAGAGTATTAGAAGATTCAATAAGACAATTTTTAAATTCAAATAATATAAGTTAATGAATTTCATAATATGTCCTTTGACCCCAGACACTTTATCATAACGAGCCTTATCAAACAATGAGAGATAATAAACCTTTTGAGTTTTGTCAAGTCTCATAAATTTTTCTATAACTATATTCATATACTTTAATGCAGTGTCTTTGTTTAGAATGCTCTCTCTAATTCCTTTTTTTTAATAATGTATTTAATCACCGCTAGACAGATCTGATTTGACTCATACATTACTTATGATGGGCTTTATCAAGAGCACTAGATTCAGGTGTGAGATGTCTAAGTTTAGATTCTTGAGTGCCAAACCTTTTTTCAAAAATTGTCAAGTATATATTCAAGAAATCTTTTCATCATAATTCGTTCCATCAAGAGTCTTCACCATAAATAGTTGCTAGAAAGCAGGAACTGATATAACCACAAATTGGGAAATAATTAATTATGTGTGCATAACATAATTATAATACAAGATTCTCAATCAAAATTCAGTTAGGCAACTATACAACAAAGTGATGTCAAGTAAAATTCATATATACCATAAAGATTTGGTCTTTACAAAGAGTCTATACAATATGCATTCAATATATCTATACCAAGAGGGTATAAGAAATATTGAAGACATTAAAAGAAAGCTATTTTCCTATCCAAAAGAGTTAAATCCAAAAGATTACATGAATAATGTCACACCAATAAGGTATATCCATCATCAATGAAATGCATACACATGCCTTTACTATTTGCTTATCCAAATGAGTCAAATCTAAAAGATTACATGAATAATGTCACACTAATATGATGTATCCATCATCAATGTAATGCATACACAGGCCTTTACTAATCAGAATACTTCAACAGTTGGACCCACAGTAGATGGTGCAACCATAAGTGAAAAAAAAAAAAAGACCTATTATATTCTAAAACATCTACATTTAAAGTTCAAGAATTTATCTAACATTACTATACTTATAATTGGGGAGAGTAGCCTATCACCAAAATGCAAAATATTACAAAGTATATTCATAAATTTTTTCAGGCTAAAATTCAATAAATAAAGTATATTTATTTATTGTATAATTTTTCTAAAATTTAAAATAAATATTTTTAGACTCAATAAAATTATAAAAAAATAATATTTAAATATAATTTAAAAATTAGTGGACCTGGACCTACTGGGCCAAAAAGCCTAGTGTGTACATCACATGCACGCGGGAGGGCGAGTGGGTGTGAGTGGCTAGAGTTAGTCATCTTCTTCTCAACTCCAGCCACGTAACAATGGAGGTCTCACCGCCATTGTTGAGTTTTTCATCTCCTAAATGACTCCCTTTCGCAAATTAAATATTATAAAACTCATCTCGGCAACGATGCAGCAAACAATTTTAGAAAATAAGCACTAAAATCCTTTGAACAAAGAACTCAAAATTTTTCAACAAGGCTCTTTTCAATCTACATCTTTATAAGCTCTATTCTTCCAATTAAATTATGCTTCTAGTTTGTATGAGTGTATGGAAGATTTATATAATATTTAATTTGATTTTCATGTGAAGGAAAAAATAAATTCAAAAATATAAGCACTAAGCGCAAAATTAAATGCTTAATTTGAAATTACTGATGAGGAAACTTGAATTAAATGAAATTAAACATGTCAATTACATTATTGATCTCATATACAATACAAATTTCGTTTAATTTCATAAAATTAGTTCGCAATTGAAAATTTCCAATTCTTAGGGTTCTTAGATTTGAAAAATTGGGATTTTAGAATTACTAATGAAGAAGTTCAAATTAAATGAAATTAAACATGCCAATCATATCATTAAACTCATATATAATACATATTTTGTTCAATTTCATGAAATTAGTCCACAATTGAAAATTTTCAATTCTTAAAGTTCTTAGGTTTGAAAAATTAGGATTTTTTTAAATAAATAACTAGATTAATCAATACAATGAGATAGGAAATTATACTATCAACATTGCTCTGATACCATATGTTGATAACATAAATTAACCAAGATTTAATAGTCAAAACAAAATAAGAGAGATTGCGTATCTGATGAGAAATCTATAGCCGTAGTTATTAATCTAATAAGTAAGGGAAAGAGAAAGGTGGATCACACAACTTACTTTGCTCCTTAGGGTTTCAGAATAAAGAAGAAGAAGGAGCGATGGTAGTTTCTAATATGATATATCTATTTACAAATTTTCTGCCTCCTTTATCTCTTTTCAAATTATAAAAAAAATTAAATTTCCCTTATCTTCTCCATATAAGCCAAACTTGTGATAAGAAATTACTGGTTACTAAAAAGCTATAGGTTGGGCTTCTACCCAATAAATTTATATGTAATCCAACCTATCATAGATTACACACTTTTAAATAAGATTTAATCTGTTTATGATTCAATATCCAAAATAAAACTGATTGCTTAAAATTATAATATATAATTATCTTATAATTAATTAATGCCAATTCATATTTAAATATTAATTTATAAAATTAATCTAACAATAAGATGATAAAATATAATAAAATCTTTGGTTTAACTTTGATGAGAATTTTTGGGGGGAAAATAAAAGAACAAGAAGTGTAACGAAAAGTCTCTACAAGGATGTAATTGTAAAGGTCAAAAGATTAGGGCAGAATTGTAATTTCAAATCTCATGAGGGAAAAAAATTTTAGTTTCATAGTTTCAAAAGTGAGGGATGTATTTCAGTGCTTCCAACCCTCTTGTCCACCATTTTAACGCCGTCCCTTATCTCTCACACTTCACCCATCATTCCCCGACTATAAGGTAAGCTACTTTTCTTTAATTTTTCTCAGTTTCATGCAACTTTTATTTGATTGATTCACTTTGTTAGCTTATTTTATCATCTCTACAGTTCCTTCTCTCTTAGGGAACGAATATAGCATTCTAAAGATTTTACCCACTCATTCTGAAAGATGTTCAGCAATAATTGAGGCTTAAAAATTTAACAATTACGGGAAATGGATTTCATCTTCGTGATCTTACATTATGAAATTGATAGTCTGATCTCATTTTCCCTAAGTTCTAACTCGTGGGTAGAACCAATCTCATAATCTAAATTAAGGATACGTCAATTAATGACTTAGATCACTCATTGTGGAATGTCACTTATATGTTAAGGGTAATAAGTTACAAACAAGATTAGAGTTAGATTTCTATTTTAATAGAGATTTTGGAATCTTGGGACTTCCTGGCAAAGATAAAATGTTATTATGATGGTATATTGAATATTTGCCTTTCTTCTATGGTTCTAGGAACATTACGGACTCTGCCATTAGTACTCTGATAGCAACTTTGGATTTTGATAGTATAACCAATCTTGGGACTTTCTAAGATAAAGTGTTCTTATGATGTCATATTGAATTTGCCTTTCTTTTATGGTTCTAGGAAGATCAAGAAGGACTCTGCCTGTGTTTTTTATAAACTCTCGTAGCAACTTCGGATTTTGCTTTCGTATGAATTACGTAAAAAGGAAACACTGACTCAAGTTCAAATTTGACGCATGATCATTCAGGTACCACACAGTCAAAAGGAAACATATGATTTACATTAACTAATGCTTTATATCTGAAATGATTTGTAAATTTCCGAACATGTATTGCCCTGTGTTAATACTTTTGGGATCATAAATGGTTGGGTATATCATACTTTTCTCCCCTATTCTATCTTCAAATTGCAAGCTTTTTTTTTTTGTTTTGAAAAATTAAACTCTCTTTTCTTAAAGCTAAATGACAAGTTATAATTATATTTATTTTGAAAAAAATACATTTATATTTATAGTAAGTATTAAATATGTATTTAATTAATATACAATAGTTATTTTTTAAACTTTAGAATAAATTTAGTTTATAGTTTTTCAACACAAAATAAATAAATTTAAAGTAAAAAGTTTAAAAAAATATAATTCCTGATAAGTTATACTTCTAATAAAAGAAATCAATATTATCCTTAAAGGTATTTTGATCATTTCATTGGCTTCAAAAGAGGTATATATTTTTTTCTTAAGAGAAAAGGAGACTTTATAATTTAGACGAAATAAGAGAATACTTTTCACTAAATGATCATGAGATTTTTTAATCAAAAAAATATAATATTGTGCTCGGTCAGGAATGCAATATGTCACTTAGCTAGGCATGAGATGTATTTCTTGAAAAACGAAAATCATAACAAGTTTTTCTTTTTATTTTTTGTTTTTTTCATTAGAGAACGATTCCATGAAAATTTTTTCTTTTATTTAGATTACATGAAAAAAAGAAAAAGGTGGACAATGATAAACAGTGTGGGAAGGGCGTGGTCTGTAATGTAATGTGAGCAGGGATGGTGGATTTAGTGTTGGTGATGACAACAGTGGTTGGCGTATAGATTAAATCACAAGACAGGAGTTAGGCGTTATAGAAGAAATAATTTGGGTTAAGCCTAGGAACAATTCATTTTCAAAGTTTCAAGTCAAGCCTAAGTAAGACTATTCAAAATTAATGAGTTTAGCTTGAAAATAAATCGTGAGATCAAGCGCATGTCAAAGCTTCAAAATTTTCAAGTTTCAAAATTAAACTCGAATTCCCTTGATCCAAATTAAAGTTTTTTGGTTCAAGATCAAGCCCATTTCATTTTTAAATTTTTAGTTAAATTTAAACAAAAATTTTAATATTAAACTCAAACCTATCTGGTTTTTAAAGTTCTTATTTGAACTTAAATAAAACTATTTGTATTTGAACCTAAGCTGGATTGAACATTGACCCGACTTACATTGGGCCTAAAAGTTATCCATAGTGGGCTCCGGGTGATGTTGGCCCACTATGGGTAATAATAGCAACAGAAGTAAGTTGATTGTAGGAGTGGGTTAAAGCAAAAATGGAAATGGATTTCTTACTTTTTTGAGACGAACTGTGTTTGAAATAAAATAATAAAAAGTTAATCTTTTGTACGAATGACTTTAATTTGTATGCATTGCATCCACTAAGGACTTATCTATAAATTTGTTAAATTACTATTTTCTTGGGTCACAAATGGATGTGCAGAAATTTTTATAGAATTGGATTGGGGTATGATATATATGTTGCCCCTTAAAGAATAAAACCATTTTAAACTTGATATTAATTACCCCACTTACAAAGCAATTAGACTCATCTCTACGGAAAAAAAAAAAAGGATAGCTCATCCCTACAAATATTGAAAAGTAATATAGAACAAGTTATTAGATGTGGCCTAGAAATATTAGGTAATTCAAACTTCTCTACTCTGTTTATGTAAAAATAATTGAAAATTTAAGACATATAATACATCATTCATGGGAAACAATAATCGTTAAAAGTGATAAACCATGTTCTGGGCTCAATTCATTCGCTCCACCAGCCCAATAAACCAAGGCCCAACTTGACAACAACACTTGGAGTAACGTTCCGTGACTGCCCACAACCAGCCCCCAATCCCTCGTGTAGCACCGCGTTTCTTGGTCAGTCGCCCAGTGGACCATAATAGCTCAAGAATCGCTTAATCAACCTACGTCACCTATAAATAAAAAGCCATTCTCAGACTTTAGGTACGTTAATTTTATTTTTGAATATATTACATAGATTTCTTTTGGTTGAAATTATATAGATTTTTTTATTTTTAAAATACACTTCAAAATATTTCAAAATAAAAATTTATTTTACATTTTTTAGTCTAATTTTAAAATTTTTAACTAAAATATTCTTAATTTAAAAAATATATTTAATTTATTAGAATAAATTTTAATCAAAAAATTTAAAATTAAATTAATATATAAGATAATTTTATATATCATGAGAAATTTGTGTATATTTAAAAAAATATTTATATAGTTTTAACAAAATTCAAGATATATATATATATATATTATTTTAATCGCTTTATTATCATTTTGCCAACATATTCCTAGAACTCTACTAATTTAGCCATCGAAAGCCTAAATTGGAAACATGGACTTTTTGACTTATATATATTAATAAAAAAACAAAAAGAAGATATGGATAACAAGATAAACATATTGTCCAAATATATAATAAAATAATTTTTTTAAATATTATGGGATGTGGAGCTTACAACTCTGCGTCCTTTTATTTTATTTTTATTTATTTTTAAAAAATGTTTAATAGTGACTCCATGTCCCATTTTCATTTTGTAAATTTTTTTAAAAATTTTAAGATAATAATTTTAAAAAAAGATCAATTTTTTAAAATTATAAATTTACTTTTGAAATTTTTTAATTTATTTTTTGTTTAAATTTGTATAAAAAATTTTTAGCTAAATTTTTTTTATTTATACTTTGAAAAATATAATGTCTTAATATGTAAATATACTTTTCTTCAAGATATAGTTGTGAGAAATTTACATTTTGAGAAATATTAATTAATTTTGTTTAAATTTGTAGAAATTAAATTTTAAATAATTACTTTAAAAAATTCAGATAAAAATTAAAAAAATAAATAAAATTATTGTTAAAATTATTTTTAATTTATTTATTATTTAAATTTATATAAAATTTGTTCAACTATAAAAGATTTTTTATTTGTATTTTGAAGATTATAATGTCTTAATTTGTATATATAATTTTTTTAATCTTGTAATTGTGAAATATTTATGTTTTGAGAAATATTAATTATTTTTTGTTAAGTTTGTGGATATTAAATTTCAAGTAATTTTTTTTAAAAAAAGTTCATATAAGAATTTTAAAAAAATTGTAAAATTATTTTTAATATATTTATTATTTAAATTTATATAAAATTTTTTCAACTACAAAGAAAATTTTTTATTTGAATATTGAAGAATATAATTCTTAATTTGTATATGTAATTTTTTTAATCTTGTTGTCGTGAAATATTTATATTTTGAGAAATATTAAATATTTTTTTAAATTTGTAGATATTAAATTTTAAGTAATTTTTTTAAAAAATTGTAAAATTATTTTTAAAATGATTTTTTAATATATTTATAATTTAAAATTATTTAAAATTTTTTCAACTGTAAAGAAAATTTTTTCATTTGTATTTTGAAGAATTATTTTTAAAATTATTTTTAATTTGAAGTTTAACAAGTTTCATAATTATGATGTTTTGGCTCCCTGAACCATTTATTTAAAAAACAATACTGAAGTTAATTTATTTTGTGTTTTTATGAGATCAAACAAGAGAGATCCTCCTTATCGGCTTTTTGACTTATATATATATATATATATACGAATTAAGACATTATATTCTTCAAAATTCAACTAAAAAAATTTTTCGTAGTTGAACAAGTTTTATATAAATTTAAATAATAAATATATTAAAAATAATTTTGAAAATAATTTTACAAATGTTTTTTTAAAATCTTATCTAAACTTTTTTTAAAACAATTACTTAAAATTTAATATCTACAAACTTAACAAAAAATAATTAATATTTCTCCAAATATAAATATTTCAAATTATAAGATTAAAAAAAATTATATATGCAAATTATGACATTATATTCTTCAAAATACAAATTTTTTTTATAATTGAACAAATTTTACATAAATTTAACAATAAATAAATTAAAAAATGATTTTGACATTAATTTTACTTCTTTTTTTAATTCATATCTGAATTTTTTTAAAACAATTATTTAAAATTTAATGTCTACAAATATAAGCAAAATTAATTAATATTTCTCAAAACATAAATTTCTCACAACTGTAAAATAAAAAAATTATATATACATATTAAGACATTATATTCTTCAAAGTATAAATAAAAAAAATTTAGTTAAAAAAATTTTATACAAATTTAAACAAAAAATGAATTTATAATTTTTTTAAATTTTTTTAATCTTTCTTTAGAATTATTATTTTAAAATTTTTAAAAAATTAAAAAATTAAAAATGGGACGCGTCCCTTGAAGATTTAAAAATAAATAAATAAAAAGCAATAAAAGGACGCAGAGTACGTTATCCATATCTTTTTTCTGTTTTTTTTTTGTTTTTATTATATATATAAGTAAAAAAAGCCCGGAAATTTCGCTCCTCTTTGCATTGTTTGCAAGTTCACTTCCATTGTGATTGCTCCATTAACCACCGTGAACTACTGATCGCGTCAAGGTATTTTTCATCAAGATATTTGCGACATTTTTACAATTTTAAATTCTACTAATTAACTTTGTTTTTATTCTCTTTTTTTGGTCAAGATTTAAAAAAAAAAAAGGCAATACCCCTAGTATTTACATGGAATATTGCACTTGTTGAAAGCTCATAAAATGCAAGTAACATGTTATTAAGGTGCTAGTAATACGCTGTTAAAGTGTGAGTGGCAGCAACTTAAAACGCTGGTAACGTTAGGCTAAAATGCTTGTAACAGTAATCCAAGATGCTAGTAGCAATGAATGCTAATAACGGAATTCATTGATAATGGTTACTAGAGCTAGGGTTATCACAATTTTTCCTACGTTAAACTAATTTTTGGAAGACATGGATATTTATCTAATCTTGTTAAGTTAAAATTTATTTTGTCATATAATAAGTTTTTATAAGTTTTAGTGGATTCATACGCCATTAAGTATTAAATATTTTATTAAAGTCATTATGGCCAGGAGAAAATATGTCTTCGTTAAGAAAATAATTTCTATTCCTACCAGTCATTATTTTATACGTTACGAAGTTAGACGACTTTCCCAGCATGTTAATCAGTTTCCTCAAAATGTTATTACACTACTTGTAATTTTGTAAATAAGTTGAAAATAGACTCCACTTTATTTTCCTTCTTCTATATCAGCCCAAACCTCACTATGCTTGAATCCTATTTTTCTTCTCCCATTTCCATTCTTCTTCATCTCTACTTCATTTCCACTCTTTCTCTCCACTTTTCCACTGATTATCACTCAAACTCACCCACCCTTACTTAGATATTGAAGTTTTCCTCACATTTAGACATCCAAACACAGAGGATCTAAACTTCCACCGGACAGAAAAATCGCTCCCCTGTGAGTGTGCTCTCTCTCATTGGTAAGAGTTTCTGATGTTACCAAACATCTTGTTTTGGTGATCTTTATTGACTCTTGATCTTTGCTTGAGTGATCTACTTGCAATGGAAGTTGATTATGAGTTTGTGGACGTTGAAATGGAAGGTAACTCGGTTGTTTTAGACTGGGAGATCAAGAAGAAAATCATGAAGAGTATCTGGTACTCAGTGGAATATTATTTTCAACCAAGATTGTTAATAAAGGAGCTTTCAGAAACTTGATATTGAAGAGTTGGAATGCAAAAGGAAGAATTACAATTAATAAGGTATGAAAAAATGTATATCTATTCAGTTTTGGACGTCAGGATGATTATGATAGAGTTGAGAGAGATAGTCCATGAATGGTGATGGGATTTATGCTTAACGTTGGGAAATGATCGCCATTACTAAATTTACAGGAAGTTGATTTCTCTCCTTGTTGCTTTTGGACACGATTCCATAATTTACCAAAAGGGAGTATGCCAAGAAAGAATATAACTAAGTTAGGAGACAGTGTGGGTGCAGTGGTTGCGTATGAAGAACCCCGCTTGAATGGTTGCTTGTTTCGAAGTTTTGTAAGGGTGCATATAAAAATTGATCTTAACTGTCCTTTATGCCCTTTGGGTGGTACGACCAAATCTTCCAAAAGTATGGGTTGCGATTAAGTATGAAAAGCTACAAGGTTACTGCTACTACTATGGTAGAGTTAATTGGTCATAATCAACGATCTTATGACTCTGGAAAGACTATGTCTTTGATTGACGATAGCAAGTTAATGTATAGTGTGGATCTTGCTGTTCGACCGATTAAATTAATTTCTTCTTATGTTACCATCATTTGTAGGAAGGAAATGCAACGGGTTGTAACGTGGCTCTCTATGAACACCCTATTTTGCTAAGGTATTTTCAAAAATACAAATAAATGAATAAAAATCATTATTTCAGATTTTTATTTAATTTTTGAATCATTTCTATCATTAGATTAATTCTAATTTTTGTGTCATTTTTATTATTGGAATTAAGCTTAATTTTTGAATTAATTTTAATTTAATTTTGAGTCAATAAAATAATCTAAAAAAAGATGAATTTTTTTTTAAAGCCCAACATAAAAATCCCAATATCTCATTTTTTTCAAGCTTAATTCATCTTAAGAGGAAAAAGAAAAGTGACTCAAGACCTATGATTTAAAAGTTAAAGAACATTTATTTCATTTTTTTCGAAAGACAAGGCACATTTGAAATTAAAAAAATTCCTAAAAAAAGAAATATTGGATTAAGAGAATTAAATGATGATTTGAAATTTATTAGATTTTCCTTGATCTTAGTAAGATAGAATTAAATGAGTATTTGAAATTTCTGTTATAAGAAAAAAAACTAAATGTTTGACTATGAAGGGAGAAATAGAATAGAGGGAAAGGAGGGCGGCCAATACAGGGAGAGACACTGAGGGCAGAGACAATGCAAATACAGAGAGAAGCAGAACGCAAAGTAAGGGAAGAGAGAGGGAACTGAACAAAAATCAATGAGAGAGAATGCGTTAGATAAGCACGAATAGAGCAAGAACCTCACATTCATGGTAGCTGCCTTGTTGTACGATAGCCATGAAGCAATTGGCAGGCGAAGTCCCCCGCTTCTGAACTTATCATCATAGATTTTGGTTGCAGAAACTTTGGTGGGGTTGTCATAATTGTATTTAATTGATAGAGATTAAAAGTGAAAGCTCTATGTGCAATTTTGGCTAGATTTGTGACTCAGTTGTCTACATACTCTGTTTGAACATGAAAAGGCCTAAAATTCTGGCCACATGGGTTCGGCTTTCGGGGGGTGATATTAGGATAATTGTGAATAACGCTTTAAGGCTTACTGTTCTGAGAAATTTTATTAAGCCTAACTGTGCTTCTATTGCATGTGTTTATTGTCTTTAAGATTCTCTGTGTTTAGGGTTCTGATAAAAGCAATGAGATTAGTATGACTCTAATATATTCCACTTGAGAGGTTTTATTTGATCTGCAAAAGAAAAGGTTTGACTTCGCTTTGTCCTGTATGTGCTTCTACTTGAGATATCGAATGACTCTGAGATATGGAATGCAACGTTCAAATGGCCGCCCCTTTGAGTGATGTGGGTTCCTCCTATTGATGGAAGTGTCGGAAGAAAAGGACTCCCTTGTAAAACATATACAGCTATCATGTTTCTTTTATGATATCACCTGGAATCTACTGTGGCCGAGAATTTGGATTCTCTAGATTAATTCGGAGTAGAGAATACTTAGAATATTTGAATCGTCTAAGTTTTTTTTAGATCATTTAAATTTAAAAAAATTATAGTTTAAATTCTCAAACTAATTTTTTATCCTAAAATTGAACTATTCAAGAATAACTTGAACTATTTAGATTCTTTGAGAGTTTGAGTAGAGAATCCCGGTTAATTTGTATTAATGTTTTGTGTGTTTTTTTTATTGGTACTCGACTCATGGGGAGAACGAGTCAATAAGCATATACAGACATTTTGTTTTGTTTTGTTTTTTATCGTGTCATTTAAAAAATAAAAAATACAAATACCAAAAATGTTATTTAAAAAAGTCTAAAAAATTAAAGAAAAAAGGAGGAAAAGTGAAATGGATGTGCATGATTTTATAATATTGGATTGCACATTAAATTTCCCTTGACCCAAAGAAGATATATCTTTTTAGCGTTCTTGGTAAACAAAAATGGGTATACACTGTTGCTTATTCCTTTATAGAGCTGGCAAGCTGTGGTTGGGAATGGATTTTGTAAGAGGTAAGTGCCTGGATTTTAATTTTATACTTTGTGCACTCTAAATGGAATCACTCCATGTCTCGTTTTTGTTTATGGTTTCATGTTATGCACACAGCTTCACATAGATATATAGGTTTAATTGGTTTCGTTTTCTTATTTTAATTTTATTTGCGATCTTATTTTCTTGATAGTTGTTTTACGCATGTTAAATCATCTTTCTTTCAAAAATTAAAAATACAAAAAATATTACTTTCAAAAAATCCAAAAACAAATAAAAAAGATAAGAAAATAAAGAGAGCAAGAAAAGAAATTTGACTTGATTTCATAAATTATAATATGTCAACCAATTTTTTACATATTTTATTTATGAAATTAACATCAATTCAAACTTTTTTTTTCTTTACGAAAATAAAAAATAAAAATTATCAATCAAATGACTTGTATTTTTATCATTTTTGAACAACGTAAACTTTGATTACTTCATGGATATATAGAACTTAAGTTCCATTCCTAGTTCAAGTTTATTTTGGTAAATATTTTATTTTTTTAATTTTTTATATATTTTAATTTTTATTCTACTTTTGTAAACAGTATCTTAATTAGGATATTTAAAATAAAAATAAAAATATATTTAACTTTAGATAATCATTTTTAAAAATGAGTATTTTAAAGTATCTAATATCTTTTTCGTAAGACAATTAAAATTTAAATATATCTCTACCTTGTAAATCATCCATTTTTCATCTTTTTTCTTTAAAATAGGTTTTTTATTTTAAATTTTACTTTCTATAATTAAAATTTTAATCACAATTTTAAATAAATTATTTTTAAAAATAATTTTTAAAATTTAATTATTATTATTATTTTAGCCATTTGTATTGCACTCTAACACCGAATGAGTTCTCGAATGTGACATTCTTATTTACCTATTGATTATTATTATTATTATTATTATTATTATTATTATTATTAGCCATTTGCATTGCAGTACAACCCCGAACGAGTTCGCGGATGTGACATTCCCACTTTCCTATAGCGAACGTGGTTGCTGCGTCATCCATTGAGGGGAGACAAATTCGACAAAATCAGGTTTTGATGTGGAGGGAGGTTTTCATGGCTTTTTTTTGGCCCCATGCCACCAGGGATGTGAAATGTGTGGTTGATTGGGGATGAAGTGTGTGTTTGGGTTAATGGTGAGTAAAATTGATTTTGATAAACTTAATTTTACAGAATTGATTTTGTATAAATGTAGGTTTATATAAACGTAATTTATGTTTGGAAACTTTAGTTGAAAAGTGATTATAGTAGAATTAATTTTGTTTGGATATTGTATACCAGAATCGCTTTTAGGTGCGAAATTATTAAAAATGGTAGTCATATTACTTTGTTTGATTTATTCCTATAATATTACTTTCTTTTTTTCAATAGTATTTAACAAATGATATAGCATAATATATTTTTTTTATTTCTATTGATACTAGAATTAAAATATAAATTAAAAATAAACATTTTAGTTAAGTCTACAAATGTGCATAGCATAGAAATAGAACATTACAATTAATTGAAAGTACTAATTATTTCGTGTATGTAATGCAATTTGATCTCGAATAGTGTCTCAAAGTTGATCCATTTCAAATGAAGAAACAATGATTAGACTTGGCAATGGATCTAGGCCAATGTGCTCATCAGTTTCTCCTTCAAATTGGCTTTCATCTTCAAAATGGCTGAACTCAATATCTATTTTAGAATTCCTTCTAATAAAATTATGTATCATTATTGTCACACTAACTATTTGCACTTGTGTTTCAATTTTGAACTTTGTCAAGCATTGCAAAATTTTAAACCTATTCTTTCATACTCCAAAAGTCCTTTTTGTAGTACACCTCAAACTTGAATGGTAATAGTTGAATGCCTCATTATCATTTTTAAATCTGGAAGAACATTTAAAGTTAATGAGATGATAACGCTCACATTTATATAGACTAATGTATCCAACTGGGGTTGGATAGCCAGCATCCACCAAATAAAATTTACCTAATAAATAATCAAGGTATTACACATTAATTGTTGTAAAAAAATTGTAACCATAGCAGTGGAGGCATGAATATACCTGGAGGAGGATGGGAGAAGTTCATGTTCGAAGCTGTAAGAGTATGAAAAAATACATGAGCATTATAGGTAGTGCCTTCCTATTCAGGCAAGGTAAACGTGAAACATATGTCCCAATCACATACAACCATAACATTTTGTGTTGGATGCCCTTTTCTACCAATAAATCTTAGTTGATCACTAGGGCTAACCATACATGGTACATGACTTCCATCAATTGCTCCAATGAAATTCTTAAAAAATGGCCAATATCATGGGTGGTTTCAAATCTTCGGATAGGCTGAACGGAATGCTTGATCTCGTGGCTTAATGTATTTGAAGGCTAATCTTGTGCAAGAAAGTAATGCTGCATGCAAATGCCTACTTATAGTCTCTCATGAGCGTTAAAACTTTTCTTGTAGCATTCTATTACATACTCCATGGCCAACCATATTTAAAAACATCACAACCATCTCTTCAATTCCCATGTGTGTAGTGTGGTTCAACCCACATTTTACTAATTCAATGCAAAATTTATGAAACATGTGTTTTTTCATGTGAAACATCTTATAACAACAAGTGGGATGCCCTTGCAGTATTTCTTAAACCTAAGAATGACCAGTTTGTTCACTTGTTCTATATGGTTGTTTACATAAATATGTCACTATGTAGTTACCAATTAGTGCAGCCACATAAGTTTATTGCTCTCGAGAAAAAACTTGTGTCATTTCAATTTCTATTTCTCCATCTTGTATTTCCTTAAATTCCATTTATACATAAAAAAAAGCATTATGGGATGAATATAAACCAATAAAACATAATCTGAATATAACAGCACACTATAATCACAAATCCATAAAAGTACAAACTGAATACAAAAGCATAATACTATCACAAATCCATAAAGCATAGTCTGAATACCATCACAAAACATAAAAGTATAGTTTGAATACAAAAGCACAATCCGAATAGAAAAGCATAGTACTATCCCAAACCTATAAAACATAACTCGAACACAAATTCTAAGTCAACTCATGGTAGAGATTTCATGAATGGAAGTGGGTTATCTATTGCATGCCAAAGCCAAATCAACCTCCGATCCTTATAACCACAAAAGGTGGTAAGCATCTCTCAATTTTGTTTATATATCATCATCTGACAGTAGTTTGCATACCACATTGAATCAGTGACAATCTCATTAATTAAGTTCAGTTCAGCCATCACTTCCTTCATTGATGTTCCAAGTAATTCTATAAGACCAGAGCGACATGTATCTACAATGACACTTATACTGTCAACTATCTTTGATGCTGCAGGGACTTTGGCCTTACTTGTCCATTCACCAGGGTCAGCTCTCTTTCTCTTCCCACCACTTATTTGGCTACTAGTTCCCTGAGATGAGCATAAATTGATATTTGCAACTGATTTAGTTGCCCCAACATTGTCATCTTCACTATCACCAGATCCTTCTTCTATATCTAGCCCAATATTGTCTAGGTTTGGGTGGTACCCATCCTCACTTTCAAGCGGGCTACTAAGGAATGTCATTGACGATGGTGCCCATGCAAATTATCCAGTTACAACTATGTCTTTAAAAAGTATAGTTAATTCTTGGGCAAATAGAAGTCTCTTATACCTAAATTTCCCATATTGGGGATTTTTCCTGCATGTATAAGACAACTCATCACTTTCACAAATAGTCAAGCAAAAATATTGCAATTAACTCATAAATACATGTTGATGCATAATGTACCAATTCCTTCTTCTCCCATCACTCATCAAGTGCGTCAACGGTCATCTTCACACTATCCCACCTTAGGCTTGTTTTTTTAGCAAACAATTTATGCTATATTGATCATTCCTTTTTTAAGCTATCTCATTTGTTTTTCAGCTAAACTTTGTCATAGTCTTGTCCAATCAATCCATTGAATTGCTCAATGGCAGCCTTCCACCCTTTCTTCATTAGGGTTGTTCCATTATGTTCTCACTTTTGGACTTGGTCCAAGTATGCTTGAATAAAATGCTTAGTTATTCTTGGATCCCACATAACTTTTTCTGAGAACTCATTTTTCTATGTAACTAAAAAAATTATAAACAACTAAGGCCAGCATGCACAAATTTTCAATAGACCTACATACATTGATAAGTAGCAAAATCAATAATATTATTAATAAAACTATTAAGTCTTAACAATTTAAGAGAACAAACTGAAAGAATGAGAACTTAGAAAGTGCATGGTTCTTAATTATGAAAAAAAAGAAACAGAAATGTAAAGAAGCACATCCATAAATGTATTAACAAAAATGGGAACCAAGAAAATGCATGGCTCATGTTGTAACTCTAACATGTGAGGATATGCTTATGTTGGCTCCTATAGAAAACAAATTTATGTAACATCTTACTTTCTTTTTTCTGATCATCTTGCCTCCATGACTTTTCAAGTTTGTTTTTTATTTAGTAATTGTATTGTGTTGGGATTTTATTGTGAATTATAACTTGGATTAGAATTTGAAACTTAATGTCTACATATATGTTATTATGTTTATGACCATGTTATGCTTACATTTAATTGGCTTGTATTATGAATCTCTATTGATTTATTCAATTGAAAGCCATAAACTTAAACATCAATTTTGTAATATATAATATGTTCTAATATATATGTATATATTAAAATTAATTATTAATATTACTTTTGTGTAGTTATTTGGGTTAATTGTAAGTTAAATTGATAAAATCAATTGACCCATAACCTCCTAGACAAGGTCTGAGTTAGGTTTTAAAACTTTACTTTTATAAATAAATAGTATTTTGTTTATTTGCAAAATGCTAATAATTAAATTTCAGTCAATTATATATTATTGTTAAGTAATGGATTTTTATCCAAGGAGTTGCATTTTTTGTTATATTTGATTTATTTATATCCCTTATTTTGAAAATTGATGTTTACATTAATTTTTGTTAAATATTATACTATATATTATATAAAGAACACTAATGAAAAGAAAATTAAAAAGAATACTATATATATATAAATCCAAAAAGATAATCATGTAAATTATATAAATAAAAAAGGAATTATGTTATTTTTTAAAAAATATTTATAAATGATTAACAAAAATAAAATTAAATAAACAATTGGAAATTGATGTCTACATTGATTTTTTTTAATATTATACTATATATTATATGAAAAAGACTAATGAAAAGAAAATTAAAAGACTTCTCGATATACCTAAAATAAAAAAATAAAAAGATAATCATATAGATTGTATAAATGAAAAGGAATTATGTTATTTTTTGAAAGATTTATAAATGAGTAATAAAAATAAAATCAAATAAATAATTGAAAATAATTATATATTGCTAAGAATATAAGTACTAATTGTTTTTTAAGTATATAGTATACAAATTTCAGTGATCCTTATATATGTATGTTCAATCACTATCTTAGCCTTTTCCTGTAATAAAATACACTTAGGTTAAATCAATTTGACTTTATTAAGTAAAGATCTTGACAGAGATTAAAAAAAAAATAAAGTTATTTCTTTGGTCAAATGGCTTTATATAAGCTCGTGGACTAGTAGGAAGAAGAAGCGTACCCGATCAACCCATCACTCTTAGCCGGCAACTGGATGATATAATGCAAGATTAACCTAGACCATTGAAGTGTTGATCTAGTATAGAAGTGTTGATCCAAAAATATGTAACATTATTTTGTGTAATACCATATTTAACTAACTTGTCTTAACCATATCCTAGCCTCCTTCCATTGGTCTCACAAGCTTTCCAAGAAAGCTCAATTAAAATATTCAATTATTTTTGCATTGTGTAGCGGATAAAATTTTCATTTCATATCCCATGAACCATATGAACTCATCCATCATATTCTCCTATTTAATTACACATATACAATCCAAAACCATCTCAAAAAATTGCCATAAACTCGAGCTTCTAGCATATTTACACAAAATAATGCAAGTCAATTTCAGGTCCAATTTGACAGATTTCTAATGCAACTTTGGAAAATTATAACTAAAACTAAAAAGTTATATTTTGGAAAGATCTAGATGTTAAATTTAAACTAAAAATAATTCCAAGCCATAAAAATATTAGTTGAACCATGTTTGATAACAGAAAAGTGACATAGGTCAAACTGCCATGTATTTTTTATGCAAGTTATTGATATAAATTTTAAAAATGCATAAATAATTCCAAAAAAAATCAAATTCTAGAAACATACACCAATTTCAAAAGCTACAGATGTTATATTTAAGAAAAAAATACGTCTAGACTGAGACAAACATGTTTACATATTGAAAACTAATGGAATAGTACTCAAGCTCAACTAGCGTTCCTGATAATAACACAAAACTTCAAAAATTCATAACTCTTTGGTCAGACCTTCAAATGAGGTGCTTCTAGTTGCTACAAGTCATTGGTAATGTCTAGATTATGACTTTGAAATTTCACATTCATTGGACCATGTTTAGCCTATAGTTGACATAGAAATCCAAACTGACCATATGAATAATGCTTATATCAGGACAGCAGAAAATGACAATTTTAAAAATTCATAATTAATTTTGTACAGCCCCAACTTTTCTGTACTTTAGCTTCCCAAAAACTTATAAATGAGCTCTACATGCATTCCAAATTTTATAAAGAAATTCATCCATTTGGTCAGATTAACTATAAGGTTGCAAATGGTCAATTTTTATGCTTCATAAGAGTCTCAAAGGATCCATATTGGCTTGTCATATTCTATGGTCACATGAGCACGTGAGAAAGTATCAAAATACTCTAACAAACATGTCTCAAAGGGCTAATAACTCAGATTTCATAATTCCACTCATCCATCCTAAGATATACACAAGATTACATATGTGCTACTCTTGCCATTCATCACCAAAACCATGCAATATCACTTATTTGGCTCTAGTTCTCATACATACATCAAGTATTTATATATTTACACTTGTTCAAATGGTTATACAGTATATTCATCATGGGATTACATCATATACCATCAAAGTGGCTACAAAATGAACAAAATAGCACTCTTCTTGTCATTCTCTCATCTTCCTACTTGGTAGCCTCCATTTCCTTGTTCACTTGGTCCACCTAGATACGTTAGGGTCAAGGAGATGGAAGAATGAGATTCTAGAAATCCCAATAGCTCATCTCCCTTTCAAACACACATACTTGATGCAAATTTCAAGTCTAGATGCATATATGCCAACATGGAATTCTCAATCATGCATAGAACATTCTCTTCATTCATAAGGACGTAGATAACATACATAAGCTTGCCCAAGCATTGGTTTAGCCTCACCCACTCTCTTTAGGATTTTTGGACTTGTCTCACCCATTTTTAAGGAATTTTTAACTAAGCTTCATTCTTACTAGAAACTTTTAGCTTTATCTCATCCAACCTTAAGGACTTTTGGCTCATCCTCACCCTAACTAAAGGATTTTTGGCTTCACCAAGCTTAAGCAAACCAAAGGCATTTATCAAAGTATCATTTCAATTCATAAGTAAAGCATCAAGATACCATGGCATGTGAATGCTTGCTAGATGTGATGACCTTAACTTCTAATTATGGTAATTAAGCTTGAATACATGATCAAAAATCATAAACCAAGGTACGAAATCATTTCAAATCATGAAATTAGGAAAAAGTGAGGAAATTTGGACCTTAATGCTATTAGGGTCATTACCAATCAATTACAATCATTCATATACATAAGTGAAATAAATCCTCAATTAAAAACCTTTAAATTTATTACCCATTAGCTTCCAACTCCCAAGAACTTTTTACAAGTACTTTTAAGTCATCCCTTAATGTTGCCATAGGAAAAAACCAAGGTTTCTAAGTTAAAATAAGGGTTTGAGAACCTTTGCTATGGCTAAATGATTTCATGCCACTGCCAATTGCTTTCAAGTTAACTTCTTACATCTTCATAGATTTCGCTACGGCTATCCTCGCCACGACGAGCCTATATGGTGTTGTAGTAAGAGGACCTCTTGGAGCTTACCTCACTCGCCTCTCATTATTGGCTATAGCCAATTCCCTTTTTTACTGTGGTGAATTCCTCTTTGGAACACCACCAAACTTGCCCTTCAACTCTCACTGCAGTGAATTCCATTTCGCACCATGGCGAATCACTCTCTATTACCCTATGGGTAACTTTGCCACTTTTCACCATGGCTCAACCTATTCTAGCTGCGGCAAAACCCTTTCTATACCTACAACTCTCAAAATTTTGTCCCATACACTCAAACTCTCCCTCTAGTGACTCTCTAAGACCACTCTCCCTCAATTTGTGAGACTCTAATGGCATTTATCTACTTCATTCACCTAGCTAATCTATCGTTACCCATACAAGAGTTCAGTGTTGATTTCTACTCATCCAACTATTATATATTAGCAAGTTCATCGATTAAGGATAGTAAGAATTTATAAACTATCAAAATTATCATTCAAATGCATATTCTATTACAGATTTCACGCATCATTGGTTTAGGTCAACATCTAATGTATCACATGATTACATTTCTAAATAGTAGACCATATTATAAATTCAACAAAGTTCATAGTAGATGTTATAAGTTCATACATTTAATACCAAACTAATATGGAGCCTATCTCCTCAATAGTTACATCTTGAGTAATCGTTATATAAACTCTTACACTTGGCAACATGATTACATGATGGTGCTATACAATAAGAAATATAAAACTTAGCATTTACTCTACTCAACTCAACCCAAGTATAGCCTCCCCTACACATGGTGGACCTTATGGATTTTCATTTACTTGCTTCCCCTTATCCTTACCCAAAGAGCCTTCACCTGAAAGTATGATTCTATAAAATAAGGTGAGATGCAAATCTTAGTAACCAAAGGCATGTTCCATTCATATATGGTAATTTAATTAATATATGCGCATGAATTCAAATAAGTATTAAAAGATATACCAGTCATATTAACAAATGAAACAATTAGGCTATCTATGATTATTATCCATACTAGCAATCATATTTCCATATGTTAAAGCCAATAACAGCGAGAGAGGCCCGTCCATGGCACCCACTCCCCAATGAGCTCAACTAGGGCTCAGTGCATCTGGGGTCTGATCATAACTTGGTCTTTAATCGAAGCACATGCACATGTGGTAGCCACATCACAGCTCCACCATGGACTCACAAGATCCAAACACAATACAACAGATAGCTAATCAATTTATTTAGCATTTCAAATATTTAATGTGCAGCAAATATAAAATTAAAGCAAATATATGCATGGAATTACATAATCCCCAGTTACCTCACTTGTAGCCAATTTTTTAACAACCAGCGGAATGTTACTTCAGCCTATGAACACAAAGTCAAGCCATTACTATCCCTAATCACAATTTATATCAGTAACCTATTACTCAAGGAGTTAAGCTATAAAGGACTACATAGAAAATACTTACCCAATTACCACAAGAACCAAATTCATATTTGGTTGAGGTTACCCAGTAACCTCATAACAACACTTCAAATTTTAAGTAAATTCATAATAAAACAATACCCATATCATAAATCAACTATAGGGGTCCTAAACTAGCTGGGAAAACATAAAAAATAAGGAGTTTATACTTACTTAACAACACCCCTAACCTCAACTTACGAAATTTCACCATGAATACACCAAAAACACATTTTTAGATTTTGGGTATGGTGAAGGTTCTCCAAATGAGAAGCCAATTAGGTCAAATTGAAGAAGAGAAAGATAAGAGGATTAAGTTGTATAACATTCACCTTGGTTGGTTTTGATTCTAGAAGTGAGAAATGAGGCCAAGAAGGTGGTGGAAACCCTAGCCTCCAAGAGACCTCTAAATTTGCCTTATGTCTCTTATGGTTTTACAGAATAGAGGGTGGGTAGAAATATTTTTAGGGTTTAAGTTGGGTCCTAAATGGGTTATGGGTTGACCCAAAAGCCCAAATCCACATAGGTTTAAATTTTATACTTGTTGGGCTAAGCTTTATGAGTTGGGCTTGCAAAATTGTAGTTAGGTTAGGCCAAATTTTAAGAGCTCATTTTGTTTAGGTCTGTATAAAGGATGATAGGCCAACTATAAGAGTTCATGTAAGTAGGGTCTTGGGCGTCTATTTCAAAAAATCAAATTGGGTCATCGCTAGGTGGTCTCTCTTAGGTCAAGTCTCCCAATAAGAAGTTGGGTCTGTATTTATAATCATTGAACCTCCATTAGTCTCTAACCATGGCTTACTTAAATTAATTATAGGCCCAAATTAAGCTTTTATCCTAATTGAACCTTAAACCCTTATTAATAATTTATTTTTCTATAAATTTCCATTCATATAACTTGCCCCAATTATTCTATAATAATTCTTTTTAATTATTTCTAATCCATGATTAACACTTTAATTAATTTTGGAGTGTTACACTAGAAACATATTTCATGGCTTTAAACATACACACATACATTCAAGACAAGAAAAACACTCAAGCATGCATGAAAGAAGGAAGAGAGAGTTACCTTGCTTGTAATAACATGCTTTAACTCTTAGAAATGGTTCCTCTCCCTTGGCTAAACACCCACAAGTAGGTGGAACTTACTTCCTTTGGCCTAGACACATTATATGGAAACTAATTATACTCTTGAAGCAATTTCTTAAGCTATACATTCATTGTAAATCATAGATTAGTCTTATGGCTCATTTATGATTCCAAAATGTACTTAATGAAGCAACATCTAAAATTTAAGTTCTTGGCTCCATTCTTTTCTTCCATCTATGTTTCTTAACTCCATTTAAACCTCTTGGAGTCATCACACAATCAAAATGAAGAGCCTAACCACATGTTGCTTCTTTAGGTCATAATATGAAACCTATGCTACCATTTCATTTCCTAGACTTCCTAAAATTTTCCAAGACTTCCTATCATCCTCTCCCATCACATATGACACATAATCAAGCTTGGATGAATTTAAAACTATCCCTAGGTATCGATTCTGCCCTAGGCCAAAACAAGCTTTAAGAATGAGAATCAATGAGGTTCCTTTGTTTCCTTGATGGGAGATGCATGTGGGGAGGTTTCTAGGGATCTTAGGAGCTCATATAAACACTCACTTTGGCCTAGGAACTCTTGTATCAAATTAGATTTTAAGTTAAGTTTTTGAATCCCTAGTAATTCTAACTTACAATTTAGTGGCTCTTACTTTGTTCTTTTTGCATAACCTTAATTCCCACACCTTAATTACTAAGATTCATCTAAAATCCAATCCTTCTTGGCTGTCCATATGTGGGACGAAATGAAGAAGAAGAAGAACAAGGAAGAAGAAGCATGGAGTCTAGCTTTTTGCCTTGGTTTCCTAGCTTCCTTTAAATGCTTCTTCTTTTGCTTGAATCCTCTTCTCTAAATTCAAAACTCTCCCTTCTATTTTGACCTCAAAATAAAACTAAACTTCTCATCAAAACCATAGAAAGGAAGCTTGAAAGGAGTGGAACAAAGTTTCAAAAGGGAGAAGCGTGAAAATCTTTAAGAATTCTTACCTTTCTTGCTTTGATTTCCTCCTTTTCTTCCCTTGTCTTATGTGCCCTTCTCACCAGGTCTCTCTTTCTATTTTGGCCGGTTGCAAAGTTGGTTAGAATGGATTGGAAATTCTAGACGTAAGTTATAAGAAGAATTAATGAAATTGTTCACTAAAAATTTCCTATGTCCTTTGCCTTGGCATTTTCGTTTTGGCTTCATTTTATCTCTTTTTTAGAACTGTCTTTTCCATTATAAAATTTAGCTCCTCAATCTTATAAAAAGCCTTTGGAATCACTCAAATTGAAGTTAAAACCTTCCCAAATGAAGAAATCAAAGTTCAGGTCAACCGTCACTAGAAAACATACTTCAGAGAGATTTTAACTGTTTCAATGCTTCCTATGATTTTTAAAGCCTCTAAGAATCCCAGAGAATTCAAAATTTTCATTTAAAAAGCCCTCCTGTCAGTATTTTTCCTGAATTTACAAAAATGCCACTAGACTTTCGACAAATTTTTTGAACTACTCTAGCCTCAGTTTTTAGGCAATTCAAGGCTCAAATCCTCATTTTTCATTATTTAAAATTTTATTCTAATTTTAGTTAGCCTTAAGCCTCTCATTTCATGGTACTTACTATTCAAATTAACACATTTTGGGGTTTTACAAAGAACTTGACATTACATTTTATGCGTGTAACCAAGACTTTTGCATTTTTCTATTTAATAATATACCATATATAGCTGTAATTGAGGTCACCCCAGCTCCTTCTATATCAACTCGGCTGCTCTCATCTCCTAGTCCTTCTATTTCAAATAGCGTCAGATCCAAATATGCTGTTAACCTTTATGGTAGCCAATTTAAGAAAATTGAATTATATGTCAAAAACTTTTTATTTTTTAAATTAATAGGATTTCAAATTGTTCATTTGAGTGGAGGAAAAAGAAACCCTTCTCATTGGATGACCATGATGCTTCCTATAAATGGAACTTAAGATACATACATTCTGGAGTCATATATGTAGCAATAAAATGATGTTACCTGAAACAAATTAGAGGAAGAAGATGAAGGAGCAACATGTCTGAGACACAAAAACCTAAAACTTCAACTTGGGATGTCCAAAATGTTCACCTCTGCAATGTATCCACAAAATAGAGTCAAACAGAGGAGCAAATTCCTATACGTCCAACGAGGTTGGCAGAGATGCGATCTGAACATAGACAAAGGACCATAAGATAAACGAACTTTGCATTTGTTGTATCCTCAGACTGGTTTGAACCTTAGGTATAAAGGACAATGGTCATTGGAGATGTTAATGTGCCTTCAATGCAACTAAATCTATGTTGGCAAAAAGTAAGTGTGAGTTGCTTTAATCCAACGTAATTTTTAGATGTCCTAAAATCATGGTGCGGTATGATGAACGTGGGTGGATGAACACTGATCCAAATGTATACAAAGTGGTTTTGCAAAAGTTACCTTCAATGACGTGTAGCCAAATATGGGCTTCCAAAAGATTGTGGGCCAAGAGAGTTTTATTAAGAAAGAGGCTCTTAAAACTGAATCTTCAAAGGCCCAATTCCCATCTAAGCACTCTAATGTACCTATGACCAATATGGGCCTTACTATCATGGTGGACTCATCACTCCAGCAATATGAAGCTAGCATGATTCTGACCCAAGACCCACGTTCACTTAACCCCTAATATATTGTTGAAGTTACCAACGGATGGTGAGGATTCACCAAATGCATAGTTCGTTGTTCTTTGATCTTTACAAAACTATAAACTTGACTTGATTCATTAACTACAATGTGTTAATTTGAAAAGATTAGCAGTGGCTAATTGGGAGGAATCATGTTACAAGAGGGTAAAGGGTTGTGGCTATGGAAGATTCATCAAAGTGCAGCAAACAAGATTTAACATGGAAAAAGAAGATAAAATTATGAATAAACAGACCAGTAAAAAGGAAGATTCACAAATGGCATCAATTGTGGATGGAAAATTTAATTCTATCTCTGTGAAAGATGCTGACACTAATAGATGTGTTGAAAAGATGTTATTTTATAAAGGGGTGGACTCCAATCTTCAACTAGCAACAAACGATGGCATGAGGGGGGAGCCTAGTAGTATGGTTCCTTTTCCTGAAGGTTAATCATCGTGCTATGGAAAAAGGGGCAAAAAAAGGTGGTGTTGTTAAGAAGTAGATTAGGGAGAAAAATAACATGAAAGATGTCCCTATTCAATTGGGAAATTTTACTTTAGTAGAGTGGAAGGGGATATTGTGACTATGTCCAGCTCTTATACTATTCCTTATGAAGTTTTGATAGTGGGTCACACTCTCATAAGACTGGTGGCTACCTTGTAAAAGTCATCGGGTCACCACGAATGTTCTATTATGGACCCATTAAGGTTTGGAGGCAGCCTTGATAGGTACATCTCTTGAAGATTTACAAGAAAGTCAAGCCTTTATTGGTTTTTCTTATAGAAAGTAAAATGCATATGTAGAAAATAAAAAAAAGTTCATTGGCATTTTTAGAATTCTATAATATTACTATTAACCTAGTAGAATTGGTTGGTGGTTTGGCTATTTGGCAAAATTTAGACATTGATGTATTGTTATTGTCAATAAATTTAAACCATATCTATATTAGTGAGGAGTTGGGTAATGTTGCTACTTTTTGCACATTAATCTATAGCCTTCTTAGAAACTAAGAGCAAAGGGATTTGAGGGGTCTTCATTATCTTGACCTTAGGTTGGATGTATCATTGTTCTATATTGATGATTCTAATAATTTTTTGTGTAACTATGAGAAGTAAGGTAAACATATCAGAGCCTCTTCAAATTTTATAAATCTCCATGACTTCATGTTTGAGTGCTTAATGATTGATCTTAGGTTTACAGGCCCTTTTTTTACATGGCCAAATAATAGGATGGGTCATGCAAACATAAAGGAGCAAATTAACAAGGCTACTTGTAATTCTTGTTAGAGAAAGCATCAACCCAAGGCTTAGATCTTCCATGTAGAGCTAATGGATTCTAACCAATCCTCAATAATAGTAGTATTTAATTATTCAGATGTTTGCACCCTTAAATCTTTTAAATTTGAATTAATTTAGATAGCTTATGAAGATTTGGGTTCTATTATATCCCAGAATTGGTTTAATACAACAAATTCAAATCTAACAATTATATCACTTTTTCTTGATAATTTACATTGAGTGAAGAATGCTTTACTTAAATGTAGTAAGATGGAATTTCCAAATAACAAGAAAGAGATCAATTGCTTTCTTTAATAGTTTTAGTAATGTTACACAAGTGTATGGAATGATTTCACTACCTTGCTTGATAGGGATATTATGAAGGAAATATAAGAGTTATGGGATAGGGGAAAAATTTTGGGCATAACAATCTAAAGTATAATGATTAACTTGTGATGATTAAAAAAACTAGATTCTTTCATGATAATATTGTCTAAAGAATGCATAGAAATAAGATTTGTGAAGCTAAAGATGGATAATAGGCAATGGTCATAAAATCAAATGAAGGTAAGATAGCTGTTGTATGCACCATTATACTAAGTTATTCTCTTTAGTAGGCCCAGAGAACTTCTATGCTCAACCAAGTCAATCCTATGGTGACTATTAAAGACAATAACATGTTACTACAATCAATGACTTCAAAAGAGATTAAGGATTGATAACTTAAATATTCTCTATATTTTTACTCATTAATTATGGATTTTTGTTAATGAATTGATGATGTTTGGAGCTTTAGTGAATATTATTTGGATTAGGAAATAAAATATTATCTTTTAGAATTTTAGTGAATAACTTGGACATTTTAATGATATTTTATTTCCTAAATGATAATTGTATTCCATGGGCCATTGATTTTGTTTGTTTTGACTTAAGGCTTTTCATGTAAAAGGAAGTAAATTCAATTTTTTTCACATGTTGCATGGGCTTCCTCAAATTCTCCTAACCAACCACCAGGCCAAGCATGTGAGGAAGCAGCTCCTTACATCCATGTCTAGTGAAGCTCTCATCCATTCCACTAAAAAGAAGCACTTCCACGTAGCAAATGAGACATATAAAGGCTACATGTTTAGAAGCTTTCATGTGGCAAGGTGGGAAAAGTTACAAAAGAAGAAGCAAGCTCTTGCTCCCTTATTCTCACGTGGAAGTCACACACGATCATACACATGCATGACTCCACTTTAAGCTATCATTAGAACACACACATGAAACTCGAACTAGCCATTATTCACCCCATTCCCCTCACTTGAGTAGCCATTCACTCATACTCCACAACACTCAAGTTGCCACGGATTGCTACATTCATAAAGCACCACATGTATCAACACGTAACAACTAGATGAAGCTAGGAGGAGGTTAACATGAAGAAGCTACTGCATGTAGCCATAGGTTGAAAGAGAGTTTGGTGAGGGCAGAAAGGAAAGGAAAGTCTTGGGTTCACTAAAGCTGAAGGGCTATAATAGCTACAAAAAGCTATGAGGATGAAGTGAATCGCATGAGAAGCAGAACAAAGCTTAAGAGCACACGAATTGAAAGGGAAGTAAATGAAGAAGAAGTTGCATGAAGAGAACACACACTGGAGCAGAACATGAACACATGAGAGAAGAAGACGCTAAAGATAAATGGAGAATGGGAAGAAACATGAGAAGAAGAGGGAGCAGCTCTATGGACATGAATAGAAGTAGAACGCGTGATGAAGAAGCCATGAGATCATGAAACTGAGCTGAAAAATAAGCATGGGTAAAACTTGGGCCTAATGTGAAAAATATGAAGATGGAAATCACGTGAGAAACTCAGGTTGGAGATGAAAGAAGCTGACGTAAGGAATGAATAAGTGAGGCAAGGGCTGAGCACGTGGAAAAAAATAAATGAAGCACATGATGAACACGTGAGAAGGGCCATTCATCCAAGGAATCAACAACATTGAATAAACCATTCATCCAGATCACATTGTCATTCCACATTCTTAACTTATCCACAACACATGATTTTTAAGAAGGAGATGCTAAGAATAATAAAAAAAAAGGAAGCACGTGAGAAGGGGGCTAGATAGACTCTAATTGAAGTGCACGAAAGAGTGGAGCATAGAATCATATAATCAAGGGGGCCCACATATTCACTAAAGGAGCACGTGAGAGAGAGTGTATGAAGAGAGGCTGGAGGCAGAATCATATATCCACGCCATTCCATCAAATAATTCACACTCTCCATCGCCATTCACAAACCACATTCACTCTCCACTCCCATAACCATTCCATCCCATTTTCCTCCATCATTCCACCTTTAATGAAGCTCTAATTCTCATCTTATGATTAGCTTGGAAGAAGGCCATGGTTGAAGCTTGAATCTAAAAGATTTGCAAGGGATTTTGGGCTAAGATACCTATTTCATTTTCCTCTCTTTTTGTATCAATTTTAGTTATTTTATTTGCTTGGTTAAGCTTGTAATTGATTGAGGTTGATGTAATTTATAATTGATGGCTAGTTAGACATTGATTAGGAGATTATTTGAATGATTATTGGATTGAATTAATTGCTGAATGTTCATTTCTCCTCTAATTTTTCATGTATGCCATTAAGGTGTTCGATGAAATACATTAGTGAAATTGTGTACTTGCTTGTTTGATTTGAGGATTCCTTAGAGTTTATTGGTTAATTAAACATTTTAGGATAATAATTCAGAGGCTAATTAATCATTTAATCAATCAAATTAAAGTGTTCATCGATCCTAAAGGCAAGAATTAATGAATTGGTATGGGGTTGAGGTTTCAATTCAACATTAACTTGTTAATTTCTTGAATCTTGAATGGTAATTCAAGATCATTTACTATGGACACAACTAAAGACTCTTAGACCAGAATTAATCATAATTGAATTAGGATAAGGATAGTGGATACCAAGGGACGGATCTAAAGCTAGTCATAAATCCATTACTCGCCTCATGCAATTAGGTAGTAGTTAGTCATTTTGTTTCAATTTAATTCTAGTTAGTTTAATTAGATAAAAAACACCCCTTAAATTAGGTAATTTTTAGAGTTTTCTTACACTTGGAAAACCTAATTAAACATTGAATTCCATTTCTAATGGAGATGACTTAGGTTGTGCTACTAACTAAAAAATTTAATCCAACCTAATTTTATTTGGTAGGTTACGTGACATGACCTCTCAGGGATGCTATTTTTTTGATCTGGGGGCATTGAAGGATTTGGGTCTTGATGGCTTTTTTGTCTTTTTTTATCAACATGCTTGGGATATAGTTAAGGAACATGTTGATTCACTTATAAAGGAAATTTTCTCTCATAGCTTTTCTACGAATAGCCTTAACTCCATTAATATGGTGATGATTCCAAAGGTTGATGCTCCTGAATATGTTAGAAATTTCAAACATATCTGTTTATGCAACTTTTCTTATAAGGTCATTTCCAAAATTATCTTTATGAGGATGAAATATATTTTAGAGAGGGTGATCATAGAAAATCAACAAGCCTTTGTCCTAGGGAGATTAATTCAGGATAACATTTTCATTATCTATGAGGCTTTTCACTATTTGAAAACCCAAAAAGGACATTGAAAGCATGAATTGACTATTAGGTTAGATATGAACAAAGCATTTGATAAAGTGGAATGTGACTTCCTTCAACAAGTCCTCTTGAAAATGGGATTCTATGATTCATAAGTAGGGAAAATAATGGGATATATAGCATTTGTTGATTTTAATCTTTCATTATTACGCAAGAAAATTGCTTAAATTATTCTGTAGAGAGGCTTAAGACAGGGAGATCCTTTATCTTCCATTCATTTTATTATCATTGCAAGTGTGATTTATAAATGATTATTTTTCATGTTTCTATAAAAAGCTTGGGAGGGATTTAACTTGCCGGCAGATGTTCTATTCTTTCACACTGTTTATTTGCAAATGATTTACTCTTATGTTCTATTCTATTCCCTCAATGACTCTTGTTTATTTTATAGTCAATTGCCAACTGATGAAAAAAAATTCTAGATGACTATTGTAGCGTGTATTCTTAATTAAATTATGTATCTTTTATTTTAGAAATACACAAGAGTCATTGAGGGACGATATATGCAATATAATGGGTATTTATATGGCAGATTTTCCTAGAAAATATTTGGACCTACTGGTTCTTTGCAGAGATCTAAAATGGAGGCACTAGCTTTTGTTCAAGATAAAATTTTATGCAAAGTGTAGGGTTGAAAGTAGAGTATCCTTTCTCAAGCTAGAAGGGAAGTACTCATTAAAGCAATGGCAAATCCTATTCCTACCTACTTTATGTCCAGTTTCAAATTTCCAAATAAAACTTGCCAGGAACTTATGGCATCTTGGCTAAGTTTTAATGGAGGCAATCTAAGAAGGAAGGCTGTGTTCATTAGCAAGCATGGAGGAAGATGGCAGTGGAAAAACAAAATGGTAGAATGGGCTTCAAGGACTTTTTTTCAATTTAATAGTTTTGGCAAAACAAACATTACGCATTATCTCATCTCCCAATGAATTATGGGTATGAATTTTAAGAGGTATTCATTTCCGAAACTCAAATTTCTTATCTGTGGAAAAAAAGGTCAAGGTCATCATTGGTGTGGTCTAGCATTTTAGAAGGAAGAGATTTAATATCTAGTCATTTGTGCTTATATGTGGGGAATGTAATGCAAATTAACATGTGGTCTGACCCATGAATACCCTTTTTAGAAGGTTTTAAATTATCCTCCTTATGAAGAATTTCAAAATTATGCTATAGCTGAATTAATATGCAATGGAAAATAGGATTTGTTTATTGTTAAGCAATGATTATCTAGTTTTAAAGTACATGTAATTAACAAAATTCCTTTCCCTAGGGTCAGTAGGGATGATAAATGGATATGGTATGTATCTAAAGATGGTTGTTGCTCTTTTAAAAAAGACTACCAATTTTAGAAAATATAACTAACAGATTGGGTGTAAGTGTTTGAAGCAACTCTTTTCATATTCCTTCAAACTTGTGGCAATCTGTATGTAAGCTAAAGGTTCCTTTGAAGGTCACAATTTTCATATGGAAGGTATGTATTGGTTCCTTGCCCATCAAGATTAATCTTTAGGAGAGGAAATGAAGTTCATCCCCTATTTACCTTTGCTATCATGATAAGCAGGAATCTATGGAATATCTTCTCTTGCTGTGTGATTAAGCTAAAAAGGTTTGGTTTTCTAACCCTTTTTCTCTAAAAATTGAACACTGTAATATGTCTAGAATTGAGACCTAGTGAGTGGCTCGTCGTACAACCCTCAAAATAATACTAGGTTGATAAAATATATAGTTAATGGCACAACCTAGGTCATCTCCCTTGGAATTGCATTCAATGTTTAATTAAGTTTTTCAAATATTAAAAGACTCTAAAAATTCCTAAACTAAGGGGGTTTTGATTTAATTAAACTAAGCAAAAAAAAATTGAATTAAAATTCCTAAATTCTACCTAATTGTATGAATTATGATCTTATGACTAGCTTTGGATTTGTCCCTTGGTATCCACTATCCTTATTCTAATCCAATTATGGTTAATTCTGGCCTAAGAGTTCCTAAATGTGTTCATAACAAATTATCTTGGGTAACTACTCAAGATATAAGAGATTGATGATCTAATGTTGAATTGAAACCTCACATCCAAATTAAATTGTCAATTCTTGTCTTTAAGATCTTGAACACTCAATTTGATTGATTAAATAATTGATTAACCTCTAAATCATCCTAAATATTTAATTAACCAACTAAACATTAAGGAATCTTCAAATTAAACAATTAATCTCACTCATGTATTTTATCGAACACCTTCGAAGCATACATGGGAATTCAGATAATATTGAAATTAATCAGATCAATTAATCAACAAAAAAAAAGTTCCTAATTAGTATCTAACCAGCCACTAATTATAATTACACAAATTCCTTATCAAATATATCTTAACCAAGAAAATAAATGAAAGAGAAAAAGTGTAGGAAAAATAAGGAAATTCTTAGCCTAAATTCTGAATTTTCTCCATGGATTCAAGCTTCTCCAAGGGCTTCCTCCTTGCTAGCCTCAAGATGAACTAAAGCTTCATGGGATGATGGAGATGGAATGGATGATTGATGAATGGTGTGCAGCGAATGGATGAATGGAGAGATTATGGAGTGGAGTGGCGTCGATGAATGGTGTGTGGATGAATTGATGGATGGTTTATGAATGGTTGAGTGGTGGAGGCGTGGAGTGAATGGAAGAATGGTGGCCTCAATAAATAGGCAAGGATTTGCTAAGAGTTTGAGGCGTGATTGAATTGGACTGTGAGAGGCGTAAATGAATGAAGGAGACGTGTTAGAATGAAGCTTCTCTCTATTAAAAAATCACGTGCCCAAGCTTCTTCTTTTCGTTATTTTTCTTAACGTCAGCCCCTCCCACGTCTCCAGCCTTTTTTTATTCATGTTTGTTTATTCTATATATATATACGATGGGTCCCACTTCATTCCATATTGAATATAATATCAAGGTTCATGCAAAACCACGTTCAGCTTCCAGTTTTTTTCTCGTTTGAACTTCAGCTTGTTACTTCAGCTCCTTCTTTCTCCTATTACTCGTAGCTATTTCTCCCAGCTCATGCATGCTTCAGCTTGTTTTCCTCGTTCAGCCAAGGTTCCCTCGTGCTTCGTTTTCAACTCACTTTCTTCCATGTATTCTGCACAGCGTTGAGCTTCCTCATGCAGTCTCCTTTTACGTCAAAACTAAGCTCCTTCCAAGCTTCTTCTTTAAACCAGAAACTCGTGGCTTCTTTTCGTTTTGCACTTCGCTTAAATCCAGCTGCTTCTTTTTCGCATTCATCTTGCTTTTCTCGAGCTAAAGACTTAGCTTCTTTCTCTTTTCGAGCTTCTTTGTTTCTGCCATCTGCTCTTCATTTATTTCCACGTGAAACTTCTGTTCTTCATGCTGTAGCCATTTTAGCAATCATGTCAGCTCCAGCTTGTTTCCAGCTCGCGTTTTTCCACGTCTTTTTCACATGCAGTTCTGCTCTTTTACGTATTCCATATTCTGTCTCTTCTCCACACTAAACCATGGCTACTTTTCAAATCCAGACGCAGCTTTTTCACTTTATCCACGTAAGCTTCTGCATGTGTTCTGCTCAACTGGTGCTTCCTCGTGGAACTCATTCAGCTGCTTCTTCTTTTGTTTCCACACAAGCTCGAGCTTTCTGTTGTTCTGGAGCTGCCCCTTCTATTTCTGGTTCTCACGTAAGTTTTTCACGTTGAAACTTCCTTCAAAACTGAATGAGTGTGCTGCTGGAACTCGTGGCTTCTCCTCTAGCTTTCTTTGTGTTTTCCATGCAAGCTTCTTGTTTCATTTGTTTTCTCCATTTCTGCATGTATATGTAGCTTCTTCAAACCTTCTTAGACCCTTTTTTTTCTTGCTGATTCTTCTTGTCATTCTGCCCAACCAGTAGCTAGTGTTCCATGCATTCTAGACATCATTCTTCCACATTCATGAGCTTGCATTGCTTCTTCAATGAATGGATAGCTTGGTTAAATGACATGGGATCCGTGGCAGCTTGAATATGTGGATGTATAATCTAAACCCAAGCTTGTTTCCACTTGGAATCCAAGTCTCCTTCTCCTTCACTCTGCTTGTGATACCCAGCCCGAATGAATGAAGAATCTTCCTTCTTGCTTTCCTTCGTTCTTGAGCCATGCATGTGTTTGATGATCACGAGACTTCATGTAAGTGTGTGGGTTCCATGGAAAGTTCATTCAAGCTTTAATTGTTCATTGAAAATCTTGCACAAAGGAGTGGGAAAAATCAAATAGGAATTTTCACAAAATTATTTAAACTAAATTTATGCATTAAAATCCAACAATTTGTAAATTAATTCCTAAAATGTAGAAAATGTCTATTAAAACAAAATTTCATTTAATTAGACTCCTAAAACCATATTTTGAACTAAAATGTCTAAATTAAAGAGAATAAAATGTATATAAATTATGCTTATCACCTAGCTATTTAAGATGTTGATAAATTTGGGTTTAGGATATATTGAAAGGTTGAGATTGTTATGCCTCGCTAGTTTATCTAGAAATCAAGGTGTGGCTAGGTCTTTGATAGCATCCTTCTAGATCCAATAGCTTCTATGCACCATGCTATGCAGGCAATTCATGAACATTGGTTAGCAAATAAATGCATGGTGTTTATGGATTGTATACCTAATTCTTCTATGGCATCTAATGTTTGTTTATGGATGGCCCCTAAATGGAGGGTGATTTTAAGGTTAATGTTACTTGTAGTTTTCATGTAAATTATGAGCATGTTGGTATTGGAATTATTATTAGAGATTGTTATTGTATTCTTGTGGAATGCTTAGGTATACCTTATGTTTCCACTTCCTCTTTTATGGCAAAAGCATTTACTTTCTTCAAGGGCATTTAGGTGGCTTTAGATTTGAACCTCAAATAGGTAGGTTTTGAATCAAATTGTCAAGACTTGGTTATAGCTATTAACACTTTGTCTCCTTGTCTTGATCAGAGATCTTTGTAGATTATTAAAGATGTGAAATTTCTTTGTAAAGAGTTTTCCTTTTGTTCTTTTTCTTGGGTTTTAACGTATGTTCATCAAGCCACAAATTGGCTTATTAAGCATTATAATGGGGGGGATGTGCCTATCTAGATGGAAATTTTTTCCCCCATCCTCTCTTTTATTAGTTATTTCTAGGGATTTAGTTGCTTATAGACAAGGGTTGGCTACATTATAACTAGCCTTCTTTGTTGCTTTTTCTTTTCACTATTTTGTACTATCTTCTCTTCTGTTTGTCAAACTTATGTAAGTTGGAGAAAAAAAAAGACATCTAAACACCTTTTCCACCATTCATGTTCATCTTTATAGGTCATGAACAAATTTTGGTGATGTAGAGCTTTCTTTCTTTAAATCAAGAGAAATAATTTGAGCTAAGAGAAGTTTGTTTTGCACACCTTTGAAAAATGTGAAACCTCTTTCCATTTTGTGATTTTCCTTTGAAATCCTAACCCTAATTAACACCTTAAATTTGAGTTCTCCTATGTTTCAATAAAGATGGGTTGTTCTTATTTTAATTTCATACCTTAAAACATGTTTTTGGCTAATTATTTCATTATATGATTTTCTAGCAAGTGCTAGTATATGATTTTAAACAAAACTTATGCTATGTCTAATTAAGGGATGTTGGGTAGTGAGATGGAAATAAATTATTAAGGGTGAGAGAAACTTTAAATGGTCAAAGAATGTGTGTTTTAGCACTTCCTTGGAAAAAGGAAATCATTTATTGAGATTTCAAGGTACTAGTAATATGTAGTTATATTTTCCTTATTGATTGTCCATTGTTATTTAATATCCTTAAACTCATTTTCTTTATAGACTCATACATCCACATCCATGTGAGTCATTGGAGCTAAATTTAGATTGTTTGGATAAGGTGTCAATTGATTTGTAGTGAATAATAAGGAATGTGGTACATTTTATTACTATATAGATATGTTTATTATTTTCTCATTTCTTATATATTTATATGAATTTTTAACTCATTATCATAAATTGTTCACATAAGTATTGAAATAGATTTGACAAGCACATCATTATTTCCTTCATTTAATACTTATTGTTTAATTGCTTTCATGAATTGTTTCTTACTTAAAATTATCTTAAGGAAATAACGCTTTTTATTCTTGGTTGTAAGCATGTAACATTTTGATATTTGCTAATGATATTGATCACAATTACCTCAACTATAGAGGTGGAGTACATTGCATGTTACGACTTGTCAAGTCGTGTCACTGAGGAAGTTGACTTCATTCATGTGCATTGTTGACTACATATCATGACCCTTGACCTTTTATTGCAATAGTTTATCTACTATGAGCTTTATTCAAAATCATAGGAATTTTAATTATACCAAGCATTTCGATGTGAAGTACCTATTTGTTAAAGAGAAAATTATTAAGTCTTAAACTCGTATAGTGCATATTCTTGGAGATAATATGCTTGTAGATCTAATGACAAAAGGCTTGCTTGTAGGAGTTTGTTTTATAATTATTTATGTGATGTATTTCTTACATGTTAATTGAACTTTAATCTTAGTAACTAATCAAGTTAATAAGGGTTATTATGCTAATTTTATACATTTTCTTGTAGTAATATGATAAGTGCTTAAGAGAGAAGGAAAATGCAATGAAGACTAAGCCTATATGGCTAATTGAGGCCCAATTTGTCTTATGCAAGGAAAGCAAAATAGGAAAGTTTTTGCACATCAAGAGGACTGTGGCAAAATTGGAAAGCTCTTGCACATCAAGGAGTATGGCAAAAATAAGAACCCTTATAAGAGAGTATAAAAAAAGAAACATAGAAAATTAAATGGGCACACTTGAACTGAAGGAAAGATTCTAAAAAGATACCAACATCATGGCAAACTTGAAGGATCCTTTTAGAGGTTATTACTATTAATGTTGTTTTATTTTCTATTTTCTTTATTCTTCTTGATGAGTTTTATTTTTAGGATTTTAGTTTTGATTATGAATAGTTAATTCTTTTTTTGAGATTTGGATAGAGATGTTTATAAATTATGTTTAATTTTGAATTACTCATATATTGATTTTCTTCCCTATTAATTTATTGTTTAGTTTATAATTATTTGCAAATTGCTAGCTATTTTTTGTGAATTTAAATCTATAGCAAGAAGGACCGAGAGGTGAATTACTATAAGGGATTGATTGAATAATAAGCTTAGGTTCATATTCTATAATCCATAGATCTTATCTAAGTAAGATTGTAATTTACATGCATGCTAAACTCCTACATGTAGGCATATATTAAGATCTATAAAACTTGATGGGTTTGTGTTAGAGTCTATGACCATGAGACTAGGCATAGAATTAACATAGATACATGTGTTTTATTTCAAGAGGGAATTACACATGAATGAGGTAATCAGCTATAAATTAGGATAAAAATTAATTGTATGAGCTATTCATTATCTATTCATAGGAAGTAACATTAAAATTCAAACTTTAGAGTTTTTTTAAATTAATTAGTCCAATTCTTTAATTCTATTTTTTCAGTTTATTTCTTAGTTAATAGTTTATTTAATTTAATTTGGTGGTGTCATACCATATATTTTCAGCCATCATACTCTCCCATTCATAGGGATTCACACATGTTCATAGATAATAAGTCAAGAAAAATCACCAATTAAGTACACTTTTATTGCGTACGTCGGGATTAAAATTTCCAAATTCACATTTTGTGGGACCTGTGGATGTTCCAACAATATTCTATAGTCCTTTATTAGTTATACAAGTCATACATAGCTCAAAATAGCAAGTACTCCACAGTTTTAGGCTCACAAACTCAGATTTCCTTGCTTTCTTCTTGGATAGCACAGTGGCAGATTTTAGGGAAACTTTAAAAAATCATAACTAAATATAAAAGCATTGAAATCTGCCATGCCATAACTTTCTTGAAAGCTCTGAGTGTTAGCTTTACATAACAAAAAGTTCAAGTCATGAACATAGCATTTGGATCATGTTTGACATTGAAAAAAGCACAAAGGTCCAACTTTCTCTGGTACTGATATAGTTTACTGTCATAAATTTTAAAAATATCTAATTAATTCCAAAAAAATTCAATCTATACAAATGATATCAATCTAGAAAGTTACAAATGTTACCTAGAGGGAAAAAAATCACTCCAAACTATTCTAGGTTCGTTCAAACTATGAAAACCAATCAAACAGTGACACAGGTCTGATTGGACACCTAGTACTAGATAGTAAATTTAACACTTTATATCTCTCTCTTTAGACCTCCAAATGGGGTGATTCTAGTTGGCACAAGTCACTGGGAAGGTCTAGTTTTTTCTTATAAAATTTCATAGCAATTGGACATCATTTTCCTTATGATTGACATAGATTCATTTTCGGACCATAGCTACAATAATAGTAACTAAATTAGAAAAATTTTCTAACTTCAAAAATTCAAAAAATATTATGTAGAACTCCAAAAATTACTCACTTTATCTTCCTAAAAATCTCTCAACAAGTTCTGGATGCATGCCAAATTTTAGATCAAGAGGAGTTCATTTGGATAAAAAATGACATAACTCACTCAAATGGTCAATTTTGCTCTATGTAAGATGTCTACTTTGTTTAAATGGCCTCTCCAATGGTTTGGTCCCTCTTGGGAAAGTTTAAAAGCACAAATATGACTTGTAGACATTATGCAAGTGGTCCTAAACTCTATACATTTCATTTTAACCATCTCACACCCAATAATACACTAATACATATATGCCATCCATGATTCAAAATTCATATTTCTATTGGTTTCATGCTACATAGAGTATATATAATATCCATACATCATATCACATTTGTTAAAGGTCTTACATCACAAAAATAATATGTACAAAGCCACTTTAACATTCAACTACAATTTAGACTACATAATAGGCAAAGTAAGGCCTTTCATTGTTCTTGGCTTGCACTTTCTTGTCTTTGAGCACCACCTAGATATTTCAAGAGTGAGAGGGAAAGGGGACTAAAATTCCAAGAATTTCAATAGCTCACACACCTATTCACACATACATTCAAAGTATACATACATCAAAATCACAAGTGTGTAAACATAAAGTGTGTAATGCCACATTTCCATGCTACATTTATACATCAAACCATTCTTACGCTCTAAGGACTTTTAGTTTTGCCTCACCCTATTCCTAGGGCTTTTGGATTTGCCTTACCCTTGGCCTTGGGACTTTTGACTTAGCCTCACCCATCCAAAGGACTTTTGTCCTAGTCTCACCCATGCCTTGAGATTTTTAGCACATCCTCACCCATATTAAGGGACTTTTGGCATCACCTCATCCTTATGAGCCAATTTTCATAATCAAACCATTTAAGAATACACATTGGTACCAATGCAACATCAAGACATCAAGTGGCATGTTACCAAATCACAAGAGTACATGCAAACATACAATGACATACATATATACACAAGAATGTATAAAGAATAAGGTGGAGAGCTACCTTTCAAGTGGTGCAAGCTTTCTTTGCTTTACTCCCTCCCTTTCTCGACTTCACAAGGACACTTAGGCAGTGAGGTGTTCTCTTGGCCTAAACATTACAAATAACACACAATCACATACTTGAAGTAAGCCAAGACACTAAACTAAAGCTTGAATATACACTTGGTTTCATAAGTGGTATAATGGTTCCATAATTGGTCTAATGAAGCAACTCTTACATTTTAAGTTCTAGGATCTCATCTCTTCCCATTTCTGGACCTCTTGAACTTAATTGAGGTCCTTGGAGCCCTCATATAACCACTTACTCAAGTGGACAACCAAGTTGCTTCTTAAGCCATCATTATGGACACCATTGTCCCATCTATCATTCCATGGCTCCTAAATTTTTTCCAACGATTCTTCCCATCTTCTAACATCATAAGGAGTCCTAAACCAAGGTTAGAACAAATTAAAACACTCCCTAACCCAATGCTCTTGCCTTTATCGAACCTATGGACAAGAATGAGATTCTTGGAGTTTCAAAATTTTTCTTGGTGGGAGAGCCACTTGGGAGGCTTTCTAAAGGTCTTAGGAGCTCAATTATACACTCACACACGTAAGGAAATTCAAGAATCAAATCAGTTTTTACATTGTGTTCATGAGTTCTACACTTTCCAAACTTAAAATTCATTAGGTTTTCTTGCAATTTCTTTACATAATCCAAGTTCCCATAGCCTAATTTAATGAATTCTCACTGGTTGTAGAATAGAAACTCTCCCCCCCCCCTCATGGTTCTATTTTTAGGCATTACACACCATAGAAAAGAAGATGAAGAAGAAGCAATAAAGGAGGAGAAGTTACATTGAATTCAAGCTCCTTCCAAGAGTCCTTCTCCTTGCTTTAGCTTCCTCTTTGAAACTCATATTTTTCCCCTCTGATTCAAGGCCAAAACAGAACCATATTACTTTCCAAAACCAAGGGAAGAGAGCTTAAGGGAAGAGGAATAAGGTTTGAAGATGAAGACGCATGAAATTCCTAACATTTTCTCACATTTCGCCTTGGTTTTACTCCTCTTTTTCTCCTTCTCTTTGTATGCCTAAAGGAGCTGCTCCATTTCTGAAATTTGGGTAGAAGAAATGTTGGTCTAAGTGGGAGGAGAAAGTGCGTGAGCTTTAAAGAAGAATAAAGAAGCTTCTTTTTAAAATTGTTTCCCATTTTACCCTTTCTTAATGACATTTCCAGTTTGGCTTCGTTTTAGCTCCTTTTTGAGAACCTTCCTTTTTATTATAAAATTTAGATTCCCAATTTAATAAAATACCTTTGGAATCACTCAAATCGGAGCTAAAACCTTCCTGAACGAACCAATCAAAGTTTGGGTCAATTAACATTGGAAAAAGTGCACTGGAGGGGCTTTACCGATCTTGAGACTTCCTATGGTTTTTGAGGTCTCTGAGAACCCTAAGCAACTCAAAATTTCCATTTAAAAAGCCCTCTTGTGTGTTTTTCCAAAATTACACTTATTTACGAAAATGCCACTAGCCTTTCAGCAAATTTTTTAAATCACTCCGGCCTCGGTTTCTGAGCAACTCAAGGCTCAAATCCTCATTTTTTATTATTTAAAATTTTATCTAAATTTTAGTTAGTCTTAAATCACTCATCTCAAAGAACTTGCTTTTTAAATTGACTCATTTCGGTGTTTTTACAATATACCGGATGTTATAGGTGGGTTTTCTAGATATTAAGAGTGATTTAGGAAACTGGTATTTGATTAAATTTTTTGTGGGATGATACTCTACTCATCTCTATATTGCTTGTGTCACCCATACATTTGCAAAAAATCACCAACAATCATGTAACTTGTATGAATCTTGTACAGTCTTTTGATAATATATGGATTTAGTGGAAGTACAGGTCATGCCTTTAAGAGGCTTTTTTTTAATGTATTTTTGGTTTTATTTGGTATTGGATGTATTCCAATTTTGTGATCCATTTTGCCTAGATGTTGAGACTTCTATTGATATTTACGACATTGTTTTTCTTATTGAATTTGATGTTTTGTGCTATAGTTTCACTTCTAAATTTTATAGGCTTAATGTTGATTCGTGATTTAATATTATTGTTCTTGTTATTCTGTTTTGTGATTAGTCAAATTAATTATTATTATCCAAATGAGAGATAGTTAAATTATGTTATAAATCCTGTTTGTAGATTAGCACTAATGAATTGGTTAGGCTAAGTTATGTAGGATATGTTATTTGTTTGTAATATTAATTACCAATTGTGTTTAGGGCATTGCCTAAATGAATTGGACCATGTCATTAATAATTTGGGTGTATTGAGTCAGTTTATAATATGTGAGACTAATTTAAGCTTGCTTAAGAAAAGGCCTAATTTCTAGCTTAATTTGAGAGTCAATAGTCCTATTTCATTTGACCGGGAGTAGTGCTTTATAATATTAATATAATGGGTTAATTTTAATTAATAATGTATTATAATATTATATTTAATACTCTTATAGTTATTCTAAGTCGTCGGGGTATTATAAGTTATTAGTTTTTCATCGCTCTCCCTCGTATGCTCTCTCTTGCATCCTGTGTCTTTTGTGTAGAACTGATATATCAAAGCTTTAAAGATGGATTTTGGCAAATTTACATGTATGTATTCGTTGTCCCTCTTAATTTTTTATCTATCAAAATATTTCTAATTAATTCCGTAGATATTCGAACAATATAGATATTCATTCACTCAACAAAATTAGATATTAAAAAACTGAGGTAGACGTTGATGATGAAGGTACACGAAAACCGCGAAGGACCTGGTCCTAGATGAATGTACAATATAGATAGATATTCGTTCATTAATTTTATACTCATCGCTATGAGGCCCATCACTCCACTAGGGAATTTGAGATGATGATCAGCAGAAACAGTTGACCAGGCCCAAGTCAGACACAGTAACATATGACTGCATGCCGACATTAGAATGAAGAATTATTTTTTGCTAAGCACATTTTATATAAGTTGATTAATCATTAAGGGTCACACATGATTTAAGAACTTTACTAAACAAAAAGCTTTAATTGTTTTTTAAATCATTAACTCATTAGTGAAATGTAAAAATGATGCAGTAGAGATAATAGTAAAATAAAAACTCGTTAGTGAATGATGAGGAGAGTATAAAATTTTCTGCTTTGATTCCAAACTTCAACGAGCATGATCGAGAAGCTTGTTTCATAGATTTTACGTACCAAGTGGCGTGCTAGAAAGTCAAAACGTTTATTCCTTGGAAAACATTTTTGGTTAAGAACAGGGGCATCTTTAGTACTATGGACATTTAAGGCTCGCTTGGATTGTTGGGATTTTTGTTCATTTTAAATTTTTTAAAACAAAGTTTTATATAACAAAATCACAAGAAAGAAATAATTAAGATTTATTAAAATTATTTTATAAGCATTTCCGTCAATAATGTCATGTTTGACCAATGTTTCAAAGAGGTATTTTTTACTATCAATTACTAAAAGGAGCATATATATATATATATATATGACATTGCAATTCATATTATTTTGAAATGAATAAATGTTTTTAAATATTTATTTTAGGTAATGTTAATATAAGTTTCTAAATTTTTTATTTAATTATAATATACAAATAATATCACAATAAATATATATAATATTTTAATCCAAATAAATCTACCAAAATATGTTCAAAGCAAATATATAAGAGTAATAGAAGAAATGAGAATAAAGAAAAAGGAGCCTTACAGGTAAAATAGGATAAGAGGTTATAGGAATTAAAGATTTTGAGTAAGGATACTTTTGTTTTGAAAAATAATGTTTTGCTTTTACTTTTATTTTAAAGGGCAAGCTCCAATTTTCTGTTTCCTTCTTGTAACAAAAATCAATTTTTTTTCTATTATTTAAAAGCAAGTTTGGGTTTCGTTCAAATACAACAATAACTTGAAATAAGTTTGTTTTTAGAATACAAAGTTGCCTATTTTGAAAATAAGGAATTCCCAACATGTTATTATTCGGACACAAGCCTCGTAAATTAATACTAAATGAAGAAATTCTTTTATTAGAGATAATTAATCTATAATGATAAAATTTAAACATATCATACCAGACTGCAATTCAAAAGTTAAACAAACATATTTTCATATTTATTAGAAATTTCTAATGGATGAAATCTATATTAGAAATTTTCCGTTAAAGTGAAACAAATAATCAACATTATTTGAGTAATAAACAAAAAAGGGTTCATATACTAATTATATACTCAAAAAATATTTAAATAGAATTATTTAAAATTAAATAGAACCGAGTGTGTTTTCTTTTGGGGGTCATAGTAGATCCCAATGCATGTGTAATTTAATTAACAGTCTTGCTAATGAGTACTGGGGCACTCTTAGTTTTCTGCTTATTATAAAATATAAATTCAAGAGCTGTCTGAAAAAATATATAAATTCAAGAAAAATAAATCAATTGTTATTAATTTCAAATGTTAAAATTTTGAAGAATAAAGTACCAAAAAAATTCTTTAGTAAAGGAAAAAATATCAAGAATTTAATTTTTATAGGTCAATTTTATCAATATGAGTTGATCAATTAGTAAAGGAGAATCAACAAGATTTTTACAGTCACTCATGTTACATGATTCGAATTTCTTCTGATGTTAGGAGCCCATGACGATGGAAGTTCATTCTCGAAAAAATCCTTTAGCGCCTAATTAAACAGGCATCTATTTGCTTCTTAACAAGGCTCGTTTTCAGCTGATCTGGACACCAAAGATATAAGTGTTTTGAAATTGAAATATTTAAGCATAAGGTTAATAAAAGATTCTGAATAATGATGGAGTAAACTACCTACTACATTACTATTTGTCTAATATATATATATCTTCCGACCAAGTTATTTTTATTTATAAAACTTTAAATACTTTTTTTCTTATTAATAGTTTTTACATATGTATTACTCATCAGTCGTGTATTTTGCTTGCTATATTTACCTGGTAAATGGAGTGATAACTAGTACAAATTCTTTAGCCGAAGACTCGGCCAAGAAAGGAAAAGAAAAAATTGTTAATTTCGTTATCCAATAAGGCTAGGGGTTGACTTTCAATGTTAAAATACATCTCTACCAGTTTACTGCTTGTAATTACAGAGGACTTACTACCTGTTCAATGTTAGACGATTCCCATCACATTCTGGAAAACTTGTTCTTTCTTCATGCGAGGACAATATTAATGACGTATAGAATTATCATCAATAGTAATAAGTCATAACCAAATTTATGTCTCTAACTATGAATACCAAAAAAAAAATTGAATAATTGATGTTTTTCAACAGTGGTTCTTATGTTTAACTTTCTAAATTTTATAAATTTGTTGAGACATATATGAGTTATCCGGCATTTTGATCTTCGAATAAATTATAACAGTTGTAGAGCTACTTCATTTCCATTTTTCCGGTCTGTAAATATATTCAATGCGACTGAAGAATGCCGTTTCCGCTACATACATTGTTGACTTCTTCCTTTCTTTTCCACTTGGTTGTCCCACCTTATTTTCCCATGGTCATTTAAGAAATGGATTTAATTTAATGAATGAGTTGATAGGACGTTGGAATATTAATTGATCATAGATTAGTATTAAACAATTATTGGACTAATTAGCATATTTAATTTTAATAATATTAAGTAATTAATTGTGCATTTGGCATTATATATATAGATTGAGTTTATGTGTTATTGATAGCCCGTAAAAGACTAGGCTATCCAGTAGCCCATTTAGGGAATGGGCTCTAACTCATAGCTCATTCTAGTACTAATTTCGTGTCCTATTTATATTAGTTAGAGGTTTGTTTTTACCTTAGAGGGATATTGACAAACTCTCTTGCCCTTTGAGGATATTATAAGTTGTAATCTATCCTTGCTCTCTCTTCTTCTCTAGCTATTGCCATTTTCTTTTTACATCTTTGGATTGATTATAGATTATAACATCATATCTGGTATGATATGCATTTATCTTCAAATTTATTTCTAGCAATTGGTATTAAAGCCTTGTGTTAATTGTTCATTATGGGTGACTCTATGTGAATATATATATATATTCACAATTGATTGGTTCTTTGAATCTGTGTAAATGATCTAAAATTTTTTGTTCTTCTTTTACAAGATTTAATTTGATATATTCCATATATGAAACTCCATGAATAGTGCTATATCAATTTTTTCTTTTCCAAAGAAACACAAAAGTTTCAAACATATATATAGCTTTGAATCTATATGGCAATTTTTGGAATTTTTTATTCAATTTTAATGTTGATTATCTTCTTCACATTTAATATTGGCATTAGACTCCTTTGATTTTTATGAAACTCATTAGATCCATAGCAAATCAAAGAAGCATTATAAAAAAATAAACTTTTAGTGACAGCTTTTAGCGACGACTAAAAAAATTGTCATTAAAAAAATATTTTTAGTAGCGATTTTTTTTAGGTTGTCACTAAAATACTATTTTTAATTTTGATGAAATTTTTAGTGGTGACAAAAAAATTGCCACTAACACTATTTGATAGCAATACATAGTCGTCCCTAAATATTTTTAGTAACTATATCAACATTATCACTACTTAAAAAATTACATTTAGTGATAATATTTCAGTTGCAACTAAAAGGTTGCCACTAAAGTTGAATATTAGTGGCGACAAATTAATATTGCCACTAAAGTTAAAAGTTCTATCATAACTTCTAAGATTAAAAAAATTTTTGTCAAACTTTTAGTAATAGTAAAAAGTGTCGCCACTAAATACTATTAGCGGCAACCGTGTTAGTCATGACTAAAAGTTTTGGCACAAAATACTTTATTTATTTAAAATATTTGCTCCAAAACTTTTAATAGCGACATGTTCTAGTCGCCGGTAAAACGTAAGATTTAGGGACAACTATCTTAGTCCTCACTAAAAGTTTTGATGCAAAAAATTTAAATTGATTAAGAGTATTGTGCCAAAGTTTTGAACTTAGAATCTTTTTAAATAAACAAATACGTAAAAAAAATACTTGAAAATATAACTTTATCAAAGAAAATAAAAAATTTTAATGCTAATAATATTAATTAAATTTTATATACAAGTAACTTAAAATAATCTTTCTATAAAATTCTTAATAAAACTAAAAAAACATTTTTACACACAAATAAGGTGAAAAAATAAATTATACTTAGAAATGTAACTTTATCAAAAAAAATTTAATAGGACTAAAAAAATATATTTTTTCTATTAAATTCAAAAAAAAATTCACAAGTAAATAAATAAAATATATATAATTATTATTCATGCAATTACAGTTTACCACATTGAGATAAATGAACTATGAATTAGTTTTACCAATTTGGTTCATTACATTTAGGAGTTATTTATTTATAATTTAATATCATATGATAAATTTTTTTTGAATTATATGTATATATCATTTTTTGAAAAAGAGTGTTATAAAAAAATACCTAATTTAATCCTAAATTTCAATAAAATAAATATTAGTTTTTATAACAAAACTACGTGCTTAATTTTTTTCATAAAAATTTCTAATACCACTTATATATATATATATATATATATATATAGGTTGAAAAAATTCAAATTAACAAGAAATACATTCAATTCGTCCAGACGAGATTCTTTGTAATAGTTTATTTTAACGTATAATTATTTTTAAATTTAAAATTTTGTCCTTCAAATTAGATATTTTAAATCATTTTTTATCCATGAAAGAAATGATTCCAATGGTGTTACTGCACATGGTGTAATAAAATGCTAGTGTTGAGGATTTGGATTCCAATTTGTCATTTTAAGTGGTAAAAAATGACAATTTCAATGTATGTTTTACTAATTTGACTTCTTTCAACTTACATGGACAAGTAGTTGTAGGGTTTTGGATGAAAAAATTAATGAAATGGTTATAATGTATAAAATTGAAAAACTTAAAACTTTGTATCGAACTTTTAAAATTGAAGAAATTAAATTGCATAAATTTCTAAGTTAGAAGAAATTCTTTGCACTTTTGCTTATAATAAGTAAAAACATTTTACAACTCAATAGTATATAATTAAATTTTTTTAAATTTTTTATCAAAAACCTGTAGCCAAAATTTTAAAAATTTAATCTAAATTTTTTATTGAAAAAAGTTACACTTAAAGATTGAACTATATATTATTAGTTAATATTTTTCACACCTCTCTAATTTCTATTTTGTTGTATAATAAGAAAAAATATCCTTCTTCTTTTATGGGATGGGATGATTGAAATAGATAATTATTAAAATATTGTTCAAATATATAAAAATAATTAATAATGATCTCATTAAAATATATATTTGTTGTATAAAATGTTTCTTTTTTATACAACATTTATTGAAAGTTTCTTTTTAATTATTCTTTATTAAATTTTTAAAATTATCTAATCATTATTTATACATAATAGTAGTATACATAGGTTTTTTTTGTTACACCATCATAATGTATAAGCACCCATAAACTTTAAAAGAAAACTTTGTACTCTGATCGAGAACCTTGTCGACAAGGTCCCAAATTTCTTAATGTAAAATGCAAGATCTTGCCGATAAGGTCTTCGGCCAGAATACAAGGTTTTCTTTTAAAGCATATGAAGGCTGCAAGGTTTTCTTTTAAAGTTTATGGGTGCTTATACATTGTGATGGTGTGACATTTATTATCAATAAATGTCATTAGACTTTTGAAATTTTTTTTGAACTATTCTAACTTTAGTTTCTGGGCATCTTAGACATTGAATCCTCATTTTTCATTATTTACAATTTTATCCTAATCTTATTTGACCTCAAATCATCTTCTCTGGGGGGATTTTTTTTGTATCCAGTGAATTTTATACATTGACAGAGAAATCGTACGTTACATTTTTCATATTTTTTCTTGTTTTCAAGGAACCAAATATTACATTTTCTCCCTAAATTACCTAAAGGGAATCATTCAAAAATTTTACTCATTAAAATTTGCTGCAATGCTGATAAAGAAAATATTTATAAAAAAGTTTAACATTGCATATTTAAAAACTATAATTAATTGTTCAGATTAAAAAAAGTATGTATACAAAATTGTAATGAATAAAAGTAAAAAAAATAAATCAAAAAAATGCATTAAATTACTTTTTCAAGATTGAAATTAAATTTAAAAATCACATAAAAAAGATTTATCTATTCATATACTTTTTTTATCAAATTCAAAATTTCATTACTCGTTTGTTTATTTACACACATACTCTCTTTCATTTTTTTTATTTAATCCTTAGATCTACATTCTCTTCTGTAAGTCATTATATATCAATCGAAACTAACACTTAATCAAACATATGTTTATTGATAATGTCAAAGTTATATAACATTTATTAAAAGTTTCTTTTTAATTATTAATCAAACATAATAGAATAGCATTATTCAAGGGTTGTCCCCCAAAATACTAACTCAAAATAAAGACTAAAATGAGTAAAGAAATATATTTTTAAAAAAGATATTTATAATAGCACTTGGCTAAATGGAATATTTCAAAAATTTTATTCATTAAAATTTGCTACAGAATTTATTCATAATTTATTATCGTATGATAAAATTTTAATTAAATGTTCAAAACTAAAAAAAGTATGTATATAGAGTTTTAATTAATTGATTAAAATTTTATAAAAATAAAGCATTATGTCAGATTCAAAACTCCATTATTTGTTTATTTATTTATTTACACTCAAACTCTCCTCCTTTTTATTTATTCAATTTTCAGATTTACATTCTCTTCTCTAGGTCACCTATATGTTCATCTAAACTAACATTGAAATTTTGTCTACTTATATACTTATTATCTCAAATTCAAAATCTAGATTAATCCAACATACAAAATAAATCAAATATATATTATTATAAATATTTAATTTTTAGATAAATATTTATCAAAAAAATTATTTTTTATTCATTAACGACTAGTAGTTTATTTTTTTTAATTTTTTATTAAATTTTATTAATTATTTAATCATTAATTAAAAAATAAAACTATAAATAAAATCATCACAAAATATCAAATAATAAAGTTTTTTAGTTAAAATTTTAATTTTTAGAATTCATTAAATTAGTATATCTAACATTTCATATATCTAAACTTTTAATTTTAATTTCTAGGTTTTATCTTATTAATAAAAACTCATTCATCCATTTTTATTAATTCTTTATGAATTACCTTCAAATTTCAATTCCCTCCCAAACCAACACCAATGCAGCTCCAGCCCTAAAGTTTCTACTGCCCTTTTGAAGCAGAGCAAACAGCAAAGAAATAGAGCAAATGAAGGAGAAGAAAAAGGAATGGTTGATTCCATTTATATTGTCTTGAAAGACCAGTGGGCCGGGTTAAAAATATAAATGGGCATAACTTTAAACAAAATTATTTTGGGCTGGGTCGGGCCACGGGCGAAGGTATGTTCTGCCTAACTCACCATAATAGTTACTTTTTTGTTAGTTATTAATATCTTGTCATCTTATATTTTTTTAATTTTTACATTATTTAATTATCTCTATATACTGTAATTTTTATTACCTATGCAAATATTCTTTACTTCTTAATTATTTTTATCATTGATGTGAATACTTACTGATATTTCTTTTATTGAATAATGAAAAAATATATTTACTTAAGACTAATTATATTAGTATATCTTATATTTTACTTGATAATACTAGACTATTTTCTTTTTATTACTGATACAAATATAAGAGTTATAAAAGTCTATTGTTTTGAAATATATGCCTATAGGTTTGTAAAAAAATATTTTTATATTACAAGTATCAGTTCATAAAAAAAAAATAGTTTGGGTAACCCTAACCCGCCCTATCCCAACATAAATTAGATTTATTAGGGCCGGGTAAGACCACAGGTATAAAAACAAGCCTGATATCTTAATCGGGTCAGGCATCGGACATATTAGATATTCGGTCTGACCTTGCCCATATACAACCCTACTTATTAGGGCTGCTTTGACCCGCCCTAAAATCGGGCTTCTCTGGGTAAGGCTGGGCCACGGGTATAAAAATATGCCCAAGACCTTAATCGGACTGGGTTTCGAGTCAAGCATCACTCTAACCCGACCCTACCCATGTACACCCCTACCAGTGAGTACCATGGACGAGATTACATTACCGCTCAACTATTAAAACTTCAATGCTTTTCTGGGTCAAGGTATTCCCTATCTTAGATTATTATTGTTGTCGTTTTATGCCTTAACCTTCTATTTAATTTCTAATTGCTGCTATAAATGCTACGGTGTTGCTGACGATAGATCTAAACTAGGGTCTTTAGAATCTAATCTTCTGATTGTCTTCCAAAATGATCTCTCATATTGGTTTTTTGTTTAATTTTTAAAAGGGTAGCAGAAAATCATCTCTTTTGAAGTGTGCTGCCAAGTTAATGGAGTTCCAAGTATTGTGGACTTTTAATTATTTCTTTGTATGTTTGCATATATATTGTCCTAAGACCTTCCTTCCATTCGAGAATATGACTTCTTAAAACCTTTAATACTGCAGTTGACACTACTGTCCTAAGTTTCATTGCTGGGTGCACTAATAAATGGTTTGATATGATTATGATCATGATAAATTATATTTTGGATAGATGATTTTATAGAATGTTATGTGATAAATATAATATTAATTTAGCATAGCAGCTAGTAGCAAGTAGATCTAATCACGGGTCAGACTCATTAAAAAACAGGCCAAGCTCATAAGAAAATTTATAAATTTTTTTAGCCTGGGCCTGATACTGTTTGAACAGTGTCGGGCTGGCCCATTTGTAATTTTTTTTAACATTTTAATCCTTTTTTTTAGTTTTAAATATCACACATATATATATATATTTCATTACTTGTTACGCATACTTTTATTCTTATTTTAATTTTTAAATAACTCATAAAAAATTACAAAAATTTTAAATAACTTAAAATAAATAAATATATATATAAGATAGTAAAACCTCTCAAAATAATAATTTTTCTAATAATATTACTATTAATAATTTATTTTATTTGAATTATGATGTATTCCTAATAATATATTATACAATAAGTAAAAGTAATAATAATAATAATCATATATGTTATATAATTCTTTTTTACTTATATCTATAGTTATAAATAAATGTTCTAATAATATTATTTATTAATAATATATAAAAATAATTATAATACGAGCGGGCTCGGGCTCAGGCTCGAGGCAGGCTTTAAAAAAAGTCCAAGCTAGCCCTTTTTATATTCAGACTTTTTTAAAACGAGCTCTTTTTTTTCAAGCTTTTTTTCTTCGACTCATATCCATTTTTTTCGGGCCAAGCCTTTCGGGCCAAGCGGGTTTCTCGGTTCATGATTAGGTCTAGTAGCAAGTAGACCTAATATATGTAGTTTCTTTTGATTTGAAAAGCTAGGTATATGACTTGAATTAATTTGGAAAATGTATCTATGACAATGAGGGAAGATTTAATGCTTTGATATATTTGGTCTGATGGTCTGATGGTCTAATGGTTGTATATGGTATTTGGTCTAATGGTTGGTTATATTTGGTTTGATGGTTGTATGTAAAAGCTAGGCATGAGAGTTGGTTGTGTGATCCCTAAAGCTTTAAGTAGCATGGTGACTTGTATATTATAAGGAACCTAGGTAGTCATATTCTGATCTAGAGATTTCTTAGGAGTTAGGGAAGTTCTAGTAGTCTTGAATATGATTTGAAACTTGTTAGAAGTATTGGGGTAGGGTGGTTAGTGAAATGGTTTAAGTCCATCATTTGCCCATATGTACTCTTTAGTGTCAAATTCAGAACCCAAATAGAGCAAGTCTGGAAAGAGATGCATTTGAAGGATCAAATGGTGGAGTCTAGGTGTAAAACTTGATAAACAGTTAGAGGATATTTAGAGGTTTAATTCAAGCCTAAGATGGTAATTTTTGGAGTTATCAAGAATATTTTCTAAATTTTTGAAATTCATGACAGTAAAAGGTAAATCTGCAGAATTATCACTTAAACCAATTCTATTGTCATGCAATTTTTAAGCAACAAAAGATACAGAATTGGGCTAAAATTGTAACAATATAAAGTAAACATATGGAGCTTTAATTAAAGCTAAAGTTTACTAAATTTAGAGATCCCTAGCTCAAGTTATAAATTTTTGCATTTTGGGGTCTGAACATGTTCTTTTAAGAAAAAATTAAAACAAAAATCTCAAAATTGAAGGCCAAAACATGATTTTTTAAGGAAAACAAGTGGCCGAACCCCTTTGGCGGTTCACAGTTGCATAGATCTCCAAAAAATACCTAGATTAAAAAAAATAACCTTAAACGGACTACCATGCTCAAAGTTGTGACTTTTTAAAGTTTAAAAGCTAAATTAAGGATGTAGAAACTTAGGTCGCGACTTGATAGATCTTTGCTGCGGCTAGGATAGTTATTAGACCTCTAAAAGTATTAAGATGTAATCATGCCGCAGCTTGGTAGATCTTCACTACGGCTAAAATGGTCACTGGAACCTTCAAAAGTACCAGGATGTAATCATGTCGCGGCTTGGTAGATCTTCACCACTAGTTAGTTCAATTCTATAACTCTGAAACAAAATATTAAACTTGCGCCATGACTTAAAATACCCACGCCATGACTCAACTCTCTATTAGAACTAACATATGCCAAAATCATGATCCACACCATGACTTGAGATGACCACACTGCAACTCAACTTGTTTTGTGCCATGGTGCTCAATTATGTTTGAATTCTAGCTGCGACTCCAATTACTTCTGATCCTAACTTCTTAAATATTCACCCTATCCATTTAGTACACCTTCTAATGGAGTTTTAGGGCCCTCTTATAGCTAGATTACTTGGTTTTATTGACATTTGGTCTCCTATCTACCTCCCCATACTAGCATTTATCATTTAAGGACTTAGGGATTAGTTGAATTAATTGAACTTTACTATATAACATAACCTCAACCATTATACTAGCAAAGATATGCATTTTCTACATGAAAATATTTATTTTCTTACCAATAAAATCTTAGATCACCTTGAACAAGTTTCAATAGATCAAATAAACATACCCAACTCTTTAAAACTCTAGAACAACCCCAGATACATAATATGCTACTGTACATCTCCTATTCACTTATAGAGGTTTTAGATTATCAAAACCATATATTGAATAATCATTTATTATAGAAATAAACTACTCATTCATTTCTAACAATGCATGTGTTTAGGGATTCATTGGTTGGATAATATGGTACTTATGGTGATAGATTGTTGAATTTTGATTATTGTTTCAAATTTCTAGGTGTGAAAAATGAAACTTGGTTTTGATTGAACTATAATTTCTTGTTCATAATGTAGTTTGCTTCCTACAACTATATGAGAAATTGAAGGTGTGGCTTGATTAGGATATGGTTTTTATTATTGAAATTTTACTGCCTATGTTAACTAATGTAGGAAATAGAGAATAGGGATGGATAAAAGTTAGATAATGATCAGAAACAGAACTAATCCAAGATATATACAAGGAGTGGATAGTTTTATCCAATAGGCATTTAGTCAATTAAGGGTTAATGATATGATTCGTTGTCCATGCAAAGTGTGTAGGAACATTGAGTTCAAGCTGAGACATAGAGTAAGGGAGGATCTATTCAAGAAAGGTTTTTATGAGAGTTACCAAGTGTGGGATTTACATGAAGAATTTCGTCATCATGTCCAAAGTCACTTGCAGGAGATTAACAAAGGTGTGCAAGAAGATAATGATGAGGAAAATGACATATTCGAGATGATAAACGATGCGTATGGGCATATAGAAAGAGAGATGGGAAACTATAGCTCTAAATATAATGACCTGCCAAATATGCAAGCTAGGAATTTTTTTAAGCTATTGGAGGATGTTAAGACTGATCTTTATCCAAGCTATAGAAAAGCTTCCAAGTTATCTTTCATTGTAAGGCTACTCCACTTGAAATGCCTTAACCATTGGAGCAACAAGTCTATGGATGCCTTGCTTGGCTTATTCAGGGATGTGCTTCTAGATGAGGCACTAGTACCAAACTCCTATTATGAAGCGAAAAAGGTTATTCAAGAGCTTGGATTAGACTACACCAAGATAAATGCATGTGAAAATGATTGCATCTTGTATTGGAGGGAGCATGTTGATGCCCAAAGATGTCTTAGGTGCAACCTATCCAGATGGAATTCAGATAGGCATAGAGGCAGGAAAGTCTCACACAAAGTGTTAAGCCATTTTCCCATAACGCCTAGGTTACAAAGGCTATATATGGCTCATAACACAGCTAAAGAAATGAGGTGGCATAGGGATGCATGAAAGGATGATGGTGTTTTAAGACATCCATCTAAATCCATTGCATGGAAGACCTTTGATGAGGAACATCTTGACTTCTCAAAGACCTTAGAAATGTTTGCTTTAACCTAACAAGTAATGGGTTCCAACCCTATGGCAATATGAGTGCAGCACATAATATATGGCTAGTGGTTTTAGTTCCTTATAATTGACCACCTTGGCATTACATGAAACAACCATACTTTATGATGACACTCCTAATTCGAGACCCTAAGTGTCCAGGTGATGAAATAGATGTATATCTACAACCAATGATTGAAGAGCTACACCATTTATGCGAGGAAGGGGTGGAGACATATGATGCCCATTTGCAATCCAATTTTAGGATGTGAGCAGTTGTATTATAGATAATAAATGACTTCCTAGCTTATGGAAACCTTTTTGGGTGGTTAACTAAAGGGAAGTTAGCATGCCCTTATTGTCATAAGGACACACATTCTGTTTCTTTACGTAGCAAGGTGTGCTTCATGGGCTATCGATGCTTCTTACCTATCACTCATCCTTGGTGGCGAAATAGAAGGGCATTTAATAGGAAGGTTGAAACTGCAAGAGCACCTATACCTTTATCCGGAGTTGAAGTGCTAAGGCAATTACAAGCATTAGGCAATGTAACCTTTGGGAAAGGACAAAAAAGAAAACGTGATCGCTTAACCAATGCCTATAATTGGAGGAAGAATAGTATTTTTTTTCAATTACCATACTGGAAAACCCCTCATGCTTCGACACAACTTAGATGTCATGCATATAAAACGAAATGTATCTGAAAACCTCATTTCAATAGTGATGGGTGTGGCTAGAAAAACCAAGGACATATTGAAGAGTCGGTATGACTTGGTGGATTTGGGAATAAGAAAATAGTTGCATCCAATCGAGGAAGGAAATAGAGTGTTAATGCCCATAGTTTGCTATGCCTTGTCCCCACATGAGAAACTAAAGGTGTGCAACTTCTTGGCAAATTTAAAGGTTTTAGATGCCTTTTCGTTAAATATTTCAAGGTGTGTGCATATCTGTGATCGAAAATTATTTGGATTGAAGTGTCATGACCATCACATATTGTTGCAAGATATATTTCTAATTGCAATACGCGATTTATTGCCTAAGGAAGTGTCAAAGCCGATAATAGAACTAGGAAATTTTTTTAAGAATTTATGTTCTAAATGCCTGAAAATTGAGGATCTAGAACAACTTGAAACCAAAATTGCACTCATATTATGCAAATTGAAAATGGTTTTTCCACCTTCTTTCTTTGATGTTATAGTTCACTTGCCCATTCACTTGCCAAGAGAGGCGATGCTTGGTGGACCTGTGCAATACCAATTGATGTACCTTATTGAGAGGTATTATGTTTTAATATACATTTTATTCCATCTCTTGAATCTTGCAAATTATTTCTTTTTTCAACCATCTACCTTTATGTAGGTATTTGCGCACACTTAAATCTTATGTTCGTAACAAGTCTTGTCCAGAAGGTTCAATTGTAGAAGGTTATTTAGCTAACGAATGCTTTATCTTTTGTTTTCTTTATTTAAAGAATATGCCAACCAAATTTAATCAGCCTCCTAGAAACGACGGACCTATGGACAATGGCAACAAGTCTATCTTCAACCAAATTGGGAGGGCAAAGGGGCATTATGAGTCCATTATTTTGCCTAAGGCAGAGTTCCATCAAGCTTGTATGTATGTGCTACAAAATTATGCAGATGTTTTGCCATTCATAGAGTGAGTTATCACTCCTTTGCTAATCTCTATGACAATAATTAGTTAGCAAATATTTCCTAACTATCTACTACAATGTAGGGAGCACCAATTGGAGATTGAAACTTAAACTTCAACTATTCAAGACTTTCCCAAATGGTTTTGTGCACGAATAGGTTCCTTTATTAATATAGTATACTTTGTTGAGTAGCATTGAGTCATGAGCTTTTGTCCAAATAAAAGATAATAAAGTATGGTTAATCTATGTAGGTTTTATAGTTACGCATACAAGGCCAAGCTAATGATGCCCTCATCAGTCTAGCACTTGGCCCAGCCAAAACAATGTATCATTTTTCTACTTATTTGGTCAACAGTTTTAGATTCCATACACAAAATCTTGCCTTAAGGAGGAAAATTGAGAATACTAGAGTTTAAGTGAAAGAGGATGACTCAGACGAAGGAAAAGAGTATTATGGCGTCTTAGAAGACATATATGAGCTTTCATATATTGGGAATACGAAAGTATATCTCTTTAAGTGTCATTGGTGGGACGTGAGTCACTTAGGAAAAAGATACAAGGTTGACAAGTTTGACATCCCAAGTGTGAATGTTCGGCATTCATTGGCTACGATTGAGCCATTTGTCTTGACTAGTCAAGCAGAACAAGTGTTCTACCTGAAAGACATCATTGACACGGAATGGCTAATTATTGTGAAGATAAATCCTCATGACCTCTTTAGCCTTTCAGAGGTGGAAGAAGGTGAAGAAAGTGGTGAGAATGATGGTCTTCTTCTTGATGAGGCATATCAACAAAATGTAATCCAATTAAATCCAATTTGAAATGATGACATGGGCATTAACCTTGCAGTCCTCTTGCATCGGGATGATGTTGAACAAAAAATACTAAGCCATACAAGTATAAATACTCAAACAAGTGGGCATAATGCAAAGGGTGTGGTAGATGATTTCATTGATGACAATGATAAGATTCAGTCCACCGACGAAGAAGAAAGAGAAGATTTGCTTAATGATGATGATGCAAATGACACTGTAGACACTAAGTTTGATCAAGATTAGTGTCAATCTTACTGAATATTTGAAAAATTTATAATTATTGTACAAACATCCCTATTGTATGATCAAGTGGTTAAAGTTTCATATATTCTTATGTCATATATGTTTTGTATTGTTGGCTTTAATGTTGTTTTACTTTTTTTCCCTGTGTTCTTGTTATATATGTGTTTTATCATCTACTTTTATTTGTCATTAATGTTTGTCTCATTATATCTTGTTACTTATACTATATTTGGACAAAAGGTAACAAATGTCAAACTCTGCATGAGGTAGGCTAGGAGGTCGAGGAGGACGAGGCATTAGGCGGGGTAATGGTCGAGGTCAACATAACCCCACTAGAGAGGTGACATCACCTAAGTGTACACATAAGGATTTGGTGCCAAGAGGTGCACTCTCGCCTAAGCATGCATATAGGGATTTGAAGTCAGGAGATGCACTGTCACCATTCCCACCACAGAGGGATAGACAAACCATCTATAATGATTCGCCTCCTACATAATGATCATAGGTGCCGAGTAGTTCAGGTATTACTTCATGTAGATAATACTATTTTTGTTACACTTTTGCCATATATATATACCAATGACTAATTTGTTTGCTTTTTTTCACATGCAGCAGCCTCTTGCATCATAACTAAGAAGGGTAGGGAAAAATATAAGAGTATATTAGTGGACATGAAGACAAAATATAGTTCAAATATCAAAGTTTACATCCATAAGAACTCAGAAATACTTGTTAAAGACAGGGCCCGTGACTTGGCCAACTACTGTGGACATGTGGTGCAGACCACAGTCTTTCTCAGAGATGGTGATTAGGCTAAAGTTTATGCCAAATACAGGGAAAATTTATTGTTGAAAGTAAAGGTATAACATTATATTTGTGGGTCATTTTTCTCTATGTGGCATTCATAGTGTTCATCCGTTAGTTAATAAGTTTAGTTTCTTATGTTTTATGTAGGATAAATTTGATGTTTACGATGGGTGCCCTGAAGAGAGAATAAATAGAACTTGTATTGAGACGATACGTCGACTATACTGATCTTGGAAGGCTGACCTATATGCAGATTATACTAAATGTGACACAAATGAAAAGAAGGAGGTTGCTCGACTAAGTAACATCAGCCATGATGATTGGCAGTGGTTGATGCATTTCTAGGAAAGTTCAGAGTTCAAGGTAATGTGTTTCTAACATGAATTTAAAGGACTGTTTGCTTTGTGTTAACATGATTTTAAGGTTTCATGATCATAATACCATTCAATTATAGGCTACGAGTAGCAGGAATAAGGTAAATAGGGTAAGGAAAGTGACAAAAAATACATGCAATACTCGTTCATTTACAGAGGTTGAGGAGTTTATGGTAGGTATTTATGTTATACTCAAGGAGTCTATAAACATTTCTCTTTGTGTCATTCCATCTATGGTAGCATGGATTATCTCTCAATAAAATATTATAGAGAGATCCCATCACCAGAGAAGTGGCACCCCTCGACCGAGTCTGAGAACTTCAACACACCCTTAAGAGCAAGGATGAAAAGGTGGAATGGGTAGATTCCAAATCATAAGAAATCTATGTAAGTTGCTATAGATCATTAAGCTTTAATTATTTATTCCATTGCCTCATTGTCTATAGTGTTTATCTGTTGTTATACCTCTAAGGGCACATTTAGGAACTAGTTCACGAGTAAGAAGTAGAGGATAATGAGAATCCATTAACGTGAAATCAGATTTTGGCCACCATGTTAGGAGAGAGGTCAGGGTATGTTAGGGGGAAAGGATATGGAAAGAAACCGACAAAAAAGAGAATTATGGACTCAATTGAAGTGGATTCAAGAGTTTCAACGAGGATGGAACAAATGCAAGCTGAAATGGAGAGAAAATTACAAGAGGAGCGGGAAAGTTTGTGAGAGGAAATGCAAGTTGAGATGGACAAGAAGCTTCAAGAAGAGTGGGCTACAATGCAATAACAGGTTCCGTCGGAGATTCAAGCTCAATTAGCTAGCCCTTGGCTACCATGCAATAGGTGCTTGTAAATAATCTTCTACCTTAATGTTATGTTAAACAATAATAGTATATGATTAGTGTTATTTTTTATTAATAGGGAAAGAATGCTCCTATCAATGACTTCTCTTGTGGATAAGCTAGCTGAAGAGAATGTGGACTTATGTTTTTTTGTTAATGGCCATTTTATCCTATCATTTCATATTCTAATAGATATTTCACTATAGGTTCTAATATGTAGGATATTATAAGAGCACTTATAGTTATAATACTAATTATAATATACAATATTAAAAAATTAATGCCTTTTGTACATGTCAATTAACATATATATTGTTTTTTGTTTCTTATTTTTGTTTTAATTTTCTTTAATATTAATTTAGTTTAAACGTACATTATCCATTTTATATATATATAATCAATCCCCTTACCTTTAGCGGTGACAAATTTTGCCACTAAAAAGCTTATTTTAATATTAAAAATAAAATCATCGCCATTAAAGCTTTGTCGTAACACCAAAAGTTGCTGCTAAAGCTTAATTGTTACAAAAATGCCATCACTTTTGCTTTTTTGTGACTATAATTTCTTGTTACTAAATGCCTTTAATGACAATAACATGTTGCTATTAAAAGTCTTTAATGGCAACCGCATATCGTCGCTAGAACTCTTTAGTGGCAACCATAGTTATGTTGCTAATTTATTTTCACCCGCAAAAAATGTTGTCACTAAAGGTTTTCCTATAGTGACAAATGGCATTAATTTTTACTCATAATAATAATTCATTGCTAAATATATATAGTAGTGATTTTAGTGGTGTCACTAATTATTTTTACCTATAGCAAATTGTTGTCACTAAAAGCATACCTATAGTGACAACCTATGTCGCCACTAAAACTTTAAATTTAGCGATGACATACAATTAGTAGTGACTAAATATATAGATTTAGCAGCGATTGTTGCCACTAATACTCTTTCATTTAGTGGTGACACTTGCTTGACTTAAATTGTAATAAGCTTTAGTGGCGACTATATTCGTTGCTATATATTTGTAGCAGCAACTTTTTGTGGTGACACTTTGTCGCAGTTAAAAAGTATTAACGTTACTAAAGTAGAGTGGCAGAAAAGATGTCGCTACTAATAAGTAGTGGTGACATTTTGGCTTCAATTTTTTTTGCAGTGAAGAAATTTCTTTATATCTTAATTTTAGGGCTTTCAGATTTCTCTATGAAATCTTATTCTTTCCTTCGATTCATGCTTCAATCTTATTTGTGGATGCATATGGGTTGCTATGGTGTTTGAAAAGCATGTTAAAACTTGTGTTTTAAAGCTTACATGGAGCTATCATCACTAAAAAACACTAGTGTTGAACCTTGCTTCTTCAAGGTTGAAGAGGCACCTTTTGGGCTATTTGGACCCAACTTTTAGGCTGCTTGCATCTTTTTTCACTCCCTTATTTAATGGTGATTTTTTTCCAAAATTTTTTATTATCCAAAATATGAGTTTCTTATTTTTCATAATGTTCCACACCATTTTTCATTTATGTACTCTTTGAATTTTAGACAAAATTTTGGTACATAATTTACATGCATTTTTGTACAACATAGTTTTCATACTCTCAATAGTGATGCATTTTGATATGGCAAGTAATCTCTTGATAATTTATGCACTTTTGTATTCTTTGTTATGTTAAAATTAAATTTTGGGCCTAATTTTTATGTGGATTTTGAAGATTTAACTGTGGTAATTATCATAATGGAAATTTGACACTTTATGATCGTGAGCTTACCTATTGTGGATCTAATTATAAAGGTGTCTTAGTAAATTTAATTAAAAATAACTATTGGTTTGACATGATTTATGGTTGTACATGGTTTATTTTGCAATATTGACCATTAATTATGCACTTTTGAATACCATGTCATCTGATTTGCATGCTCACACTATTGATATGTCATTATTATGACTAATTGCGAGTGTTAATTATTGTTAAGGATGTTTGAGCTTTGGCTTATTGTAATGATTACTTTAGTTATTGACATCTTATGGTTGTATACTCATCTATTGTGGGACCAATCATAAGAGTGTTTTGATTAATTTGATTGAGGTATTTTTTTAGCTTTTATGTGTATGTATGTGTGTGCGTGTGTAGTAATGCCTCTATTGTTTTATATTACACAATAATTATGAAGTAAATTGCATTGGTAGTGAATATGCCCTAGTAATATAGCATTGTCAATGCAATCTATTATTATTGAGATATATTTAAATTGAAGTTTTAATGTATGGAGATTTTAGGGACATTCATTTTTGTAAGCCTTTCGATGTGCAATTAAATTTTTTTGATTTATTGTGATCTAGGACCCCTAGGCAGAATAAAAATAAACAATGGATTTGTGTGTGTAATTGCATTAATTGGATCTCGGGGGGAACTTTGTTTCTAAATAAGTTATACACATGATTAGTTTACATTCATGTTGTTTCTATTCTAGCTTCTATGCTTATATAATTACTATATGTGAAAACTTTATATAAGACTAGTTAAGATAACTAGATATAGTCCTTACATTTGTACTTTGGCAATTGCATTGTTAGCTTTGGCCATGAAGTTGGATGCACCTACTACACTTAACAACTATTGCACTATTATTACTAAAGCCTTTCTTGAATAGTGGCATATCTCTGATAGAGTGTGCTTAAGTAATGGATTCCCAAAAAGGAAATCACATAGTGGAAATCTTGATAGCTACTAGAGAAAAGGTTTAATTAGTTAGCTTGTCCAGGGTTAAAAGGGCCATCGCATCTCCTTATTAGAAAAGCACTCACTATGATAGAGTGTTGAAACATATGTTTTACTACAACAAGGTTAAGCCTTTTGGTATTACCTTGGGAGGTGGTTATCATATCTGCCTTTTTTAGTATACCTTTTATCTCTATCTCAAGTACTGAAGCTTCCCATTTTGCCTAGCAAGTTGAATAAGATGTGATAAAAAGATTGAGATTGCTATTTGATAAGATGAAATCAAGGAAATTGGTAATACTTTAGCTCCTACTATAAATTATTTGACTCTTGAATCTAACAATAAGTCTCATGTGAGTTTAATCAAGGGTTAAATGCCTAAGTTCTAGTTTGTGATAAGAAAATTATCAATATTATGTTGCAATTATGTTTAGACATCTAAGATCTTTTAAAGCCAAGTATGATTTTGCACTTAGTTGGATCATTAAATGATGGACTATTGTGTTTGTCCCTTTAGCTCTAGCTTCATCTGAATCTAATGGTGTTGAAATCTGTCTTATTCGTGGTACTTGGATTACATTATGGTGGTGTTGTTCATATAGAAATTTGTCTTCAAGGAAGCATTTGTTTTCCACTTCTATTTGGACTAGTGTGGAGAAACTATCATTGACTTTGATCATGATTAATGGTTTCACTATATTGAGTGATGATCTACATGTGTGGATTTAGATTTTTCACATGCTGAGTTCAGTAATCCTACCACTACTAAATCTATTGAGATCGCCTTTGATGTTAAGGATTTGAGTTACTTTTAAATAGGTTGTTTTGCACTACATTGTTCTCACTATTCTAGATTATTGAAAAGACCAAATTAAGAGAGATTTCCTTTTGGAGGCAAGGTAAAGGGATAAATGGGAGTCTGATCCTTTTGGATCTAATTATTCATATTATTATGGACCTTTCATTCCCAATGTAAGAAAATTTTTGCACTTCATGATCTTCATTGGTAATCATTCTTATTATGGTGAATAGTTCTTTTACTTGAGAAGTTAGATTTGTTGGATGACTTTAAAGCATTTGAGACAACCATTAAGATGAAACTAGTAAGGTGCACTATAACACCATACTTTTAGGACTCAATTCATACAATTCCCATGCCTCATCTTATGTTTATTCTATAGAAATAATATAGTGGCATAGGAAGTTATAAATAAAAGTACATTTTTCTATTGGTAAAATTTTTCTTTCGGAGTCCCGTAGGCCATATGAAAGCATCTATCACTTTATCTTACTTAAACACATGAATATAACTCATTTCCATCATCAAATTTGGCCTACAACTCGTAGAAAGCAAAGGAGCATATGAAATCCATGTTTGTATTTTCGGCCAGAATTTCCTCTTTTCTGTCACAAACTTTGGAAATTCATAACTAAATCTATAAAAATTGAAAACATGTAATCTCAGTCATTCTGGAAATCTTAAGACGTCTACTTCATGCTAAAAATATGTAGAAGTCTTAAAATCTCATATATAATGCGTTTGACACGCGAAATCATCTACTGGTCGGAGGGTTCCTGATACTGTCACAGTTTACTGATATGGACTTCAAAAATGTCTAACTAATTACACAAAAATCCAATGCTAACAAATGATATCACTATGGAAATATGTGGATGTTAAATAGAGAGAAAAAATATCTCCAGATCAGTACATCAAGCCAAAATCCCGGAAATCGATGGAACAGTGCCTCGGGTCTGGCAAGAAGTCTGATACTGGGCAGAACCTTCAAAAATGCATATCTTCCTCTCTAGACCTTCAAATGAGGTGATCTCGGTGGCCACAGAAATCTTATGACCTCTAGTTTATGCATATAAAATTTCATAAGCATTGGATACCATTTGGCTATCGGGTGACACAGAATTCAAAACTGCCAGTATGAACAGTACCCATACTAGAATCCATGAAAAATCCCAACTTTGAAAATTCCTCAAATATTCTCTAGGTCTCCGAAAATTATGATCTTTAGCTTCCCAAAAAGCTCTTAATGAGACCTCATTTCATGCCAATTTTCAGGGCAAGACTAACTCATTTGGCCAAAAAGTAACATAAGGTTCTATTATGGTCAAATTTGGCTCCATATGAGGTACCAAATTTACCAAATGACCTTCCCTTGGTTGTGGCACCTTTTGGGCAGGTCTAAAAGTACATTTGAGACTTGGGTAAGCTGCCCAAATGGTCCCAAATCTCATGCATCTCATTTTGGCCATTCAACCCACACTTATGCATACATTCATCAAAATCCCATATTGCACACTTTAGCCATACATACTCAAAATATGTGCTATAGGGCATATATCATTTTCATACGTCTAACCAACACATAATAGTATAATCACACATGTCTCAAGGTTCATGGTACATATACAACCTCATATACACTATGAACCATCATTATGGTTCCAAAATAGGCAAAATACTACATAAACTTGTCACTCCTTGCTCTTTATGGTTGTTGGCTCCCTTCACCATAAGTGCGTGGTCCACCTAGCATATTAGTTCATTGGAGAGGAGGGGATGAGATTCAAAGAATCTCAATAGCTCACACACCTATTTATATCACATTCAAGGCATACATATACCAAATGCATAACTATACAAGCATAAAGTGTGCAATAAATTCTATTCCATGCCACATTCACATGTCAAGATTACTTTCATGCTCTAGGGACTTTTGGTTTAGCCTCACCCCATTTCTAGGACTTTTGGATTTGCCTCACTCTTGGTCTAGGGACTTTTGAATTTGCCTCACCCATTCAAGGGACTTTTGGCCTTGTCTCACCCATGCCATGAGACTTTTGGCATCTCCTCACCTTCATTAAGGGACTTTTAGCATCACCTCACCCTTATGAGCTCTTTCCACAACCATAGCCATTCAAGACAACACATTGGTACCAATGCACAACAAAGATCAAGTGGCATATTATCAAGCATCAAGGATGCATGCAAGCACACTAAGATATACATATGCACACAAGAATGCAAAGAGAATGAGGTGGAGAGCTACCTTGCACAATTTCACACACTTTTTCTTTAGCTTTCAAGCCTCCTCTTTCAGCCACACACCCACAAATTGGTGGAGATGGTTTCTCTTGGCCTAGACACACCAAAAGAAACATGAATTACTCATGGGAACAAGCCTTGGCATTATACACACTTTACATGATTCTACTTTGGTTTATGGCTCCATTATGCTTCCATAAGGCACTTAATGAAGCAACTTCAAGAATTCATGATCTTGGTTCCCTTCTCTCCTTTAATCTATGATTCTTGACTCCATTTAGACTCCTTGGAGTCATCACACAATTATTTTAAAGAGCCTAACTAGGAGTTGCTTCATTATGCTACATTATGGAGCCTACACTTCCATCTCACTATCTAGGGCTTCTAAAATTTTTCCAAGGCTTCCTCTTATCCTCTTCCATCCTACATGACTCAAAAATAAGCTTGAAACAAATTAAAACTTTCCCTTGGTACTCTTTCTAGCCTAGGTCAACATTATGGAAGTATTTAGGGTTCAAGGGGTTTCCCATTTTTCCTTGATGGGAGAGTCACTTGGGAGGCTTCCTAGAGGTCTTAGAAGCTCAATCAAATACTCACACATGCAAGGAAACTCATATATCAAATCAGTTTTTGCAAAGTGTTCAAGAGCTCTACACTTTTCTAGCTTAGAGTTCATTAGTTTTTCTTGCAATTTCTTTGCTTTCTTGGATGGGAGGTGCATGTGGGAAGCTCTCTAGGGGTCTTAGGAGCATGTTTAAACATTCAATTAAGTCTAAGAACATTCATATAAAATCAGATTTGCAAGGGAGCATTTGGATCCCTAATGGTTCTATCTTGTCTTTTAATGCTCCTTTCTTGATTCTATTGGTTCCTTCTTAATCCTTGCTATCTAAAACCTCTAATCCCTCCATAAATTGGGCAGAAAACAGCCCCTAAGAATTGGGCTCATGGTGCCCAAATTCGTGCAAGAGGAAGGGGGAGGAAGAACCTACCAAAGAATGGAAGTTTTACCTTGTTTTCTTACTTTTCTTTGCTTGCTCTTCCACTTGGTTGGCTTGCTCCCTCAATTTTCGAAATTTCCCTCTCTGTTCTGCCCCCAAAACAGCACCAAACTCTCCATTAAAACCATAGAAAGAAAGCTTGAGAGGAGGGGAGTAAGTTTCAAGAAGGAAGGATATGGAATTTCTTAAAGTTTCTTACCTTTTTCTTGAATTTCTTCCTCCAAAATCCTCCTTCTCTTGTGCGCCTAAGAAACTGGAGTTCTTCTCTGAAGATGGAAAGAAGCAAGTCAGTTTAATGAAGGAGAGGAAGAACGTGACTTATAAAGAAGAAGAAAGAAGCTTCCTTTTTAAAATAGTTTCCAATTTCGCCCTTCGTAATGGCATTTCTGATTTGGCTTCGTTTTAGCTCCTTTTTGAGAACCATCTTTTTCATCATAAAATTTAGATTCCCAATTTAATAAAATGCCTTTGGAATCACTCAAATCGGAGCTAAAACCTTCCCGAACGAATCGGTCAAAGTTTGGGTCAACCGACGTCGGAAAGAATACACCGGAGGGGCTTCACTGGTCCCGGGGCTTCCCATGGTTTTTGGAGCCTCTGAGAACCCTGGGCAACTCAAAATTTCCATTTAAAAAGCCCTCCTATGAGTATTTCAAAAAGTGCCCATATTTATGAAAATGCCACTAGCCTTTCGACAAATTTATTGAATCACTCTGGCCTTGATTTCTGGGCAACTCAAGACTCAAATCCTCATTTTCTATTATTTAAAATTTTATCATAATTTTAGTTGGCCCCAATTCCTTCTATTTCGAGGACTTCCTTTTATATTTGGCCCATTTTTTACGTTTACGGAGAAACCGAACATTGTGTTTCTCACTTTTACCGAGGGACCGGATGTTACATGCACTATAGGCATCAAATCTAAAAAAGATGATGAGTATTATAGTAGATATTTGGATATAATTAGTTAAAACCCTAGGTGCTTTGTTATGTTTATACTAGAATGTGGTATTGAGGTTCAATATGCCATACTTGACACTCATTTTTAAGTATAGGGTTGTAAAATGAAAACAAAACCATATAATCCTCGGCTAAGAAATTAGATTTTGTACTACCTGTGGTTTCTTCTTGGCTTTTGCATAAGCTCCAAAGGTAGTAAATTTAGTTGTCCTACTCTTTCTACCTAAGTCATTGAATCTCCTGGATAGAGGGTTAATTAGTTGCTTCATCTTCTAACCTTTGAGAGGAGAGCACTTGTCATGCCTATACTTGGGTAAGCTTCTTTGTCAAAGCTTGTTCCTCTTGTAAGGAATGTTGATATTTAAGATACTACTAATAATTATGGAGAACCAACTATTATTGATGTTAAGAATTTTGTTACTATGGTTAATATTATTCTTTTGAGATAGTCATAGCAAATTTGAAGACATCTAATTTCTAGTAATTACATTGTTTGCTCACAAGAACATGATTTTTTTGTGACTAATATTTCATATTTGTTTTCCAATCAGGGAGTTATATCAAGTCCTAGTTCATTAATATCTGTAGAGTCCACAAGGGATGAATTATTTTTTGGGAACTTATAAAGTTAACTATTGGTTGAAAAACCATTGGCCATAAGTGGGTCTTTATGACCTGTCATGTGGTTATAAAAGAAATTATAAGATTTAAGGTTAGATTGATTGCAATAGTTATAATTAGGGAGAAGGAATTAGTTATATATATGTCTTCTCTCTAGTATTCATTAAAGACATTCTTATATGGATTATAGCATTGATTGGATTTCATTTTTTGGAATTCTACTTTATGAATATTAAGACTTCTTTTTGTCTTAAATGCTTGTATGAAGATGTTTACATGATTTAGCAAGATAGTTTTATAGAATCATAAAAGAAACACTTAGTGTGTGAATTAAATACTCTGTTAATAGGCTAAAACAAGCTTCTAGGAAATATTATCTAAAGTTAAATGAAGTTGTAGCCTCTCTTGATTCTATTTTGAGCATTTTAGATCAATGTATATTTAAGAAACTGGATAGTGATACTTTTTCATTCTTGTAGTGCATGTTGATGACATACATTTTTAGTTTACAATGGCTTTAACCTCTTATGTGAGATAACATATGCTTTATTGTCACTTTTTACATAAAAGATCTTAGGGAGACCTTTTAGGATATCAAGATACAGATCCATCATGATAGGGCTCATAGTATTTTAACTTTGTCTCAATGAACTTTTGTTGACCAAGTGCCTAAGAAATTTAGTTTGCACTTTGTTCCTCTTGTAGTTCACCTACTTAGAAAGGTGAAAGTTTATATAGATCTCTACGTCCTTAGGATTACATAAAGAGGACTGAAATGGAAAGTATTTCTTTTTTTTTTTTGCTTCCTCTGTTAGAAGTTTTATATATGCTTAAGATTGCATTCATCTGAACAAAACTTATGCTAGTAGTGTATTTAGTAGATATTTGAGCAATCTTGTTTTAGATCTTTGGAAAGCTGCTTAGATAATATTTTGCTACCTACTGGGTAAGGATTACCTATTGACTTAGAATGGGATATAATCCACTTGTAATCATTAGCTTTCTTGGATTTAGATCATGTGATTTGTGTACATAACTTGAAATCTACTTCTTTGTATATCTTATGATCTTTTGAAAGGAGCTACTTTAATTTGTTGAAAAGTGCCAAATGGACATTTACAACTACCTTATATATATATATATATATATATTCTATAGAATGTGTTGCTTATTGTAAGACCATTCTTTTAGGTGCCAATTTTAAAGTTATATGGTGAAAGAAAATTTCTATTATTTGTATTGTTGACTGCATATTTTGGATCTTAACCATTTAGTTGCAATAATGATTTTGTTGTATGCTTCTTTCAAAATCATAAGAATTTCAATTGTTTTAAATTTTGACATTAAGTTCTTGTTTGTTAAAGAGAAGATTCATGAATCTCTCAATCAAATTATACATGACTTATAGATGATATGCTAGTTAAACTATTAATCATAGGTTTACCTATTGGAGTTTTTGGGAAACTTGGTAACTCTTGGGTATTGTCAATAGCTTTTGTTGATGCTTTGGTTTAGTTGAAGTCTTGATCATGTTTTTTTAGGGACACTCTAAGGTATTTTGACATTTGGTTAAGCCAAGTGTTTTAGACATATTTCTCTGGTATTTCATCTAATTCATTTATGGAACTTTGTTGGCGTTTGAACATTATTTTCCCTATTGGATTCGATGATCTTCGTTTTACATTTCATTTCTAAATTTTATGATTATAATACTTATTAATTATTTGATATTTTTGCATTACCAAAAATAAAAAAGGTTTTTGCAATGATGATTTAGCTATGGTTTTGGGAACCATGGTTAAGATGCTTCTTAACAATGATTTTCATAACTATAGTTAAGCCAGAGACTTAAACACGATTTCAGTAAAATGTGGTTAAGTGGTGACTTAACCATAGTTACAAAAAATTGTGGCCAAGTGATATGATGACTTAGCCACGATGTTTTGCCAAATTGTAGCTAGACCATGGCTTAGTCATAATTTTCCTAAACCCTGTTTAAATCATGACAAAACCATAATTTAGCCATGGTTTACTAAAAATTGTGGTTAAAGCATATAATAGACTAGCCATGATTTTTACTAAATTGTGGCTAAGACATAAGTATTTTTAACCATGGTTATTATAATAACCATGGTTAAGATTGTTAGTTTCCTCATTACCTTTACAAAACTTCACACGCTAGTCTCTATCTTCAAATTTAAAATTCTTTAATGATCAATCTCCCCCAGTCACGAATGAAGCTTAATCTCCCTTAGTAAAGTGATGGAAAATGGTGACCAAAACGAAGTGACTCCTATTAGCCACCATGAACATTTAGCCATTGATTTACTTCCATGGATAGCTGCTACAATCATTCAAGGTGAGTCCTTTGATATTAAACTACCTATAACCCATAACATCTTTAATTTCACTTTCCCATTTTCTCCCCGTTGATCTTCATTTTTCTTTGCTCTCATTGTCTAGTTTACTGATAGTTTTAGCATTTGATTCCCTCTTCATTCACAATAAGTTTGTTTCTATTTGTTCATTAATGCCTCATTTCCATCTCGCTCGATTCGCTCAATTTCTACTTTAGCATGCTAGATTTCACTACAAAAAAAATTGACTTTTAGCGGTGACTAAAGTTGCCATTAAAAGCCAAAAATGTCACCACTAATAAGTTTTAGTGGCAACATCTTTTCTGCCATTCTACTCCAGTAATGCTAATACTTTTTAGCCACGACAAAATGTCGCCACTAAAAGTCAATACTACAAATATATAGCAGCGACTATAGTTGCCACTAAAACTTATTACAATTTAAGTGAAACAAGTGTCGCCACTAAATGAAAAGGTATTAGCGACAACATATGTTGTCACTATAAGTACATATTTAGTGACAACAATTTGTTGTGGGAAAAAATAACTAGTGACACCACTAAAATCGCTGCTATATATATTTAGCAACGACTTGTTGCTGTAGGTAAAAATTAATGTCATTTGTCACTATAAAGAAACATATAGTGACAACATTTGTTGCGGGTGAAAATGAATTAGCAACATAGTCATAGTTACCACTAAAGATTTTTAGTGATGACATGTGGTCGCCACTAAAATGAATTAGTAATATAATTATAGTCACTAATAAAGATTTTTAGTGACGACATGTTGTTGTCACTAAAAGTTTTTAGGGATGATATTATACTCATCACTAAAGATATTTAATAACAAGAAATTATGGTGACTAAAAAGAAAAAGTGATAGCATTTTTTGTAGCAATTAAGTTTTAGCAGCAACATTTGGTGTTGCAATAAAATTTTAATGATAATTATTTTGTTTTTTATACTAAAAATAGGCCTTTTATTGTCAAAATTTATTGCTACTAAAGGTAAAGGGGTTAATATATATATTAAAATGAATAATGTACATTGAAATTAAATTAACATTGAAGAAAATTGAAACGTCCTACATGTTGACATGTTCAAAAATAAGTGACATGTTCAAGAAGCATTAATTTCTTAATATTGTATATCATAATTAGTATTATAATTATAAATGCTTTCATAACGTCATACATGTCAGAACTTATATTGAAATATCTATTAGAACATAAAATGATGGCATAAATTGATACATCAAAATGGCCATCAACAAAAAAACATAAGTCCACCTTCTCTTCACCTAACTTGTCTACGAGAGGAGTCATTAGTTGAAGCATTCTGTCCCTATGGATAAAAAATAACATGAATCATATACTATTATTGTTTAACATAACATTAAGGTAGAAAATCATTTACAAGTACCTATTGCATGGTGGCTATAAGGCTAGCCAATTGAGCTTGAATCTCTGACTGAACCCATTGTTGCATTGTAGCCTGCTCTTCTTGAAGCTTCTTTTCCATCTCAGCTTGCATTTCCTCCTGTAACCTTTCCCGCTCTTCTTGTAATTTTCTATCCATTTCAGCTTGCATTTGTTCCATCCTTGTTGAAACCCTTGAATCGACTTCTGTTGAGTTCATAATTCTCTTCTTTGTCGGTTTCTTTCCATATCCTTTCCCCCTAACATACCCTGACCTCTCTCCCAACACGGTGGCCAAAATTTGATCTCTTGTTAATTAATTCTCATTATCTTATGTTTCTTGCTGGTGAACTAGTTCTTGAATGTGCCCCTAGTGATATAACAATAGATAAACACCATAGACAATGAGGCAATGCAATAAATAATTGAAGCTTAATGATCTATAACAACTTACATGGATTTTTTGTGACTTGGGATCTACCCATTCTATTTCTCCGTCCTTGTTCTTACGGGTGTGTTGAAGTTCCCAAACTCGGTCAGGAGGTGCCACTTCTTTGGTAATGGGATCTCTCTACAATATTTATTGGATGATAATCCATGCTACCGTAGAGGGAATGACACAAAAAGAAATGTTTAGAAACTTCTTAAGTACAACACAAATACTTACCGTAGACTCTTCAACCTCTACAAATGAGTGAGTACCGTGATAACTCCCTAATTTATGATATAAAAGGATTATATTTGAGATAAAAATTAGGGAGTCAAATTCTTTCTTCTTGATTAATAGAGTTAAAATGGATTCAATCAAATAAAATAAAGAAAGTGTTTTATTGTGTTTTCTTTAGCAGTTTGAGCCTCAGTTTTTGATTGATTTCAATTTCAGGAAAGATAAAAGAAGAAAGAAAGGATTGAGAAAAGAGAAGGAAGCTGAGAAGTGAGAAAGTACAAGTGGATCAAGCATTCTCGCTACAGCGAGGATGGAATTCGCTATGGCGAAAACACACTGTCGCTATAGCGAGTAAGGTACTTCGCCACAGCGAAGTCGTGAAGCATACAAATTCCAGGGAGAAGCTCGCCATAGCATAGCAGTGGCGAGGAATGAAGAAATCTGAGAACTCTAAGAGAGCTCGCTATCGCGAGAAGCACTCCTCGTCATATCGAGATCGGACCCTGAAACGCACAGTTTTATTTACCAAGCTATAGAAGACAGGGAGAATTAGGGTTTTCATTCATTCAGCAATTGGAGAGAGTTCTGGCCGACTAGGAGTGAAGAAAACACATCCAAGGTGTTGGAGAGTTTCAATTTGATCGGGGAATTCGTCAATTCTAGTGATTTCTCTTCCGATTAGGTGTTTCTACTCCATCTCTCCTCTTAGTTGATGATATTAAACATGTTTGCTGAACTTGTTTGTGGATTTCAAGCCATGAGCGGCTAGATTTTGTAATCCTTAGGGATTTTATGAACCTTTTATCTGTAGAGATTATTTTCCCTTGTTGATTCTGCAGTTTATTGAGAATAGTATTGTTTAATCTGAATTATATTTCATCTTATTGGGTGGCCTCCTTTAGTTTGATTGTGGATTGAGTGATTAACCTTTGATGGAAGGAAATTGCTTATAGACCATTGGTTAAACAACTTAGGATTAGATATAATCTGATTTGCACTTGAGATAGACATATTCTCAAGGGCCCTAGGTAGTCGAAAGAAGGTCTGCACGTAATAAAGTATTAACCTCTCCTTGAGACATCAAGCGTGAGTGGATATAAGGGTTCAATTGGATCGAAAGACAATTGCACCTACTTTAACCTTGACTATAAAATTTGAATTAAGCTGTTTAATTAAAAGGGAAATAATTGACATTTGATAAAAAGGGGATTAAAATTCCTAAGGTGTTTTTGATTGCATAATTCCAATACAACTATCATTTATTACTTGTTTTTGCATCATTCTCATAAATCCATTTATAATTTGATAGTTTAACTAAAATGAACATGAGAACTCTAATGCCTAATTGCAATTTGTATTGATTCTCTGAGGGAACGACCTTGATTCATCACGTACTACGATTGCGACCCGTACACTTGCGGTGTCATAATTTAATGAGCATCAAGTTTTTGGCGCCGTTGCCGGGGAATTAAGGCAATTAGTGATTAGAATTAGAGGACTTTGAGTAGTTTTAGCTTAAACATTTTTTTTATTTACTTTTTCTTTGTTATTTACGCTTCAGTTGTTAGCTATTCAATTATTACTTTCTTAGTGATTACCTTTTGATTTTCTTGGCTTAGTGAGATTCTTGATCTGCATTCCTTTGTTTTTGCAGGTACACAGTATATGCCACCTAAATCCAAATCTAATAGAACACCTAGAAAGACAAGGAGTTTAACAGACATTTTGGCTGAAGGGTCTACACTAACTCAAGCGGAGAGTGAGATAACTGTTCCTACCACGGATATGGGGAATGAAGATAATTAGAATCGTACTATCAAAGACTTTGTGGGAAGAACTATGAGAACCACTCAGCCGAGCATTGTAGTACCTGATTTTCAAGCTGCTAATTTTGAGCTAAAACCTGTAATGATCTCCATGCTGCAGCTCAATGGACAGTTTACTGGTGAAAGGTCTGATGAAGATCCCAACTGCCACATTCTATCATTTTTGGGAGTCTGTGATTCTTTCAAATAGAATGGGGTGCCAAGGGATGTGCTAAGACTGAGACTATTCCCACTCTCTCTGCAAGGAAAGGCTAAGGAATGGTTGTTAAATTTACCAGAGGGTTCGATAGACACTTGGGACAAGCTAGAGGCAAGGTTCAGAGCTCGCTTCATTCCAAATAACAGAATAGCAGATGCCCGTCGTGAGCTTATCAACTTCAAGCAAGTTTCATATGAGCATTTATATGCTGCTTGGCAGAGATACAAAAATTTACTCCGCCAATGCCCGAGTCATGGAATGGATAACTGTGCCATTGTTCAGAATTTCTGCACACGCCTGACTCCACAAACAGACACCATGTTGGACGCTATCTTAAATGGGCGTTGGGATGACATGCCGGTAGATGATGTTATTCTGGCTTTGGACACACTATCTGAGATTTATGTGCAAAGAGGAGGTGATAGAAGGGTTACTGCTAATGTTGCTAGCACTCAAGAAGATTCATCTGTACCACTAGCAACTATCCTCTCTGCCCTGAACAAGAGGTTTGATATGTTAGAATCTCAAGTGCAACGAAGTCAACAATTGAATGTTTGTTCTACCCAAGTGACTCCTTCTGCCTGTGAGAATTGTGGAGATCTGCACTCAACTGAACATGCCCCTTTGCATTACCAGAATCAGTAAACTATGTGGGGAATTTTCCAAAGAATCAGAATCCATACTCGAACACGTACAATCCTGCATGGCGAAACCATCCGAATTTCTCTTGGAAGAATGGTCCATCTCTTAATCCACCATCATCTTCGGGAGTTAGGCCAAATCAACCTCCTGGATTCTCTCAAGTAACAAGGCAGAATGTACCTGTTCAAGAGCCCAAAACGAATCTAGAAGATGTGCTGGCAAAGTTCATGACCACTCAGATAAAAAATAATGAAGAGCAAGCCGGCATCAATGCAAGAGTGGATTCGTCCCTTAAGAACATTGAGGTACAGATGGGGCAATTAGCGTCTGCTGTGAATGCACTGCACCAAAGAGGTCTGCCAAGCGATACAATTCCCAATCCAAGAAGAGAGGGTAAAGAAGAATGCAAGGCTATCATCCTGAGAGGTGGCAAAGAACTTCCTGAAATACAAGTTCAACTGGAGGAACCAACAGAGATGAATTCTAAGGGTCCATCAGGAAATATTCAGATAGAAAGTGAAGCGTTTCAACAAAAGGAAGAGAAAAAGGCTACCAATTTGAGCAACAAAGAAGAGGACAAGGAAGGAGAGTCTAAAGTGGAAAAATCTGAAGAAAAGACAGTTCTACATCCTAAAGTGGTACCACTGCCTCCATTCCCACAGAGATTGCAGAAGAAAGTCCTTGATGATCAGTATAAGAAGTTCTTGAGCATGTTTAAACAACTTCACATCAATATCCCTTTCTCTAAAGCCTTGGAGCAAATGCTTAAATATGCTAAGTTCCTTAAGGACATGCTTAGCAAGAAGAAGCGGTTTACTGAATTTGCAACAGTGGCTTTGACAAAGGAGACTACAAATATCCTGAAATCCAATCTACCTACCAAGTGCAAGGGCCTCGGCTCATTTTCAATCCCCTGCATGATTGGGGATAAATTTGAAGGTCGAGCACTCTGTGATTTGGGATCTGCTGTGAACCTTATGCCCTTATCCGTTTTTCGAAAGCTACAGATGGGAGAAGCTAATCCAACAACAGTCACCTTGCAGCTAGCCGATAGAAGTCTCTCCTATCCATATGGAATCATCGAGGATGTGCTAGTGAAGGTTGGGCAGTTCATCTATCCCGCTGATTTTATTGTTCTTAACATTGAAGAGGATAGAGACATCCCATTGATAGTGGGGAGGCCATTTCTAGCTACCGGCAGAGCACTTGTAGATGTGGAAAAAGGGGAGATAATAATGCGATTGGGAGATGAGCAAGTCACTTTCAGTGTAGAGAAAGCCATGAAGCATCTGGGCAGTGTCGAAGAATGCTCACGAGTGTCCATTATTGACGAGATTATTCAAGAAGAAGTAAACTCTTATGCTTTCACTGATCCTCTTGAAGCAGTACTTGTTGGTAAGTCTAATATAGAGGAATTAAAGAAAGTAGAAGTTGAGCACAAGCTTAATGCATTTAGGCCTATGGCTAGGCATAATGGGCATTTTGAATCACTGGAGCTGACTTCACGAAAAACTCATGCTCTACCACCCTCCATCGAGCAGCCTCCATTGTTAGAACTGAAACCTCTTCCACCACATCTGAAATATGCCTATTTGGGGGATGGCGAAACTTTACCAGTCATAATCTCATCTGCATTAACATCCTCCCAAGAGAAGCAGTTGTTAAAGGTGTTAAAAGGGCATAAAAGAGCAATTGGTTGGACCATAGCAGATATAAAGGGAATCAGTCCGGCCATCTGTATGCACAAGATTCTCTTAGAAGATGACCACAAGAAATTAGTGGAAAGCCAACGAAGATTGAATCCGATAATGAAAGAAGTGGTCAAGAAAGAGATCATTAAGTGGCTTGATGCTGGAATTATCTATCCCATTTCAGATAGTGACTGGGTGAGCCCGGTGCAGTGTGTCCCTAAGAAAGGAGGTATGACAGTGGTACATAATGAGAAGAATGAAATGATTGCCACAAGAACAGTCACAGGCTAGAGAGTTTGTATGGATTACAGGAAGTTAAATACAGCCACAAGAAAGGATCATTTCTCGCTTCCATTCATCGATCAGATGTTAGATAGATTAGCAGGAAAAGAATTCTTCTGTTTCTTGGATGGCTATTCTGGATGCAATCAGATTGCTATTGCCCCGGAGGATCAAGAAAAGACCACTTTCACATGTCCATATGGGACTTTTGCATTCAGACGCATACCGTTTGGACTATGTAACGCCCCTGCCACCTTTCAAAGATGTATGATGTCAATTTTTTCTGACATGATTGAGCATATTATGGAAGTCTTCATGGATGATTTCTCAGTATTTGGCATCACATTTGAAGAGTGTCTGGCTAATTTGACACGAGTCCTGCAAAGGTGTGAAGACACTAATTTAGTCTTAAATTGGGAAAAATGCCACTACATGGTTTGTGAAGGAATAGTACTTAGGCATAAAGTGTCTAAAAGAGGGTTGGAAGTGGATCGGGCCAAAGTTTCAGTAATTGAGCAACTACCACCGCCAACTAATGTGAAGGCTATTAGAAGCTTCTTGGGGCATGCTGGGTTCTATCGGTGATTCATCAAGGATTTTTCGCAAATAGCAAAGCCTCTTTCTCAATTGCTTGAAAAGGATACTCCTTTCAAGTTTGATGCAAGTTGTTTGAAAGCTTTTGAAGAACTCAAGCAGAGACTCATCACCGCACCAATTATAGTGGCCCCTGATTGGTCACTACCCTTTGAGGTTATGTGTGACGCGAGTGATTATGCGGTTGGAGCTGTGCTTGGCCAGAGACATGGTAAGACTTTTCATCCTATTTACTATGCAAACAAAACCTTAGCTGGAGCACAGGTAAATTATTCAACTACTGAAAAAGAAATGCTTGCTGTTGTTTTTGCTTTCGAGAAGTTTAGAGTCTATCTGATGGGTACTAAAGTCATAGTTCATACTGATCATGCTGCTATTAGATATCTCTTATGTAAGAAAGAATCTAAACCTAGGCTAATTAGATGGGTTTTACTATTGCAAGAATTTGATGTGCAAATTGCTGATAGGAAAGGAACTGAAAATCAAGTAGCTGATCATTTATCTAGGCTTATGAATGACTCTGATTGTGCGGATAACCTCTTGATTAATGAGAGTTTTCCTGATGAATCTATATTTGCTGTGAATTGTATATCTGTGCCCTGGTATGCGGATTATGCCAATTACCTGGTCAGTGGCATTGTGCTTGATGAATTAAATTTTTATCAAAAGAAAAAGTTTTTGCATGATGTGAAATGGTTTGTGTGGGATGAACCATTTTTGTATAGGAAATGTGCTGACCAAATTTTGCGAAAATGTGTGCCTCAAACTGAACAGAATGATATTCTTCATGCTTGTCATTCTGCTCCGTATGGTGGTCATTTTAGCGGCCAACGCACTGCTTACAAAGTGTTACAATCTGGGTTTTATTGGCCCTCACTGTTTAAAGATGCTTATTTGTTTGTCAGTCATTGTGATGCATGTCAGAGAACAGGTAACATCTCAAAGAAGCATGAAATGCCCCAATCAGGTATTTTTGAGGTAGAATTATTTGATGTGTGGGGCATTGATTTCATGGGACCATTTGTTTCATCTAGAACTCATCAATACATTTTAGTTGCAGTCGAATATGTGAGCAAATGGATTGAGGCTGTAGCTTGCCAATCTAATGATGCCAATACGGTGGTGTGATTTGTTAAAAAGAACATTTTTACTAGATTTGGCACACCGAGGGCAATCATTAGTGATGGGGGGACTCACTTTAACAATAGATTGTTTAAGGGTTTACTTGAAAAATATGGAGTCACCCATAGAATGGCATTGGCTTACCATCCTCAAACCAACGGCTTATGTGAAGTTTCTAGCAGAGAAATAAAACGGATTTTGGAGAAGACTGTAAATCCCACCAGAAAAGATTGGGCAGATAAGCTCGATGATGCTTTATGGGCATACAGAACGGCTTTTAAATCTCCAATAGGTATGTCTCCCTACCAATTAGTTTTTGGCAAAGCTTGTCATCTACCCATTGAGCTAGAGCATAAAGCCTTTTGGGCTGTTAAGAAACTAAACTATGATATGGCTAAAGTGAGCGAAAAAAGATTACTGCAGCTTAATGAATTGGATGAGTTTAGATTGCAAGCCTTTGAAAACTCTAGAATTTACAAAGAAAGAACTAAAAGAGTTCATAATAGACACATCTTACCCAGGACATTTACACCTGGAGACCATGTGTTACTATATAACTCTCGTTTAAAGTTGTTTCCAGGTAAGTTGCGATCAAGATGGTCTGGCCCGTTCAAGGTAATTGATGTGACATCTTATGGAGCCATTGAAGTTCAGGATGAGAAATCAGGTGATCAGTTTAAAGTCAATGGTCAAAGGCATAAGCACTATCTGGGTGGCGACATAGATCGGCAAACTACCATCCACACCTTGGTTCAGCCTCCTTAATCGGCTGACAAAGTCCGGCTGAGGACTATAAACCAAGCGCTCCTTGGGAGGCAACCCAAGTTTTCTTCTCTTATTTTTATTTTAATTTACCGTTCTTGCGTTTTGTTTTAATTTTGGTGTTTTTGTGTGTTTTTATAGGTTGGGTGGGGTAATGGAATGCTGCTGCTGGGAACTAGGAGTTTGGTAAAAAAGACCGTTGTCCGACATGGTTTTCAGGGAGTTTCTAACTTTACTTTGCATTATATATTTTTATTCTAGTCATGTTGATCAACCTTGTTGGTTATGATTTGAGTAAAATGAGTTCAAGGAGAGTTAAATCATATAGTTAAAAAAAAAATTCGCTATAGCGAGAGGACCATCTCGCTACAGCGAGGCTGTTTATTTTTCGTCAGGTATTGCAACCAGAGAGTCCCTCGCCATGGCCAGGCTGTAGCGAGCCCCATGAACAATCCTAAGTGTCCTCGCTATAGCGATGCAACCTCTTCGCCATGGCGAGATTTCTGCAGCCAACGTGGTACAAGGTCCAGAGAGTATGTCGCTATAGCTACGCTATAGCGAGTGACCTGTTCTGAAAAATTTCAAGTCCTTTCGCTATTGCGAGTTACTCCATTCGCTATAGCGACTGCAGCATACTCTGAGCCACATACTAAAACCAGAGAATTCCTCGCTATAGCCACGCTACAGCGATGCGTTTCAGCGTCTAAATTTTTCCCAAGTCTTCTCGCCATAGCGAAGCATTCCTTTCGCTGTTGCGAAGACAGTAGCCCTGCTCATATTTTTTCCAGAGAGTAGCTCGCTATTGCGTAGCAATAGCGAGGTCGCTATTGTCTGAATCATAATAGTACATTCAGTCGTTGAAACGTTATCCCTTTTCATTCTCGCTATAGCGCCTCTGAACCCTTCTCCCTGAAATCTCGTCCTTCCACCAAATTTCCTGAAATCAAGGCTCCCATTCCCTTCGCAATCCATTTTTCGTGCATCAGGTAAGTCGATTTTTACTGTTTTCTCCTGAATCATGGTGAATCTAGGATTTTTCGTGAACCTAGGGCTGACGGACTCGTCCTCTTAAATTTGTGCAATCTAGGGTTAGTTTTTCATTTTAAGTGCATGCGCTGTGCTGGGTGTCCATTTCTGTGCAGGGGATTACTTTCAGTTTAGCTTTATTCCGCATATAATCGCAGTTTGCTAATTTCTGTTCGATCTCGCTATAGCGAGCATCAACTCGCTACAGCGAGTTCGACGAATTTTTCCAGAAAATTTCTTGCACTGATTTCCTTTCAATTTTTCTTTGTTTCTTTGTTCAGTGATGGCCCCCAAGAAGCAAGCTAAGACTGCTGGAGCATCTTCATCGAAGCAGAAGAAGCAAGCGTATGATAGAGATAGATTCGCTTCAGCCCGGGCAGAATTCCGTTTTGACTGTCTCTTCGCTGACCGCGGTGTGGTTGAAGACCGGTATTATGAACCTCATGGCCTAGATCTCATCCATCTGGACTTCCAGTGGCATGACCTTCAAGGCTTCACCAAAAAGCTGGTGCATCGGATCCCGTTGATGATCCAAGAGCTGCATGCCAACTTTGAAGACACTGAAGAGGGAGAGGATGAATATTATTGCCAGGGCGCTTGGGTACGCATTAACGAGAAAGTCTTCCAAGACTACTATGAGCTACCGAACGTCGAGCACTGCGCCTTCCAACACTATTTGGAGAATCCTGAATCCGTACCATGGGAGGAGGTGGAGACCACTATCGCAGTGGAGGGCCGAGCCCGGTTGGTAAACAAAGTATATCCGGTCAATCAGTTGAACAAACCAGCCCGCTATTGGCTCCAGTTCATCACAAGCAACATTCTGACGAGCTCCCATGGTTCGGACATGATCCAGGAGCGAGCGACTCTGACTTGGTGCTTCATGACCAGGCAGCGGGTGAACATCCCTCGCTTGATGTACCTGAACTTTAAGCAGATAGTGCGATCTGATAGAGCGAGCCTGGCCTACCCCCACATGCTTACTGAGCTAGTCACCATGGGGGGAAGCCGCGTCTCCAAAAATGATGCACAGTTCAAGCCTAAAGGGCCCTTCAAGTATGATAACATGAAGGATGAGCCGGGACATCCTCACAGACAACGGGCAGCTGCCCGAGCCCCTCCGGCAGCTTCTTCACCGCCTCCACCACAGCCCATGAGCACACCTGAGCCGATGCAGCAGGACCTGCCACATTCAGCTGAATTTGAAGGTTGGGTGCGAGAGTCCATTGACCGGTTGGAAGGCCATGTCCTATCCATGAAGGACCAGCTTCAGATGCTGATGGACTACTTGATGCTTGCCCCTGCCCCTTCACCTCTAGCGGGTCCTACGCCTTCAGTTATCGTTCTTCCCCAAAACCCCCCACAGGGTGACCAGCCTGGTCCTTCGGATTCACAGGATCCTTATCTCCCTTGATTGCTATTGCCTATCCTGTTTTATTTTTCTTCTTGGGATTATTGTATATGGATGACTGTATATCTTTTTGTTTGTGTCACTGGTGCTGGTTGCTCTGTTTTCTCTTATAACCACTCACCAATTCCTGTAGCTATTGTCTCTAATGTTGGGCCATCAATTGAAGGAGTAGTTTGAGCATCTCTCTCGTCATCCTAAATGTGTCTTTTCTTATCAGGGGAGTACTGTCTCTTTCTTTTGCATACTGCACACTTTACTTCTCTTTTCTTATGTTTGCTAGTCTGTTTGAACATTGCGGACAATGTTAGTTTTAAGTGTGGGGGAATGTACACAAAGGTTAAATAGACATGAACACCCAAATTCAGTAATAAAGCAAATATCTACCACTCATAAAGAATCCATCATAACATCTCCAAGTCTAACAAGAATTAGCCTCACTGCCTTAGAGGAACACTGATCAATGAATATGGGGTTGAAGCAAACTTGAAATGAACAAAATAGATAATGTAGTTATAGTATACACCCACATTAGGACCACTCTTCCACAATATGATTAAGAGAAGTATTCAAGTTTTCTCCTAAACTAATTCTCAAATATTTTTTTTGATTTTTCCAAATTACTTGCTCTAGTGGATATCTGATTGTCATTTGAGAGGGCTCCACCACATCCTAAAAAAAAAAAAAACTACTCCAATGGTTGAAATCACTTAGTAACCGGGTGGCTTCATGACCAATGTCGTCATTCGCGTCAAACGGTGATAGAAACTAAGAGTATGCTAGTAAGCACTCCGAGACTTCCCTAATCTGAGTAACCGGGTGGCTTCATGACCAATGTCGTCATTCGCATAAAAAGGATTAAGAGAACTAAGGGGAAATCATTCAAAAAAAAAAAAAAGACTGGGCAAAAGCCAATAAAAAAAAAAAGTGATCATGTTGAAAACTGATCTCTGGTGAACAATAGAAACCTCTTCTAATGAATGTTGAGGATTGAAGCTAGAGTGAATATATGGATTGGTCTTGAAAATATAATGAGGATATGTTGAGGGTTGCTTGACTGCTTTTTGAACATCTATCTGTGGAACACACACACACACTTAGTCAGGGTGTGGCTATGATTGCATGGTTTGCGAATTTCAATTTGAGTTTTGCTAAACTTTTGTTTCGAGCATTAGTCTCACTCTAAGTATAGGGGAGAGCTAACTTCTGATTGATTGGGTGATGATTATGCAAAAGAATAAATACTGAATCTCTGTGTGATAATTCTGAGAATTGCTTGAGGACAAGCAAGGATTTAAGTGTGGGGGAGTTTGATAACTCCCTAATTTATGATATAAAAGGATTATATTTGAGATAAAAATTAGGGAGTCAAATGCTTTCTTCTTGATTAATAGAGTTAAAATGGATTCAATCAAATAAAATAAAGAAAGTGTTTTATTGTGTTTTCTTTAGCAGTTTGAGCCTCAGTTTTTGATTGATTTCAATTTCAGGAAAGATAAAAGAAGAAAGAAAGGATTGAGAAAAGAGAAGGAAGCTGAGAAGTGAGAAAGTACAAGTGGATCAAGCATTCTCGCTACAGCGAGGATGGAATTCGCTATGGCGAAAACACACTGTCGCTATAGCGAGTGAGGTACTTCGCCACAGCGAAGTCGCGAAGCATACAAATTCCAGGGAGAAGCTCGCCATAGCATAGCAGTGGCGAGGAATGAAGAAATCTGAGAACTCTAAAAGAGCTCGCTATAGCGAGAAGCACTCCTCGCCATAGCGAGATCGGACCCTGAAACGCACAGTTTTATTTACCAAGCTATAGAAGACGGGGAGAATTAGGGTTTTCATTCATTCGGCAATTGGAGAGAGTTCTGGCCGACTAGGAGTGAAGAAAACACATCCAAGGTGTTGGAGAGTTTCAATTTGATCGGGGAATTCGTCAATTCTAGTGATGTCTCTTCCGATTAGGTGTTTCTACTCCATCTCCCCTCTTAGTTGATGATATTAAACATGTTTGCTGAACTTGTTTGTGGATTTCAAGCCATGAGCGGCTAGATTTTGTAATCCTTAGGGATTTTATGAACCTTTTATCTGTAGAGATTATTTTCCCTTGTTGATTCTGCAGTTTATTGAGAATAGTATTGTTTAATCTGAATTATATTTCATCCTATTGGGTGGCCTCCTTTAGTTTGATTGTGGATTGAGTGATTAACCTTTGATGGAAGGAAATTGCTTATAGATCATTGGTTAAATAACTTAGGATTAGATATAATCTGATTTGCACTTGAGATAGACATATTCTCAAGGGCCCTAGGTAGTCGAAAGAAGGTCTGCACGTAATAAAGTATTAACCTCTCCTTGAGACATCAAGCGTGAGTGGATATAAGGGTTCAATTGGATCGAAAGACAATTGCACCTACTTTAACCTTGACTATAAAATTTAAATTAAGATGTTTAATTAAAAGGGAAATAATTGACATTTGATAAAAAGGGGATTAAAATTCCTAAGGTGTTTTTGATTGCATAATTCCAATACAACTATCGTTTATTACTTGTTTTTGCATCATTCTTATAAATCCATTTATAATTTGATAGTTTAACTAAAATGAACATGAGAACTCGAATGCCTAATTGCAATTTGTATTGATTCTCTGAGGGAACGACCTTGATTCATCACGTACTACGATTGCGACCCGTACACTTGCGGTGTCATAATTTAATGAGCATCATACCGCATGTATGCTTTGTCACTTGCCTTGCCCTATTTGCTTTATTCTTGCTACTTGTAGCCTACAATTGGATGGTATTATGATGTAAACACAAAACAAACAATCTTTCAAGTTCTTGTTAGAAATAAATTACCTTGAACTCTGAACTTTTCCAATAATGCATTAGCCACTCCCAATCATCACAGCTAATGTTACTTGGTCAAGCAGCCTACTTCTCTTTAATTGTGTCGTACTTAGCATACTCTGCATGCAGGTCAGCCTTCCAAGATCGGTATAGTTGATGTAATGTTTCAACACGAGTTCTATTTAATCTCTCTTCAGGGCACCCATCGCGAACATCAAATTTGTCCTACATAAAACATAAGAAACCAAACTTATTAACTAATAGAGGAACACTATAAATGCTACATAGCGAAAAATGACCCACAAATGTAATGTAATACCTTTACTTTCAACAATAAAGTGTTCCTATATTTGGCATAAACTTTGGCCCAATCACCATCCCGAAGAGAGATTGTGGTCTGCACTACATGTCCACATTAGTTGGCAAAGTCACGGGGCCCATCTCCAACAGATCTATCTGAGTTCTCAGGGATGTAAGCTTTGATCTTAGAACCATATTTTATCTTCATGTCTACTGATATACTCTTATATTTTCCCATACCCTTCTTAGTTGCGCTGCAAGAAGCTGCTGTATATGAGAAAAAGTAAATAAATTAATCATTGGTGTATATACATGGCAAAAGTGTAATAAAAAAAGCATTATTTCCATGAATTTCATGATACCTGAACTACTCGGCACCTGTGATCGTTGTGTAGGAGGCGAATCATTATAGATGGTTTGTCTATCCCTCTGTGGTAGGAGTGGTGAGAGTGCATCTCCTGACTCTAAATCCCCTTGTGCACGCTCAGGTGAGAGTGCACCTGCTAGCACTAAATCCCTCTGTATATGCTTAGGTGATGTCACCTCTCCAGTGGGGTTATATTGACCTCGGCCATTACCCCGCCCAATGTGTCGTCTTCCTCGACCTCCCATCCTATCTCGTGCAAAACCTGACATTTGCTACCTTTTGTCCATATATAGTATAAGTAACAAGATGCGATGAAACAAACATTAATGGTAAACGAAAGTAGACAATAAAACACATATATAATAAAACACATACATAACAAGGACATAGAAAAAAAGTAAGTAAACAATATAAAACGTATATGACACAAAATATACCAAACTTCAAATACTTTAACTACTCAATCATACAATGTGGATGTTTGTATAATAATTATAAATTTTTTAAATATTTAGTAAGATTGACACTAATCTTGATCACATTCAGTGTCTATAGTGTTTTCTGTATCGTCATCATTAAGCAAATCTTCTCCTTCTTCTTCATCAGTGGACCCAATTTCATCATTGTCATTAATGAAATCATCTACCGCACCCCTTGCATTATGCCCACTTGTTTGAGCATTTATACTTGTATGGCTTAGTATTTCTGGTTCAACATCATCCCGATGTAGGAGGACCATAAGGTCAATGCCTATGTTATCATTCCAAATTGTATTTAATTGGATTACGTTTTGTTGATATGCCTCATCAAGAAGGAGACCATCATTCTTACCACTTTCTTCACCTTCTTCCACCTCTGAAAGGATAAAGAGGTCACGAGAATTTGTTTTTTATGACAATTAGCCATTCCGTGTCAATGATGTCTCTCAGGTAGAACACTTGTTCTACTTGGCTAGCCAAAACAAATGGCTCATTTGTATCCAACGAATATCGAGTATTCACACTTATGACGACAAACTTATCAACCTTGTATCCTTTTCCTAGGTGACCCACATCCCACCAATGACATTTGAAGAGATATACTTTCTTATTCCCAATATATGAAAGCTCATATATGTCCTCTAAGATGCCATAATACTCTTTTCCTTCATCTGAGTCATCCCCTTTTACAAGAACTCCAGTATTGTCAGTTTTCCTCCCTAAGGCATGATCTCTTATATGAAATCTAAAACCGTTGACCAAATAAGTAGAAAAATAATACACTGTTTTGGCTGGGCTAAGTGCTAGGTTGATGAGGTTATCATTAGCTTGGCCCTGTATGCATAACTGTAAAACCTACATAAATTAACCATACTCTATTATTGTTTATTTAGATAAAAGGATCATGACTCAAAATATGCTATTCAACAAAGGAACCTACTCGTGTACAAAACCATTTGCTAATGTCCTCAGTAGTTGAAGTTTGAGTTTCAATCTCCAATTAGTGCTCCCTACATTGTAATTGTAGTAAGAAGTTAAAAAATATTTATGGTAATTATTGTCATAGAGATTGGCAAAGGAGTGATAACTTACTCCATGAATGGCAAAATGTCTATAGAATTTTGTAGCACATATATGCAAGCTTGATGGAACTCTGCCTCAGGCAAAGTAATGGAATCATAACGCCTTCTTACCTTCCTAATTTGGTTGAAGATAGACTTGTCGCCATTGTCTATAGGTCCATTGTCATTTCTAGGAGGCTGATTAAATTTAGTTGGCATATCCTTTAAATAACGAGAACAAAAGGTAAGGCATTCATCGACTAAATAACCTTTTGCAATTGAACCTTTTGGACGAGACTTGTTATGAACATAAGATTTAAGCGTGCGCAAGTACCTACCTAAAAGGCAGATGGTTGAAAAGAGAAATAGTTTGGAAGATTTGAGAAATAGTTTTCAAAAGAATATGTTCAGATCTCAAAATGCAAAAGTCTATAACTTGAGTTAGGGATCTCCAAATTTAATAAACTTTTGCTTTAATTAAAGCTCTATATGTCTACTTTATATTGTAAAAATTTTAGCCTAATCCTATATCTTTTGTCACTCAAAAATTGCATGACAATAGGATTGGTCTGGGTGATAATTCTGCAAATTTACCTTTTGTTGTCATGAATTTCGAAAATTTAAAAAATATTCCAGATAACTCCAAAAATTACCATCTTATACTTGAGTTAAACCTCTAAATGTCCTCTAGCTATTTACCAATTTTTACACCTAGACTCCACCATTTGATCCCTCAAATGCATCCCTTTCCAAACTTGCTCTATTTAGGTTCCAACTTTGACACTAAAGAGTATATATGGGCAAATGATGGCCTTAAACCATTCCACTAACCACCCCAATACTTCTAACAAGTTTCAAATCATACTTCAAGACTATTAGAACTTCCTAAACTCCCAAGAAATCTCTAGATCAAAATATAACTGCCTAGGTTCCTTAAGAATCATATAATCAATTATCATGCTTGGCTTTTACATACAACCATCAAACCAAATACAACCAGCCATCAGACCAAATACCACATACAAGCATCAGACTAAATACAACCATCAAACCATCAGACCATCACCATCAGAACATCAGATGTATAGCAATAACCTAGCAAACTAATTAAAAAATTAAGTCAATGATATTATTTATAAAATGCCAACCAAAAAAGTGATGCCTATCCTAATAAATCTCTGAATTAAACAAGAAAAATGATATTCAAAATATTATTAGACACTCAACTCGCTCTGAATTAAAAGGTCATTTGCAGGACATTTGATGCTCTACATCAATTAGACACTTGGACTACACCATGCTTGACTACTCATGCTTCACATTGCACTTATACACTACATATTTTGTTGTTTCATATGTGTCATGTCATTAGAGGAGAAATAAACATCAAGCATACTATCACTAATAATTGCATGATTACAGGACATGGCAGAAAGGAAGAAAGGCTGGGAGAGCGTTGGAGTAACAGGCAAAAGATGAAATAAGATTAATGCACTTCATAACATGTTAATCTTAGTGAGAAACATAGAACATTATCTATTAGCCAGAGAACTAAATAACAAGAGTAGCTATTCACTCAACCAACAAGAACACCTATGGAACAGAGCAATAGAAAGAATTGCTGCAATCATATTAACAGTTCAGAAATTTGTCATTCTTGTTGCAAAGGAAAGTAGACGACTAACTATACAATGGCTAGGTTGGATGGCTCAAGCAAAACAAGAACCAGTAATGTAGAATACAGAGTATTCACTTATAGGAGTCAGGGGTAAACAACGAAATAGAAGTAAGATAGGGAATACTGTGATAGTGACAGCATTAAAGGTTCTAAGAAGTCATATTCTCAAATGGAAGGAAGGTCTTAGAACAATATATATGCAAACATGCAAAGTTACATCAGCACATTTCGAAAGAGATGATTTTCTGCTACCCTTTTAAAAAATGAACGAGAAACCAATACGGGAAATTGTTTTGGAGTATTTTCAGAAGGTTAGATTCATAAAACTCTAGTTTAGATCTACTGTCAACAATGCTGTAGCATTTATAGCAGCAATTAGAAATTAAATCAAAGATTAAGGCATAAAACAACAACAACAATAATCTAAGATAAGGAATACCTTGACCCAGATAAGCACTGAAGTTTTAGCAGTTGAGCGGTGATGTGTGATCTTGTCTTCAGTATTCATTGGTCTTCCAAGATGATATAAATGGAATCAACCCCTTCCTTCTTCTCCCTTCTTCTCCTTCGTTTGCTTTGCTTCTTTGTTGTTTGCTCTGCTTCAGAAGACAAGAGAAATTTTAGGGCTGAAGCTGCGTTGGTATTTGGTTGGGAGGGAATTAAAATTTGAAGGTAATTCATAAAAATTTAATAAAAATGGATGGATGAGTTTTTATTAATAAAATAAATCCTAAAAATTAAAATTGAAATTTTAGATATATGAAATGTTAGATATACTAAAAAATTATAAATAATAATCTATTATTTTTTTAATATTTTTATTTTTTAAGTAATTATTAAATTATTTGATATATAATTTTATTTATAGTTTTTGTTTTTTAATTAATTATTAAATAATTCATAAAATTCAATAAAAAATTAAAAAAAATAAACTACCAGTCATTAATGTATAAATAAAAAATAATTTTTTTGATTAATATATTCCATGAGATTTTTTAAATCAAAATTATAAAAAAGAAAATAAATTGTAATTATTTATCTAAAAATTAAATAGTTATAATAATATCTATTTGATTTATTTTATATATTTGAGATAATTTAGGTAAAATTTCAATGTTAGTTTAGGTGGATTGAATAAAGAGAAAGGAGGAGAGTTTGAGTGTAAATAAATAAACAAACAAATAATGGAGTTTTGAATCGAACAAAATGCTTTGTTTTTTATAAAATTTTAATCAATTAATTAAAACTCTTTATACATACTTTTTTTAATTTTTAACATTTCATTAAAATTTTTTATACGATGATAAATTATGAATAAATTCTGTAGCAAATTTTAATGAATAAAATTTTTGAAATATTTTTTTTAGCCAAGTGCTATTATAAATATCTTTATTTTGAAATAGTATTTTGGGGGACAGCCCTATTATGTTTGATTAATAATTAAAAATAAATTTTTAATAAACGTTATATAATAACTTTTAATAAAAAGAAACTTTCAATAGACGTATGTTTGATTAAGTGTTAGTTTCGATTGACATATAGTGGCTTATAAAAGAAAATGTAGATTTGAATAGACAAATGAGTAATGAAAATTTGAACTTGATTGAAGAAGTATATGAATAGATAAATATTTTTTTATGTGTTTTTTAAATTTAATTTCAATCTTCACCTTGAAAAATTAATTTAATGTATTATTTATTTATTTATTACTTTTATTTATTACAGTTTTGTATATAAAAGAAAAATTTTATTTATTTATTTGGGACCTTGTCGACAAGGTTTTTGGCCAGAGTATAAGGTTTTATTTTAAAACTTATGAGTGCTTATACATTATGATGGTGTGATAGAAAAAAAAACCTATGTATAGTGCTATTATGTATAAATAAGAATTGGATCATTTTAAAAATTTAATAAAGAATAATTAAAAAGAAACTTTGGTTTAAATAAATGTTGTATAAAAAAGAAAAATTTTATACAACAAATATATATTTTAATGAGATCATTATTAATTATTTTCATATATTTGAATAATATTTTAATAATTATCTATTTCAATCATCTCATCTCATACGAGAAGAGGGGTATTCTTCCTTATTACACAACAAAATAGAAATTAGAGAGGTGAGAAAAATATTAACTAATAATATATAGTTCAATCTATAGGTGCAACTTTTTTCAATAAAAAATTTAGATTAAATTTTTAACATTTCAGTTACAAGTTTTTGATAAAAAATCATATATAATTTTTTTTTAAAAATTTAATTATATACTATTGAGTTGTAAAAAGTTTTTACTTATTATAAGCAAAAGAGCTTAGCCATTCATTTTAACTTAGAAATTCATGCAATTTAATTTTTTCAATTTTAAAAGTCTGCTACATAATTTTAGGCTTTTCAATTTTGTACATTATAACCATTTCATTAATTTTTTCGTCCAAAACCTTTACAACTACTTGTCCATGAAAGTTGAAAGAAATCAAATTAGCAAAACATACATTGGATTTGTCATTTTTTACCACTTAAAATAACAAATTGAAATCCAAATCCTTAGCACTAGCATTTTATTACACCATGTGAGGCATTTCTTTTATAGATAAAAAATGATTTAAGGTATCTAATTTGAAGGATAAAAATTAATTATAAAAAAATTATACTTTAAAATAAACTATTATAAAAAATCTCATCTGAACAAATTGAATGTATTTCTTGTTGATTTGACTTTTTTCAACATATATATAAGTGGTATTAGATTTTTTTATGAAAAAAATTAAGTGAGTAGTTTTGTTATAAAAACTAATATTTCTTTTATTGAAATTTAGGATTAAAGTAGGTATTTTTTATAACACTCTTTTTCAAAAAATGATATATTCATATAATTTAAAAAAGATTTTATCATACGATATTGAATTATAAATAAATAACTCTTAAATATAATGAACTAAACTAGTGAAAATACTAATTTATAGTTCATTTGTTTCAATGTATATAATGTAATGAACTGTAATTGTACTAATAATATATATATTTTTATTCTTTTACATATAAAAATGTTTTTTAGAATTTAATAGAAAAATATATTTTTTTAAGTCCTATTAATTTTTTTTGATAAAGTTACATTTCTAAGTATAATTTATTTTTTCACCTTATTTGTGTGTAAATTTTTTTTTAGTTTTATTAAGAATTTTATAAAAAGATTATTTTAAGTTATTTGTATAAAAAATTTAATTAATATTATTAGCATTAAAAAATTTTATTTTCTTTGATAAAGTTATCTTTCAAGTCTAATTTATTTATCTTTCAAGATTTTAAGTTTAAAACTTTGGCATAACACTTTTAATTAATTTAAATTTTTTGCATCAAAACTTTTAGTGGCGACTAACACTGTTGCCTCTAATAGTATTTAGTGGCGACACTTTTTACTGTCACCAAAAGTTTAACAAAAAATTTTTAATCCTTTAAAAGTTATGATAAAACTTTTAGCGGCAACACTCATCGCTACTAAAAGTTATCTTTAGTGGCAACACAATTTGTCGCCACTAAAAGTCAGCTTTAGTGGTAACTTTTTCGCTGCAATTGAAATGTTGTCACTAAATGTAATTTTTTAGTGGTGACAATGTTGATGTTGTCACTAAAAGAATTTAATGACGACTTTGTGTTGCTACAAAATAGTTTTAGTGGAATTTTTTTTTCGCCACTAAAAACTTTATCAAAATTAAGAATAGTATTTTTAGTGACAACTTTTAGTGATAATATAATAAAGTTGCTGTTAAAAATTTTTTTTAGTGACAACTTTTTTTAGTCGCCGCTAAAAATTGTTACTAAAAGTCTATTTTTTTATAGTGTTTATCTTTCTTTTTTTCTTTCTTTCAATTGCTTGAATATTTTTTTGTTTTTAATTTCAAGTTTTAACATCTATAGTTTTGGTTAGTGATTTTGGGCATTGGATTTATCTCCTTCACAATGGTGTTTAATCCATTAATCATTGAGCCTGCATATGTTTAGTTTTTGATCATTTTTTAAGATCTTGTTTAGAGTCAAAACCAATCTTTTTTTTTTTGTTATCTTTTATTTTTGGGTTTCTATATCTTAGTGTTCTCCTGTGCATTTGTTGTTAAGATATTGATCTTGAATGTTGTAGACCATTTTAGTTTTAGTTTGAATTCTAATATATTATATGCTCTCTGAAATTTGAACTCAAATTGCCTCATTTAGACAACCCTCCATAGTGATTTGCTATTTATCTACACTTTCAATATGTGCATATTACTAAGTCTACCTGTTCAAAAAGTAGTAAGTTTGCTTGTGCTATGTAAAATTAGGCACCTTGCATTGCTATTTTTTTTTTATATTAGTGAAAACTGGACATGAAAGTCCATCTTCACTCTACATTATGATATATATATATGTATTATTTTGTTTTCCCTTTCAAGTTTTTACTAAAGCAAAGGCCATGCAATTAGAGCCTCATTTTGATATGGTGCTTCTAAAGACCCTAGTTTTCTGTAAACCATTCACAAAAATGTGTTTGAAAGGGTTCTCAATATGGCCTGTATCAACAACTCTTAGAGAATAGTAAGATCATTCTTTCCTTAAACATTTTAGTAATATGTTTCCTACAGTCTTTTTGATTTACTTTATGAGGATTTGGATACTTTTTTTTACATCCAAAATTTAACATTGGCTACAAATTTTTCATAGCGACTCTTCATCCTTGTAGCGGCCATTGCATTTGTTGGAAAAAATGGATAGGATAAATATATATTACAAAGTTTATATAAATATAACATATATATATATATATAAACATATATATAATGTCGCAGCAATTGAAACCGCCACCTTAAAAATTTAAATTTTTAACCATGATTATAGAAACCATGGTTAGACCATCATTTAACCATAGTTTTATTTAACCTTGGTCTAACCATAGATTTACCAATGGTTTGTTTAAGATATAGTTAAAGCTATTGCAATGAATGCTTTAATGATTGATATTGTAACGGTCACTAGACCATTTAGTGACCATTAAAATCGTTGCTAAAGCCATTAAAAAATTGTGGCAAAAATTGTGATATTTTGTAGTGTTAGTAAACTTTCTTGATTTGTTTTTGTTTTGTTTTATAATTGATTACTACTATTCAAGTAGAAGATTGTTAGATTATTAATTAATTTTGAATTAGCATTAATCAATTATTGGACTAATTAACATTTTGTTTAATATCAAATAATTAATTTTATATTTGGCATTGCATGTATGTATTGTGTTTATGTATTATGGATAGTTTATGATGAATTAGATTATGCATTAGCCCATTTAAGGAACATGCTCCAACTCACAGCTTATTTTAGTGCTAGTTATTTTATTCACACTAGCTAGAGGTTTGTTTTTACTGTAGAGGAATATAGATAAACTCTCTTACCTTTTTAGGGTATTGTGAGTTGTAACATATCTCTGCTTTCTCTCCTTCTCTAGCTACAATTGTCTTCTTTTTTGATCTCTCAATGGATTATGTACTGTGGCGTACTATTTGGTATGAAATACATTTATCTCCCAATTTATTTTTAGCATGGAATTCATGACTTAACTTGGGCTATAATGTTTTCTTTTTTCTTCCAATATTAAATATAGAATTAGCCCAGTCTAATGATCAAGGAGGTGTATTCCTTACCTTGATTACTTGGGTTTAAAATTTGAAATCAGCACACGCCTTTAAAATTAGTTGAAGAAAATTTTAATTGACATGTAATCTGGCTCAAGATACGTTGATCTTATTGAAAAAAAAAACTTTAGAATTTGTCTCCAAGTTTCCATAGCCAACAAGTTATTCCCAAGTGTTATGAAGAATAGTCTCTTAATATTCTATAGCATTAGATAAGTGCATATCTACATTATTGTCTAGATTGGCCAAATCAAAGCAATATATTAAAATATAATTGATAAGAGTGACAATGCGCCGATAAATAGAACATTAGTTTGCGTGAAGAGAACACAAACTTAAAAGCCGACTACCTTTGCTTGCAAATTTCAATTTCCAAGCTCATAGCTTTCCTTTTGCATGCCACATTTTTTTCTCTAGCTTTTGCAGCCCATGGAAACCGCTATAAGGTTCTCAAGCTGCAGAGGCGTGTCATTTGAGGTCAAGCCTCACGCAGATCCCTTTGCCATAGCCACACCTGCTCCAGCAGAGCTCCGAAGCAGCAAGCGTTATTGGCCTTTTTCTTCTTCCAAAGTGTTCCCTTCCTCAATACAAAGGTCCATTAGCAAGAGCAGTAGCCACTTCTGTGATGTTGAACCAGAAGAAGATGAAACGGATGATGATTCCCTGGAAGATGTCCTAGAAGAAATCAACGATGTGGAGGACCAAAAGCCTATGACCCCACTTCCTCTGATCATGAATCCTAGCAAGCGTGAACAAGTACAACCATCAAAACCTGCACAAAAGAACGGATCAAGACTATCAATCATACTGCTAGATCAAGGGCTTTTCACTGTATACAAGAGGCTTTTTGTAAGAACCGACGTGATGCAGGAGAAAGAAAAACTTACGTGAATTCATGCATGAAGGATTGACTTTTCAACGCAAAACATGCAGCTGCCACGTTGGAGATTTTCTCTTCCAGAAATTTCAGATATACCCTTCCTCTCCTTCTTTCTTCAGCTGGTTCTTCGGTCATTTCCTATCCAGCTTTCTGCAATATTTATCTTCCAGCGCAGCATCACAGAACCGCCAGAAAATTTCACTCCTTCATCCCCTGTTTCGTTAGACGCTGGTTGTTCATCTTCTTCGAGCTACTGTACGCTGCTGTGGCTGTTTCTTCATGCTGTAAACTTGCTCCAGAATTGATGCTCCATCCAAGTCACATAGGAAGCTCCCTATTGGACGAACCAAAGCGCTGAAACAAGCTGTAAGTTTCCTCCTCTGTTCAGCGTTTCTGTTGCCCTGTTTCAGCGCTGATTTTGTTCAAAATTTCAGCTGCAGCTTCTCCTTGAATTGATTCTGTTCTGCTACTGGTTTGGGGTGAGAGTATGCCAGAAAAAGTTCATTTCATCTCCTCTATTCAGCGCCTTTTTACTGCCCCTGTGTAGCGCTGATTTGTTCTGGTTCTGGGTTGAATTTCAGCTGCAGAAATCCTCTCCCTGGGTTGTTAGATTTCAGCGCTGGTTTGTTGGGAAGATCACGCCAGAAAATTCTGATTTTTCTCCTCTGATCAGCGCCTCTTGCTGCCCTATTCAGCGTGAATCCTGGTTCGAATTTCAGTGGCTTATGTTTGCTCCTGGAGGTGTTAAGTCGTTGTTGCTGATTGGTTGTGAAACAAGCCAAAAAAAAACTGAATTCTAGGTCCGAAATTCTGCTGCACAGATTGCTTTTGTTGGGCCTAACTTCCTTCTCCATTTTTCACGCCATAGGACTCACTGTGTTTCTTTTTTGATGCAGCCTTCCTGCTCTCTGTTCAAGCGAAGCTTCAGGACTATGTGTGTGGAGTAAGAGAACAACGTTGCATAGTAATTGTAAGCCTGGAATTTTCGAAATATGTATTGCCTTTTTTTTGGTCAACTTTCCCAGTGTTTTCTCCCTGTTTTGTACGAGTTTTGCATGTGTTTTGGGTGTGGTTAGCTAGCTAAGTTTAGCACAGGAAAAAAATGCTGAAGGAAGCTAATTTCGGTTGGAGTAATCTCAAATTCCTTCATGCTAAACTATACACTCATTTTCGGTACAGTAATCCCCCCAAAAAAATTTACATATATATATATATACCAATTTAATTAAGGACCAAAACCTCCTGTGCTCCTTTCTTAATTGTTAAATTAGAATAAATTTTTCGATTAAAGATGGTATGTCTTTCTTATAGTTTTTGAATTTTGGTTTAACTCCTAAGTTGAACCAAGAAAAAGGAAGCATAAAAACAAATGGGAATATGGAATCTATTGTACTAGTTGGAAAGCGTAAAAATTAGTAGAGGATTAAATTTTAAATTTTGATAAGTCCAAGTCCGTATGAAATTCCTTGGGGTGGTTCATTTTCTAAAATTCGATGAACGGGTATTGTAGGAAATTCCAGAGATCGGGGCATAGCCGAGGAACGAATCAGAGAATTTCTGTAGTATCTCGGAAGGTGAGTAAGTAACGCGGACCAAAGACTCAGGAAATTCTTATTTCTGTTCTTAAGTTTCCTTGCAGTGTTTTAAGAATTTGATTCTCTATTTATGGAGATATATATTTCAAAAATGTAGTCATAAGCATATTTACCAAAATTTGATTTCAATCGGGAATTTTGCAAGTTCACGGATGTTGAGTTAATTGGAAATCCTACTGTGAAACTGATCTGAACATACTTTGTCTGAAATGTTATTTGAAAATTTTATGGAGTTATCTGCTCAGAACCCTGTAGCTAACAGCAGTAGATGTTAGCCCTGGTGCACCATGATCTGAACCTCAGCTAGCAGGGGTGGTGCTAGCCCCGTGTGCAGGCCACCACACGCGAAGTCATTTTATTCTCGCAAGCTGAAAGCTTTGCATCTGTAGCGATTTTCCCCGCGAGCTGTGTGCTCTGCGCCTGTGTTTCAATTGGCTCTGTTTAGATGCGTTCGATGTATTTTGAAAAAGGAGTTTGTTTAAAATTTGTTTCATATGATCTATATCTGTATATATATGTATATGTAAACCTATTTGATCTATGTTTATTTTAGAAAGGGTCGGTGTTGCTTATTCACTGAGTATTCGACTCATATTTTATATATATATTTTTCAGAGAGCAGTAGGGACTCTAATCTGCCCCCAGCCGCCTTCTAGTGACCGACCCCTTGAGACGTCCTTTGACGAGCCTGCGAAGCTTCTGTGGGTGTATTTGATTGTATATACATTTTGTTTGAAAATTTGTAAAACCTTGTAAATATAGCTCCACTGAATCATAGTTAGGATATTCCCACACCCCAGATGTTTTCTTTTGGTCTGATTGTGCCCTTTCGAGCTATATTGTACTGTCTGAGACTTTGTAGAAATTTCGGGAGGTCTACGTTATAGAGGAGACTCTGACGAAATTTCTACAAATGTCCTCTAAAGAAAAGTTTATATGTTTTATATTATTCAAATCAGTGCCTATAAGTATATCCCTTATGTTTCCGCTTCCGCGTCAGAGTACTTAAATTGTGGGGTGTGACACTTTTCATGCTTTGCTTGACCCTCAACATTACTGGCTTGGTTCTTGCAGCAACAGGGCATTTCCCATATGCAAGAAATAGGGCTGCTCTCTTCTCCATTGGGAACATACTCGCTTTGACTCTCTGTCGAAGCGAGGTCTTTCTTCGTGTTGTGTTTTGGCTTGCAGTGAAGCTCCTTGGGAGGCCATGGGTACCTCTTCTTCTCAAAACTGCCACAACCTCTCTTCTCCAAAGCGTAGGAGGCATACACAGTGGTTGTGGTGTTTCCTCAATTGCTTGGCTTATATACGCATTGGTCCTCACTCTTAAAGACCGAGACAGCACTTCGCCAGAGATCATAGCCGTTGCCTCAGCCATTCTTGGCGTTCTTTGTTTCTCTTCTTTAGCAGCATTCCCACTCGTTCGGCATCTCCATCACAATGTGTTTGAAAGAACGCACCGTTTTGCTGGATGGACCGCTATGCTTCTCCTCTGGGCGTTTGTCATACTCACAATCTTTTATGACCCAAAATCCAAATCCTACACAAGCCAACTCGGCTCTAAGTTAACCAAAACACAAGAATTTTGGTTCGCTATAGCCATCACAGTCCTTATAATCACCCCATGGTTGACAATTCGGCGTGTTCGTGTTAACGTCTCCACTGCTTCTGGCCACGCTTCGATCATCAAATTTGAAGGAGGAATCAAAGCTGGAATACTCGGAAGGATTAGCCCTTCACCACTTTCTGAGTGGCATGCCTTTGGAATAATCTCAGACGGAAAGAAAGAGCACATGATGCTCGCTGGTGCTGTTGGTGACTTCACAAAATCTTTGGTCTCGAACCCACCAACCCACTTGTGGGTTCGCCAAGTGCGCTTCGCAGGCCTGCCATATCTGGTCAACATGTTCGATACGGTCTTTCTGGTGGCCACTGGTTCAGGAATTTGTGTGTTTCTGTCGCTTCTTTTGCAGCCATGTAAAGCGGATGTGTACTTGCTGTGGGTGGCCAAGGATATTGAACAGAATTTTGGGAAGGAGATCAAGGGAATGGTGAGTGGGTATCCTAAAGAGAAGGTGATAGTGCATGATACTGCTGTGCTTGGTAGGCCAAATGTGTCTGAATTGAGTGTGAGTGCAGCGAAGAAATGGGGTGCTCAAGTGGTCATTGTCACGAGCAATCCAGAAGGAAGCAGAGACGTTGTGAATGCATGCAATGGTGCTGGAATTGCATCATTTGGTCCCATATGGGATTCTTAATTTCATTTCTTCTTATGAATTGTGTTGGTACTGTCAGTTAAATAATGTTCTTTTCCTCTTTAGATGCTATACTTTGGACTTAATTTATGTCCACTTTTGAACAATATGGTAGTTTCATATGGAGTGTGGAAGTTCGGAGTTGCAAGTTTATAATGTAATGGACCTGATGGGTAAATCATTGGCTTTTTTGTGTTCTTGTTTTTTTTTTTTTGGGTCACTAGGGTTGAATTGTACAATGGGAAGTAATAATACTCTTTCTTCTCTGAACTATTTTGTCAAAGAGGTTTGTTAGGCTGAAAAAATTGACATAAAAAACAAAGGAACAATCTTTAAAATCTCATCACGTGCATGGATATACCTTCAAAGGGAACGTAGCAACGTGCCTGACTAAAATTTGCTTTCATGTCATAGTACCAATGAACATAAAAGTTCAACTTACTCAGGCTGCAAAATATTTTTTTAATTCTTAATTATATCTCCTGAAGTCAAATTCCAATTGCCAATGACCTAGCGGCAGGCACCTCTGATCTTAAATATTAGAAAGTTTGGCGTATAGGGTTTGATGGGGCCAATCCCTATCATTTCCCTACTCCCAAATTCCCTATGTATGGTGCTTCTTTGTTCTTTAAAAAAGTAAGCATTTTGCTTCCTTAGGAAACAGTTTTAGCAGATAATAGTACCTCATCTTCTAAGAGGAATGTTTATTTAATGAGTCCTGTTAAATGCGTAAATTAATAGAAAAATAAATAAATATTTCCTACCCCCGTATGCAGCAAATTAAATTGGTATGTTTTTTGAGCAAGTTGGGTAATGCGGGGGAAAAAAACACTCTGCTACAATTTTACTGACACAAAGACAACCATATACAGATATTTAACTCTCTCTCACACACACAAAAACTAATGTAAATCAGTGCTTTCTATTATTAATTTGAAGATAACAAATATTATTCTAATTTGAATTTGTGTTGCATGCTATCAGTTTATCTTATAATGAATATACAATGTATTGTCATGTATAAAAATTATCATCTATATATACTTTAATTTTTGTTTTTCAATTTCTTTTAGGAAAGTTACAGTTTCTCTCTATGGTTTGGCCTAAATTAATTTGTTTTCTTTTGTTTTAAAGTATCTATATTCAAATTCCCTGTGGTTTCCATTATTACTTAAAATCTTTTGACAATTTCAGTCTTAATTTTAACAAAAAAGAATCACGTGAAGATTAAAATAATAAATAATTTCATTCTAAAAAATATATTTGCTTTACTTGTAACTTGAACAATTTTAGAGTCTTTTAAAACTAACTATTCATGGGATTAAGATAATATTTCAATATTAAAATTGTTGGCTAAATAGCCCAAGATAATATAAAAATATTCAAGATATAAATAAATTAAATACTTAATAATAAAGTTATTCACTTCTGTAATATTGATATAATTATTTTTATTAAATAATGGATGTAAATATGAATTTATTTTCATAAAGTAGTTAGTTGTCTTTTGCTATAGTAAATAAGCATTTATTTCCGAATAACATATAACTGGAACCAAAATCTATGTTCTTGATAAGATATTTGGCTCCTCGTCTTAGTTTGAGTGTTTTTTTCCTGATAGGGTGGGAAGAACCTTGCTCCCCCTTGGTACAGTGTAGTTAGCTTTGTTTTGATTGTTTTGGGGCTTCTTGCCCCATTCCTTTAAAATAAAAGTAAAAAGAGATGATTAGCTCCCATGCCAAAGAACCAATCGACATTAAAGTTCAAGTAGTAAGTTATCTTTTGGTATCTCATTAGGCCAATGAAGGATTTCCTTCAGGGATAATATTTGTGTCGCAAGTTTATTTTTCTGAGATTGCTTTAAAAGTTGTTCAACAAGCATATTTTATATATAAAGATGTAGAATTGTGTGAATATGTTGCATCATTTTTCTTTGGTTGAAAAATAACTGGTAATGGAGCTCGCAGTAACGAGAAAAATACTCATGCTGATGCATCGCAAAATGCGTCATTAGAGGAGACTTGGACTGACAGAGCTCAACAGTGGGTCAAGTATGACTCTGATACATCGGCATAATCAGTAAGGCGTCGTCAAATCTTACTTTCGGCATTTCCTTTTCTTCTGGCCTATCTTCCATGACGTCGCTGGGAAGAAACCGATTTTTATATACGGAAAGGTAGGAGGGTAAGACCGGTTCTTCTATGTAACTGAGAATATTTGTTATGTCAGTTTCTCTTTTTGTGGTTAAAGATGACTAGTAGTTTAATTAATCATTTTCTATAAATAAACAAGAATCCTATAGCTTGATCTTATCATGACGGGTTACCCAGCGAGAGCAAGACTACTTCAATATTAAGCCAAATACATCTTGCGATAGCAATTAGCTAGGGATCCATACATAGCCGAAAATGTCAATGTGCTTATGCCTTTTTTAAGAAAATACACAATTTATTCCCCAAAAAATTATACCTTCTAATGCTTTTATTGTTCTACTTGAGTTAGTCTCAAAGTTCATAGCTCGTTATACATGGAATCTTTTATTGGGCCAAATTTTATGTTACTCTACTTTAAAGGACAATATACATGAGTAGCAAGGTACAAACTTTAAAAGATTGAATTTGTATTGAGAAATAAATTTACGAACTAAATAGAAAGAAATTACATTTTTCTAGAACAGAATTGCATATTTACCCAATTCATTTTTTTGTTGTTGGTGAGTTCTATGGAGGCAAGGGTCAATCATGTGACAACTTAATTAATGAACTCAGAAAAGGAAAAGAAATTAAAAGAAAACAGCACTTTATAAATGAATGATTATAATTGCTAATATTGATTTTGAGGATCATAGCCTATTTATGATAATTTTATACGCCAAGATCTAATAAATTTGAGTTTTGCGTCAGTAGCTATAGCTTAGCTTTGTTTACTTTAAGAATGAGTCAGATATGCCCTGGCTTGGAGTGATTTTGCTCATTATGTCATGCTTGGAGACGGTCTTAGTTTTATCTGTACAGTTCCTAAAACTCTAAAGAATCCAAAGGAAGCTACAGGTCAGAGCATGGAACACAGAGCAAGCATAAAACGAATATGCAGGGCCAGCTTGTCTGATTATAATTCTGTTTTTCGCTCTTAAAAACGGTTCTTCAACACAATTTTTTAATTATACTTTGTTGAAAAAAAAAAACAATGATTGAACACTCTATTCCTAAAACGGTTTTGAAACTTTTAAACTAAAAGCTTGTCACCATTCAATTGATAATTTATAATATTAATATATAAAAACAAAATAAAATTTACAATATTATGAAAATATTATAAATATTAATTTAGTCAGTTTAAAAGTTATTTACAAAAATATCAGAAATAAATTTTTTTTTATATTGTTGTGAGAAATAAGCAGAAAACAATAAAATTTCTTGTTTCTTTTATCTAAATTGCTGAAAATAAAAAATAATTTTAAAAAATATTAGCAAAAATGGTTGTGCCAAGAATTTTTGTAATTTCTTTCTTCATTTTATGACAGAAAACTGTTTTTTATTAAAAAAAAAAAAGGAATCAAACATTATAGTTAGTCTGAATGAAATTAAAATCTAAAACCTGTACGATTATGTACACTTGCTAACTAAATTTCATTTACTTACATTTAATGAATTTTTAACCTAGAACCTTCATGATAAAATACCATTTATTTTGATAAATTATTAGGTGTCCCTTGAAGAGCCATAGTTTTTCTTGGCATATTACTTCTTTCTCTTTAAAGATGTTCAACTTATATATCCCTCTCTTTTGTTTTGAAAGATTACATTCTTGTTTTTTGAAACTAAAAGATGTATTATACTTATTTCTCCCACAGAAGAACATACATACATATATATATATATATATATATATATATTAATCAAAATATCTTTATATTTATATAATATAATAAGTATTAAATACGTAAACAATCAATAAAAAATCACATTTCTATATTTAGCTAATTTTAAAATCATTTGATGAAAATTAAATAATTAGTATAAACTAAAGACATATTCACCAAATAATTTTTAAGATTATTCAATTAAAATATAATAATCATTTTTAACAATAACATGTGTATTAAATATAAATAAATAAGCATAATAACATTGTCATAAATATAATAAACTTATAGTATAAATTAAATTTGTAGTTTTCCACACAAAATAAATGTCATTAAAATAAAGTTTAAGATTAATAAGTTATACTTTTAATAAAATAAATCAATATTAATTATTATTGAAAGTATTTTAGTCATCTTTTTAGTTTCAAGAAAGTGCGTGGATATTTTAAAATTAGTAAGAGTAATATCAGTGGGTAGAGTAATTTACGCCTTTTTCTTTTTTAATTTTGTTCGGTTTGTTAAGGGCTATGATATTCTTCCTTCTCTTGTGCACAATAAAATTTTTTTATGAAGAATTTTAGAAAAATTAAATAGTTATAGAAAGATACATAAATTTTTTTGTAATAATATTTGAGGCTAAGTGAAAATTGTTAAAATAAAACAGTTTGATGTTATATATGGTGTTATCGGATTTCATTAACTTGTAATAAAGACTGTGCAGCTTTCTGAGTAACACCCTACTGTAATAAAATGGGATAGTTTTGATTATCTGAATATATGTAATAAATATTTTTTTATTATTATACATGAATCTTGAGGATTGATAGTTGATCAGATGGCTGAGAGTTGTCCAAAACTTCTAATTAAAATTTTTAATATTATTATTTGTTTCAATTGATTGCCAAAATATTGACTTTTTTTTTTTCGAGTGAAAATTAAGTTAAGAAAAGGGTAAAGATGTGGAGAGCTGGATTTTTTACTATTTAATTTTTTTTCAAGATCCATGTTTACTGAAATAGAAATTCACGCTTTCCATTAATCTTCCCTAAGAAAAATACGATACTGACATGCTCTTCAAGAAGAACCTTAAAAGTACTTTCTCCTTCTTCTTTCTTTCTTTCTTTCTTTCTTTTTTTTTTTAATAATTCAAGTCTATAACGTTTTCTCAAAAATTTTGTTTTTCACCATAATAAAGAAAATTTTGGCTCTCCAAATGTCTTCCATCCATTTAATAACTAATGGAAATACGGCTTCTAAAGCCAAGGAAGGAATGATACAAGTAATCACTTTTGTCGAAGTCAAAAGACTCTAAAAAGTTTCATTAAAAAGAGGGACCGAAATTAACGGGGTCTAAAAGGATAAACTACATATAATATTTTAAAATTATATCCTAATCTCAATACAACTTTAATATGCAAAATTTATCACAAAAAATAAAAATACTGTACATTAATTAAAATTAATATCTAAAAAACATATGACTGACACGTGATACTTTATATTTTTATCATTTTCATAATTTTTTCAATTTACTTATAATAATTAATGAATAATGTTTTTATTTTTTATGATAATTTAAGGATATTACGTTTTAAAATTTTTGAACTAATATAATAATTAAATTATAGTTCAAGAGATAATATGAAATCCTTCAATTTTAAAAATTAGATAAATCTAATGGGTATAATTCAAATGGCAATAGAAGTTTAATTCAGAGAAGAAATAGATGCACCATCATTGACAAATATTAATAGATAAAAGATCTAGAAATTTAATTACTTTCCCAAAGTGACTGTTAACGACTGCTAGAAACTGGGGAATAGAATTGGTCAATACCAGAAGAAGCAAAGCGATCCGGAAAGCCGCACCTGAAACGTTGCCAGTACGTGCAAAGCTGCAAAATTTAAGCCTCTCATGCCTCTGGTCCCGTATGAGAATCTTTCGACCAATTCTTTTCCATTATCGTTTTTAGAGAAAATTATAGTTAATGATCTCAAATTAAAGGTATTTATATTAAATAATTTTAAATTTTAAAATTATTTTAAAAGATTAAAAAATTAAACTTTTTTAACTTAAAAATCTTAAATTATAATTTTTGGTTTAAATTTTTTGTTTTTGAGTCATTCAAAATAATTTTAAATTTTAAAATTCTTTTAATATAAATATCTTTAACTTAAAATCTTAAATTATAATTTTCTCTTATTTTTGTTTCTTTCATCTTTCTTCGCGTAACCATTTGAGTGCTGGAAAAATTTCTCAGCTCGATTTGGTTTATTATAAATATAAGTACACTGAGCATTCCCTGGGGAATGCTGTAACTTTCAAAAATTGTTATATAGGTACAGCAAAAAGTTTTTTTTTTCAAGAGATATAAATTGTGATTGTTTGATAAACATATTACAAAAATCATCTTTTTAAAGGCAGAATTAATTACTATTGTTTTGTAATAAATTTCAAAATTTATTCTGAATTCATAGAATAGTAATAATAGGTATATGATAATTTTTTTAACACTAACAATCTAAAATATTTTATATCAAGTTATTAAAATAACATAAACAGTAAATTCTTTTGAAAAATAACATATATGGCTGAACGTTCGATTGAAATAGTATAGGAATAAAAGTTAAAAATTAATACTTATAAAACTACAAACAAAATTTAGAATGGACAAATATATTTTATCATAAAAATAGAAGAAATTAAATTTGTAAGATTTGTGTATCAAGCATTTGTGAAAATATAACAGCAGTTTATGTTTTGATGAGAAATTATAATGATTGTAATAGAAATATAGAAAGATATATATAGGCAACAATATGAACCTAGGTTTACAATAAGAATATATCTGCAATTGGTTAAAATTGGAAAGTCCTTTTAGATATCTTAATACCTTGTATGGGATTGCGGTAGCTTTCGCTTTTGGTGCCTTTTGACGGTAAATCTTGCAAATTTGAATTTGATTATTATTATTATTTTCAAATAGTGCTCCTTTTGATGCTTTTAAAAGCCATAGTGGCTTTGAGAATTACCCTACGGATACTTTTAAAGCCGCTGTGGCTGCTGAAACTTCAAGATGCGTAGAAAGACCTTATTATTTTAACTAAATTATATATATATATTTTTTTATTCTGAAGCTATTATTATTCAGTTTATATATTGTTTTTTATATATATCTTTTTATTTTTTTAAATTAGATATTTTGTCATATTTTTACAAGTTGCTACTATTTTTCACTAATATCATATACAAAGAATCTCATATAGTTCTTTGATTAATATCATGAAAATATATTTGTTACGATCCAAAACTCTTAGAGCATGGATTAAGCCAGTTTAACCTAACAAGTTTGAAAAAAATACACTCACTTGACCATAATAAAAGATTAGGAAGATCTCAAAAATTATATCACACCTCCAAGACACATTATTTACTTCATAAAGTCATTTAGGTGGTTGCCAAAAATTTGGCAAAACTTCTTCTGAAAAATATACATTTTTTGAATTGTATGAAGAGTCACAATCTAATAATCAAATGTCAGTTAAACTAATTTTCACTTCAAAATGTGTCAAATTGTTGAAAATAATTTTCCAAAAATAGGATAAATTTCAATGGAACCAAAAAATAAATTTCACAAAAATTTGGACAAAAAGCTTTTATGGGTAAATCTGTAAAGGCCCAAAATTGAAAGGGTCCAGAAAATGTTCCGAAATGGCATAAAAGTGGCTAAAATACATTTTCCCCCAAAATGATGGCCCATTTAATTTAATAAAATTTCCAACAAAATAGGCCCAGAAAAGCACAGGCCCAATTTTTAATGACCCATTCCGATCCCCATCCAATCTTACTCTATCCATTATTCCTGCATCTGTCGCGCTGCCAGTTCGTTTCGTTTTGAGGCGGCAAAGATGCTAGATAATTAATGACCCTGTAGCTGGTACTTTACATTGCCACTCCATCATTCGATTACTCAAGCGTTAGAAGCTACGAGTTTGGTGGATTTGATAAAAATGCGTTTTGTTTTGGATCTATCCTTTAATGCAATAGATGACAAGACTAGCACGCAAGTCCACTTTGATTTAAGATTATATTTAACATATTTTCACGTTAGATATATAAGAGAAAAAAAATAAAAAGAAAAGTGAATTTGATTTAAGATTATATTTAACATATTTTAACGTTAGATATATAAAAGAAAGAAAATTAAAAAAAAGTGAATAAAATATATGAAAAATAATTCTCTTACTCATGATTCTTAGAGTCAGATCAAATCGTTTGATTTGTTCGAGAACCAATTTCTGATCTAGTTTGCTTAGCTCAAAAAATCAATTAACTAAAAAATTGATTGAATTGATCAAAATTAAATTGGTAAAAACCAATTTGAACTAGTTAGTTACTTTTTTTAATTTTTTAAATATTTTTTTATATAATTTAATATAATAATTCATCTTGAATAAATTTGATGAATTAAAATAGAAAGCATTAGAAAAAAAGGAGTTAAAATATAGAGATTTTTTCTTTTAAAAAGAAAATATAAGAAAAATAAAATGTGCATATATGATTTTTTTGTGTGCTTGTTTTTTATTATGTTTTATTTCTTTTAAATATCATGGTGTTTAGCTACAATTAGTATTTATTTAGTTTATTTTATATAATAAATAGAATCTTGATATAATTTGGAAATTTTAAAAGTTTAACATTAAATACTCTTAATTTTTAATTATAGGTAGTTTTTATTTTTCAATTTAAACAATTTTATAATATTTTAAGAAATACTATTATTTATTTTTAATTATTGAACTAGTAATTAAAAAAATATATTTAATTATTACTAATTCAACCATGATTTGACTATAGTTCAATCAATGAACCGTAAATCGATGTCTTTACTAATTCAATGATTGGTTTAATTTTAAAAACATTGCTTGTACTTCTATTTTTAAAAAATAATAATAAAAACAAATACTATTAAAAATGATTATTAAGATATAATAGATATTATCATTAACACTACATTGCATTTTACATTCCAATCCATGCAACAAATATACCCTAGGCATGTTTGGTTCAAGAAGGGAATGGGAAAAGGTGAGAAAGTGAGATATAAATTATCTGTTATATTCTTATAATTATTACTCAATAATAAATGTCTTTTATTATTATTATTATTTTAAAGTAAGGATATAAGTGTCATTTTTCATTCATTCTATTTACCATTTTCGTTAACTTTTATTCTATTTCTTTCCATTCCTACCAATCAAACATAATGTAAGAATTTAGTTTTGACTTTATATAAAAAAAAATGGTAATGGCTTTAAAATTCATGACTTGGGGAATAGTGGTACATGTTTTTTCATTCAACACCCTTTTTTTTTTGCTAAGTTGAAAAATACCACATGTTAGGCAATTTTATTAGACTAGAATTCCCAAATTAGAAAGGCCTTTAAAAATTAAAATTATTTTCAAGATTCAACAGAAAAAATATTAACCTAAATTAGATGAAAATGCCCTTAGTTTCTCGAACTCTATTCTTGTTTTTGCCTTTGCCATTTCCTTAACCTCTGTTTTCTTTCTTACCACTTTCTGGAGCTCCGGGGCCACTTCAACTATGGAGTGATACTTTTGCATCTATAGTGCAAGGATCTAGTTGAGTCTCCAATGATGAATTACTGCAAAGACCAAGTCATAGTCGGAGGCAACAGTGGTGAGCTAAGCCTTTGTATGTGATATATATGCTCTTTGGTGAGTCCCATTTCCCTGTTCATGGAAACCTATTATGTGACGAACTATTAGATTTTGATTTTTGGTAATACTATGATAACAAAGGGCATTTCATATCATCTACGTATTTTTAAGTATCTTCTTTCTTAGTTTGATCCACCTTTGCTTCCTTGCCTTCATATTCCTCATATTTGAATTCCAATGATGCTTTCACATCCCATGATTATTTGAACAAAAACCAACCTCCTAACTTTTGTTTATGCTCAATTGCTAACAAGTCATATCAATTTTGTTTATACCATCATGAAATGAATTCATTGTGCATCTTCCAATTTCTAATTTTGAGTTTAATTATTACCATACTTATTCTGGTTTTATGCTATTTTATGTTGGTATTTTCTTTTCTTTTCTCTTTTAGCTATTGTTACCTTGAATGTAATACCCTAAAATTAATTAAGGTGTTAATCATGGATTTGTATTAATTAAGAATAATTAATATGAAATAATCGGGTAAGTTAAGTGAATGAAAATTTTGGTGAGGTAAATTATTAATATGGGTTTGAGATTTAATTGGGATAGAAACTTCATCTAGGCCCAAATTAATGTAAGAGATCATGATAAGAGGCTAATGGAGGCCCAATAAGTTAGGTACAGATCCAATCTGATTCAATGTGATAGAGGTCCAAGACCCACCTTGTATAGGCTCTTATAAATGGCCCAATAAACCTTGTGCAGACCAAAAACAATGGAGTTCTTAAAATTGGGTCTGGCCCAATGAAATTTTGCAGTCCAACACCTTAAAGCTGGCTCAACAAGCTAAAATCTGAAACCCATTTGGAGTTAGATCTTGGAGCAGCCCATAACTCATAGAAGACCTAACTTAAACCTAACTAAAACCTTAAACACTTTAGCCCCTTCCCCATTTTGCTGAAACATAAAGGAGAAATTCAAAGCTTTGAAGGGAGGCTAGGGTTTGGGGTAAGAAATCCATCATTTCCCACTTCTAGGGTAAGATTCAGCCAAGTTAATAGTTATATAGCTTAATCCCTTTCTCTTTCTTTTGATTTTGGCCCGATTAGTTTTTCATTTGGAGTATTTTCACCCACACCCAAAATCTGAAACTTGCTATTTGATGTCTCCATGGTGAAAATTCGTAGGTTGAGGTTAGGGCAGACATTAGGTAAGTATAAACTCTCTATTTTGATACTTTCTTTGCTAGTTAAAGACTCTTATAGCTTATTTATAATATGGGTATTGTTTTTGTGCAAATTTACTCAGAATTTGAGGTGTTGTTTTGAGGTTTCTAGGGTAGGAGCAATCGAATCTGGATTTGGTTTTAGTAGTGATTGGGTTAAAGTAATATTCAATTGGCTCTTAGAGGATTGGCTACAAGTAAAGTAATCGGGACTATATTAATTTCATGCATATATTTATTTTAATTCCATATTTGCTGTACATGAATAATTTGAAATGCTAAATAAATTGGTTGGCTATCTATTGTATTATGATTGGACCTTGTGAGTCTATGGTGGAACTGTGGTGCGGCTGCCACCCATGCATGTGCTTTGATTAGGCATCGGGTTATGATCAAACCCCAAATGCACTGAGCCTTAGTTGTGCTCAATGGGGAGTAGGTGCCGTGGACGGGTCTCTCCTAGTGTTTTTGGCCTTTAACATGTGAAAATATGATTGTTAGTATGGGATAGTAATCATGATAGCCTAATTGTTTCATTTACTAATATAACTGGTATGTTTTCTGATGCTTATGTGGAATCATGCATATATGTTAATTAAATTAGAATATATGATGAAATTTGCCTTAGTAACTAAGATTTGCATCCCACCTCATTTCATGAGATTATACTTTCAAGTGAAGGCCCTTCGGGTAAGGATAAGGGGAAGCAAGTGGATGAAAATCCATGAACTCTAGCTATGTGTGGAGGAAGCTGCACTTGGGCTAATTTGAGTATAGTAGATGCAATTTCATTAATATTTTATATAGTATCATCATGTAATCATATTATTAAGTATAGGCGTTTATATTTTGATTAGTTGGAATATATTTATTAAGGAGTTAAGTCTCAATATATCTTGGTTTGGATGTATGAACTTTGTTGAATTCATGATTTGGTTTACTATTGGGAATGCCATTATGGGATATATGAGATTGTTGATTTGAATCAATGATGCATGAAATCTCTAAAGGAATGTATATTTGAATGATAGTTGCTAGAAGCTTATGAAATTCTGCTATTTTTAACCTATAAGTTGCTGGCATATGGTAGTTGGATGAGTAGGGATTTATACTTAAGTTTTGAATTGGTAATGGTAGATTAGCTGGGTAATTAAGGTACATAAATACCATTAGAGTTGCATAAATTAAGGTAGAATGGCCCTAGGGTGTTATTGAAGGGAGAGTGGAGAGTATGAAACAAGATTTTAGGAGTTATAGGATTAGAAGGCATTTCGCCATGGCCAATAGAGGCGAAGTTACCCATGGAGAGTACCAGAGAGCAATTAGCCGCGGCAAAATGTGAGAGGCAAAACTAGGAGTAGTTTAGAGGGTAATTCGCTGTGGCGAAAGGAGGTATTGGCCATGGCCAATAGTGAGATGCGAGCAAGGTAGGTTCTAGGAGGCTTCCTCGTCGCCGCGACGCCTTGTAGGTTAGCCGCAGCAAAGGTCTTACTCGCCGAAATCAATGACGAAGTAAGGGGTGAAACTGAGAGGAATTGGTTGCGGTTAAGAGGAATTTAGCTGCGGTGAACATCTTGAAACTTTCATTCTAACCTAGAAATCTTGGTTTTTCATATGGTAATTCTAAGGGATGACTTAAAAATATTAGTAGAAGATTTTTGTGAGTTAAAATTAATCGGTAATAGAATTAAAGACTTATAAATGAATATTTGTTTCCCTGATATACATGAGTGCTTGTAATTATATGGTTGATGACTATAATAACATTAAGGTTCAAATTTCCCTATATTTCCATAATGTAATTAGTCGTAATGTCTTGTAACCCTAATTTATGATTATTAATCACGTATTTAACTTTAATTACAATGATTAGAAGTTAATGTCGTCACAGTTGGTATCAGAGCAATGGTTCAGGAAAATATATTTGATTTACAACTTTGTGGTTAGAAAACTTGGCAATCATGATGCATGCATGATAGGAATAAGAACATTGTGACTTAGTGATAACTCTCATACATACATATACCTGCCGTGGGTGGAGTTGTGTTTTGTTTGCCTTGGGCTGTAGCTTAATGGGGGATGCTTGTGGTTGTGTTTGTGGCATTGTAGAACTAGATGGCTACCCATAGAGAAACAACTGAGATGCTGAGAGAGATGCAAGAGGCCATGGCTACAATGGCCAATTGAATGAGAGAACAAGCTGAGGCCTATGAAACTACAATTAGGGTAATGACTGACCAGCTTCAAGAGCAAGTCAAGGCTCATGCAACGACTGTACAAGTGCTGCAGCATCTACATGAAAACATGAATAAGCCGAATGAGGAGGTGCCGATGGAAAACTGTATAGGGGCTGGTCATAACTCTGGTGTGGGACACCAAGGGGAGGATGGTGACCTCTTTATTGTGTTGGCCAAATTCAGAAAAGTTGATCTTCTGTTGTTTTTAGGGGAGTTAGACACTGAGAAGGCTGAAAGGTGGCTAATGCAACTGGAGAAAATCTTTGAAGTTATGACTTGCACCACAAAACAAAAGGTAAAGTTAGCCATCTACAAATTGGAGGGTAAGGCTGAGCATTGGTGGAGGAATGCTTCTAGATTATTGATTGTAATGGGGGATACCCTTGACTTGAGAAATTTTTCAAACTACTTTTGAGAGCAAGTATTTCCCACCATCAGTGAGGGCTGACAAGGAAGTTGAGTTTAACTTCCTTGAGCAAGGAGACATGAATATAGATTAATATGCAGCCAAATTCATTCAATTGTCTCGCTTCTCCTTTTACTTGAAAAGATTTGATGATAAGCCATGGAAGGCTGAAAAATTTAAGAGAGGCTTGAAACCAGAGATTAAGGATAAGATTGTATCTCTACAGATCTGCAATTTTGATGAATTGGTGGAGAAGTGTAGAGTGATGGAGAGGGCTATGATGGAAAGTGAGGCTAAGAAGAAGAAGATCCTGGAGGGTAAGCGTGACCGGGACATGGAGCCCTTTAGGGGTGGAAGTAAGAAAGGAGCCAATAGTGAGAGTGGCTCTTGGGGTAGGAGACCACCCCTAAGGAATGTCCCTCAAAGAAGAAGCATGGGACGACCAAGAAGTGCAATGAGTGCCCCACCCACTTGTGTCAAGTGTGGGAAAAACCATGGGAATGGGCCATGTCCGGTATGCTATAATTGTAGGAAGCCTGGACACTATGCACGTACTTGCACAGTGTCACGGGAGTCGGCCTCATCAGTTAAACCACCTATCCAGGGAAGGGTATTTGCACTTACGCAGCAAGAGGCTAGTAGATCCCCTAGTATGATCCGAGGCACTTTACTTGCCCATAATTATGTCGTAGATGTATTGTTTGACTCGGGTGCAATCCACTCATTCATCTCATATGACTGTGTTAAGCGTCTAGGTCTTAAAATTAGCCTGTTGCCATTTGAATTATCTGTGTCCACTCCTACTGGATATTCTATGATTACATCTTATGTATGCTTAAATTGTACTGTACAATTGGATAGCTGTTGTACTACCCTTGACTTGATTTGCATCCCTTTGTGTGATTTTGATGTAATCATTGGTATGGATTGGCTATAAGCTAATAATGTGATACTTGATTGTAACTGTAAGACTGTTTCCTTACCTGCAAATATACCTGAAACTTGTCCTGTGACTGAGCTTACTTGTGTGTCTATCGCCCAAGCCGGGAGGTGCCTTAGGTGTGGTTGTCAAGGGTTTCTAATATTCTTTTCATTGTATATTGATGTTAATAATGGGTTAGAGGACATACTTGTGATTAAGGAGTTCCTTGAGGTTTCCCTAAGGAGTTTAGTGGACTAGCTCCAGAGAGAGAGCTAGAATTTTCTATTAATTTGGTACCCAGTACAGGTCCGATCTCTAAGGCCCCGTATAGAATGGCGCCTGCTGAGTTGGTTGAGTTGAAGAGTCAATTAGAAGAGTTACTTTAGAAAGGATTTATTAGGCCAAGTGTGTTTCCATAGGGAGCACCAGTGTTATTTGTCAACAAGAAGGATGGTAGCCTTAGGCTTTGCATTGAGTATAGGCAATTGAACTAAGCGACCGTAAAAAAAAAATACCATTTGTCTAGAATTGATGACTTACTTGACTAATTAGCTGGGGGTCGGTCTTTTCAAAGATTGACCTTAGATCGGATATCACCAACTTAGAGTCAATGCGGAGAATGTACCTAAAACTGTCTTTAGGACACGATATGACCACTATGAGTTCTTAGTCATGCCTTTTGGGTTAACCAATGCCCCTGCCATTTTTATAGACTACATGAATATGATCTTTAGGCTTTATCTTGACCAATTTTTGGTAGTGTTCATTGATGACATTCTTATCTACTCTAAAAGTAGTGAAGAGCATGAAGAGCATCATAGGATAGTTCTTTAAACATTGAGAGAGCATCAATTGTATGCTAAGTTGAGCAAGTATGAGTTTTGGTTGCAGGAAGTTAAATTCTTAGGTCATGTGATATCGGAAGAAGGGGTAGCGGTAGATCTTAGCAAGGTAGAAGCGGTACTAAATTGGGAGAGACCCAAAATGGTGATTGAAAATCGTAGCTTCTTAGGTCTAGCCAGCTATTATAGAAGATTCATTAAAGGATTTTCTCAGTTAGCTATGCCTTTGACAAAATTGACTAGGAAGGACCAACCATTTGTGTGGGATGCCAAGTGTGAGAATGCTTTTCAGGAGCTTAAGGATAGGCTTACCACCGCACCTATGTTAGTGATACCTAACCCTAAAGAGACATTCACAATCTATAATGATGCTTCTAAGAAGGGATTAGGGTGTGTCTTAATGCAACAAGGTAGGGTGATAGCTTACGCCTCTAGATAACTTAGACTCCATGATGAGAATTACCCCACCCATGACTCAGAGCTAGCGGCTATAGTTTTTGCCCTTAAGATTTGGAGACACTATCTCTATGGTGCCCAATTTGAGGTGTATAGTGATCACAAAAGTTTGAAGTACTTGTTTGACCAAAAAGAGTTGAACATGAGGTAAAGGAGGTGAATGAAATTCCTTAAGGAGTATGATTTCTCCTTAAAGTATCATTCAGGGAAGGCCAATGTGGTCGCCGATGCCTTGAGTAGGAAATCTATTTATATGGCAATGATGATGCTTAGAGAGCAAAGGTTGATTGAGGAGATGAGAGATTTGAATTTATCAATTTCAATTAACCCTAGTGGCCTTTTTTTTGGGAGAATTGAGGATAGAAAATGACCTTAGAAAGAGGATTAAAGAGGCCCAAGAGCTAGATGTCTACTGGGGAGGAATTAGAGAGTAACTAGGGAGTGGTAAGGTCAAAGATTATGACCTATTAGAAGATGGCTTGGTGAGGTACCAGGGTAGAGTGTGCATACCCAAGGATAAAGAGTTGAGGAATATAGTATTGTCGAAAGTTCATAAGAGTAGGTACACCATTCATCCTGGCACCACTAAGATGTATAAGGATCTAAAGAAGAGCTTTTGATGGCCTGGGATGAAGTCAGACATAGCAGAGTTCCTTGCTAGATGTCTAATTTGTTAGAGGGTTAAGATTGAACACCAAAGACCCGCAGATTTGTTAGACCCTTTAGAAATTTCAAAATGTAAATGGGATAGTATATCCATGGATTTTGTGATCGATTTGCCTAGAACATCCTCGGGTTATAATGCCATTTGGGTGATTGTGGATAAATTGACGAAGTCTGCCCACTTCTACTTATTAGAGCCACTTATCCTTTAGATAAACTAGCTCAATTGTATGTTCGTGAAATTGTAAGATTACATGGTGTTCCTAATAGCATTGTGTCAGATAGAGACCCAAGATTCACATCAAAATTTTGGCAGTCTCTATAATAAGCTTTAGTTACTAGTCTTAACTTTAGCACTACTTATCATCCTCAGTCTAATGGTAGACTGAGAGGACCATTCAGACCCTTGAGGACATGCTTAGAGCTAGTGTACTGGAGTTAAAGGGGAGTTGGGATGTGTACTTGCCTTTAGCTGAGTTTGCCTATAATAATAGTTACCATTCCAATATCCAAATGGCACCATTTGAGGCACTTTATGGGAGGAAGTGTTGGTCACCCTTGTGTTAGGTAGAACTTGGTGAGAGAAGTCTCTTAAGTCTAAACATAGTGGACCAAACCACCCACCAAATAGAACTCATCAGAAAGAAGTTATTAGCTGCCCAGAGTAGGCAAAAGAGTTATGTGGATAAGAGGAGGAGACCCTTAGAATTTGAGGTAGGAGACCATGTGTTTCTTAAGGCTACTCTGGTGACGAGGGTAGGACGGTCTATTAGGATAAGAAAACTCAGTCCTTATTATCTTGGTCCTTTCTAAATCCTTGAAAGGATAGGACCCGTAGCCTATAAAGTTGCTTTAATTCCAAACTGGGCCAGATTACATAATGTGTTCCATGTGTCCCAACTGAAAAAGTACCACCCGAACCCTTTGCATGTTTTTGAGCATGAGAATGTGCATCTACAAGATAATTTGTCTTATATGGTTGAGCCGGAAAGGATTGTGGACTCAAAAGTCAAACAGCTACATAATAAGGACATCCTCTTGGTAAAGGTAGTATGGAAGGGACTCACTCCGAATGAAGCAACTCGGGAGACAGAGGAGGCAATGAGGAAGGATTATCCTACATTATTTGAGTAAAGTATGTCTAATTTTTAGGATAAAATTTCTAAAAGGAGGGGAGAATGTAACACCCCAAAATTAATTAAGGTATTAATCATGGATTTGGATTAATTAGGAATAATTAATATAGAATAATCTGGTAAGTTAAGTGAATAGAAATTTTGGAGAGGTAAATTATTAATATAGGTTTGAGATTTAATTAGGATAGAAACTTCATCTAGGCCCAAATTAATGTAAGAGATTATGATAAGAGGCTAATGGAGGCCTAATAAGTTAGGTGCAGACCCAATCTGATTCAATGTGATAGAGGCCCAAGATCCACCTTGTATAGGCTCTTATAAATGGCCCAATAAACCTTGTACAGACCCAAAACAATGGAGTTCTTAAAATTAGGTTTAGCCCAATGAAATTTTGCAGCCCAACACCTTAAAGTTGGCCTAACAAGCTAAAATCTGAAACCCATTTGGAGTTGGATCTTGGAGCAGCCCATAACCCATAGAAGACCCAACTTAAACCCAATTAAAACTCTAAACACTTCAGCCCCTTTCCCATTTTGCTGAAACACAAAGGAAAAATTCGGAGGTTTGAAGGGAGGCTAAGGTTTGGGGTAAGAAATCCATCATTTCCCATTTTTAGAGCAAGATTCAGCTAAGGTAATAGTTATATAGCTTAATCCCCTTCTCTTTCTCTTCATTTTGGCTTGATTAGTTTTTCATTTAGAGTATTTTCACCCACACCCAAAATTTGAAACTTGCTATTTGATGTCTCAATGGTAAAAATTCATAGGTTGAGGTTAGGGCTGACATTAGGTAAGTATAAACTCTCCATTCTGATGCTTTCTTTGCTAGTTAGAGGCCCCTATAGCTGATTTATAATATGGGTATTGTTTCTATGCGAATTTACTCAGAATTTGAGGTGTTGTTTTGAGGTTTCTGGAGTAGGAGCAACCGAATCTAGATTTGGTTTCAATGGTGATTGGGTTGAAGTAATATTCAATTAGCTCTTAAAGGATTAGCTACAAGAGAGGTACCCGGGACTATATTAATTTCATACATATATTTATTTTAATTTCATATTAACTGTACATGAATAATTTGAAATGTTGAATGAATTGGTTGGCTATCTATTGTATTGTAATTGGACCTTGTGAGTCCATGGTGGAGCTGTGGGGCGGCTGTCACCCGTGCGTGTGCTTCGATCAGGCATTGGGTTATGATTAAACCCTAGATGCACTGAGTCGTGGTTGTGCTCAATAGGGAGTAGGTGTCGTGGACGGGCCTTTCCTGATGTTATTTGCCTTGAACATGTGGAAATATGATTGCTAGGGTGGGATAGTAATCATGATAGTCTAATTGTTTCATTTACTAATATGATTGGTATATGTTTTGATGCTTATATGGAATTATACATATATATTAATTAAACTAGAATATATGATGAAATTTGCCTTGGTTACTGAAATTTACATTTCACCTCGTTTCATGGGATTATACTTTCAGGTGAAGGCCCTTTGGGTAAGGATAAAGGGAAATAAGTGAATAAAAATCCATGAGCTCTAGCTATGTGTAGAGGAAGTTACACTTGGGCTAATCTGAGTAGAGTAGATGCAATTTTGTTAATTTTTTATATAGCATTATCATGTAATCTTATTGCCAAGTGTAGGCATTTATATTTTGATTAGTTGGAATGCATTTATTAAGGAGTTAAGTCTCAATATAACTTAGTTTGGATGTATGAACTTTGTTGAATTCATGATCTGGTTTACTATTGGGAATGCCATTATGGGATATATGAGATTGTTAATTTGAATAAGTGATACATGAAATCTCTAAGGGAATGTATATTTGAATGATAATTGCTGGAAGCTTATGAAATTATGCTATTTTTAACTTATAAGTTGCTGGCATATGGTAGTTGGATGAGTAGAGATTTATACTTAAGTTTTGAATTGGTAATGGTAGATTAACTGGTAATTAAGATACATAAATACCATTAGAGTTGTATAAATTAAGGTAGAGTGGCCCTAGGGTGTTATTGAAGGGAAAGTGAAGAGTATGAGATAAGATTTTAGGAGTTGTAGGATTAGAAGGCATTTTGCCGCGGCCAAAATATTGTTAACCATGGCCAATAGAGGCGAAGTTGCCCAGGGAGAGTACTAAAGAGTAATTCGCCGTGGGTAAATGTGAGAGACAAAACTGGGAGTATCTAGAAGGTAATTCACCGTGGCGAAAGGAGGTATTGGCCACGACCAATAGTGAGAGGCGACCAAGGTAGGTTCTAGGAGGTTTCCTCACTGTGGCGCCATATAGGTTAGCCGTAGCGAAAGTCCAACTCACTAAAATCAGTGATGAAGTAAGGGGTGAAACCAAGAGGAATTGGCCACGGCTAAGAGGAATTTAGCCGCGGCGAACATCCTGAAACTTTCATTCTAACATAAAAATCTTAGTTTTTGATATGGTAATCCCAAGGGGTGACTTAGAAACATTGGTAGAAGATTTTTGTGAGTTGAAATTAATCGATAATAGAATCAAAGGCTTATAAATGAATGTTTGTTTCCCTGATGTATATGAGTGCTTGTAATTATATGGTTGATGACTCTAATAACATTAAGGTTCAAATTTCCCTATATTTTCAGAATGTAATTAGTCGTAATATCTTATAACCCCAATTTATGATTATTAATCTTAATTACAATGATTAAAAGTTAAGGTTGTCACATTGTACCTTGAGAAAAAAATGGAGTTGCTTTATTTACCATATTGAGCTAATGAGTTCATTAATATTTAGATAATTGTAGGGGTCTATACTCTTGTACTTGATAAACATATATTTCTATCTATTTTATTCTCATAAACATAGGCATTTTAATAATAAAATATGGCTTTAAGGCTTTAATTAGGTAAGATTTTGTTTTAGAAGCCATTTCGATATTTTAGGAATTTAATTGCAAAATTTTGGAATTTTAATGCATAAATTTCTTTAAAAGATTTTTTTTGAATTCTCCTCTTGAATTGCTCTTACTTGTTGTGCAGATTTTCAATGGGTAAATGATATTTAAATAAGAATTTGAGTTAGAGAAAAGAAAGAGAAGAATTGGACTTCCACATGTGGCTCCACTTGTAGCAAACATACACTCATACGTGGAGAAGAGAAATTAATGAAGATGCACATGAGCAAGCACTAGTTCTACGTGGCAAAAGGATTCACATATGCAAGTTGGTCAATGTGATTTACTAATGAAGCTGCAAGAGAGGAAGCTACGAGCAGAACATGGTTTATGAAGAGTGGGAAAAGCTCCACGTAGAGAACAACACACACCCCCATGGGGTCATCAAGAAAATGTGTTGAATTAGGTCTAATACAGCATTTTCTATCGTGGAAGCATGGTTGTTGCACATGGGAAAGTGTAAGTAGAATGTAGAGTTAAAGAAGCTGCACATGGAAAGAAGCTTGCATGGAGAAAACATGAGGGCTGGACTTCTCTTAACATCACACATTAGTTCTTGTGGAGGCACACACTCATTCGAACTCAGATGTTGGAGTGGGAAGGATTTAAGAGGAATGAGCACTTGAGCAAGGAGTTATTGGTTTTTGAAGAGAGGGAAGCAACATGAAAATAACGTAGAAGATTAGCTGAAAATAAAGTTGGATGGAGGAAAAGTTGCCATGAGCTAGAGTTGGAGAATGATGCATGAATAGCTTGCATGTTGAGAATGTGGATGGAGGAAAAGCTGAAGTGGAAAACAAGAACGAATGAAGGGCTAGAATGTGCAAAGAAGCAAAGGGGTTCTACGTGAGAACAAAGCAAACAACACAGAGGAAGGAGACCATGTGGGAAGTGAATGAAAAGCATGCAACAACTTAAGTGGAGGAATCACGTGGAAGAGCTTGGGTTGATGTGAATGCATGGGCTGAATGAGTTGTGTGAAGAGAAAGAGCTGCACGAAGGATGGCTTTTCGAGGATAAGAAGCTCGAATGAAGGAAAATAAGAAACACGATGAGAAGCTATACATACAGAAACAAAGCACTAGTTATAGGCTATAGCAGAGGCGTGGATGAAATGAGATGAATTAGAAAGAAGAAGCTTGCACGAGCTACATGGATAAGCTATAGGTAGAAACATTAGAAGTGCAGAACGTGTGAAGAAAGATAGAGGAACAAGCATGCAGAAGTTAACATGGATTACTACGAGCAGCTGAACGAGCTACACGAGCTACATGATTCATGGATAACATGAAGAAGTGCTGCAGTTTTAACGTAAAGAAGATGCAGAAACAGTAGAAGGAATTCATGTATAATAAAATAAACAACGAGGCCCACACCTATACACACATGAAGAAACACGTATGGTATTAAGATGAAGAAACGCTGAAGCTAACTCGTGGGAAAGGAGACGCTAGATCGAGAACTGAACGAGGAAGCTGCAAGTTGGAAGCTCCAGAACATGCAGAAGCTGAGCAGAATAACGAAGAAGAAGCAGATGCATGAATGCAGAATCTTTACGTGGAAACAAATGAAGAACGAGTTGAACAACGCTGGACTGGGCTGAAGGTTAAATGAAGACGTGAAATAATGCGAAGGAAAGAGCTGTGGGCTGGATGCATGGGAGAGCTGAAGAGAGCACATGAAAATGAGCTGTGGGTTCAAGAAGAATAAGCTAGCACGTGATCACTTAAATAAAGAAATGAAGCCATGTGATCTCATGATTCAGAGGACTCGAGCAGAGTCATATTCCACATGCCTCCATATATTCGAATACCCTTATCCATTCACAGATTCCACCCATCTCACGTCTCTAAAATTGTGGAAATCCTCGCCTATATATACTTCACGCCTGGTTCGTTCATAAGGAGAGGGAGCATTCATCTATTCATTCAGCATTAATCCACCACCACGCCTTCTCCTTCCATCCATCCATCTCCACATCCCATGAGATTCTAATCCATCTTGAGGCTAGCAAGGAGGAACCCTTGGAGAAGCTTGAATCCATGGAGAAAATTCAGAATTTTGGCTAAGAATTTCCTTATTTTTCCTACACTTTTTTTCTTTCAATTATTGTCTTGGTTAAGTTATATTTGATAGAGAATTTGTGTAATTGTAATTAGTGGCTGGTTAGACACTAATTAGGAAGTATTTTTGTTGATTAATTGATCTGATTAATTTCAATATTATTTGACTTCCCATGTATGCTTCGAAAGTGTTCGATAAAATACATGAGTGAGCTTAATTGTTTAAATTGAGGATTCCTTAATGTTTAGTTGGTTAATTAAATATTTAGGATGATTCAGAAGCTAATCAATTAGTTAATCAATCAAATTTAGTGGTCAAGATCTTAGAAACAAGAATTGACAGTTTAATGCGGAGTTGAGGTTTCAATTCAACGTTAGATCGTTAATTTCTTGAATCTTACGTGGTTACCCAAGATAATTTGTTATGAACATAATTAAGAACTCTTAGACCAGAATTAATCACAATTAGATTAGGATAAGGATAGTGGATACCAAGGGACGAATCCAAAGCTAGTCACAAGTCCATCTTTCAATCATAATCCATACAATTAGATAGCAATTAGGAATTTTAATTCAATTTAGTTTTTACTTAGTTTAATTAAATCAAAACCCCCTAATTTAGGAATTTTTAGAGTCTTTTAATATTTGGAAAACTCAATTAGACATTGAACGCCAATTCCAAGGGAGATGACCTAGGTTGTGCCATTCGCTATATATTTTATCAACCTAGAATTATTTTGAGGGTTGCACGACGAGCCACTCAGTACTCTTCTACCGTATTTGTACTTCAATACTTCAATGAAATAAAACATAAGCTTTTTGCTTGACATAGTTGGTGTATATCTATATTAGCTACTTTTGTTTGCACATAACACATGCCAATTAAAGTTGTCATTTTAGAAATAAAAAAAGAAATTTTGTTTTGCTGAGCATTAAAGTTGTCTATCTATGGTAGCTGCTTTTCTATAGTCTTATTTTAAGTAACCCATATAGGAACTTGCTCAAAAAAATAACTAGCAAGAAGAATCACACACATGAAATAACAAACAAAACTTTTCTTCATCCCTAAAACCATGAAATAAAGGTAAGTTTGGATCCCTGTAAAACCATAAGTAAGTAGAAGTAACTTTTTTAAAAGTCCGTTGGAAGTTTCCTAAAACCTATAAGTAATTTTCCTACAAGACCCTCATAATTGGTGTCAAGAATCAAGTTTGGAGAGCAAAGTTATAAGTTCCCTAAAACCTTGTAGTAACTTGGCAGAAACCTAGCAGTAACTTTCTTAAAATTTCCTTATAACTTTAGTTTCAAGAATGAATGTTGGGGACCAAGTTATATGTTCTTTAAAACCTATTAGTAAGTTTTCTAAAACATAGTTGTAACTTTCATAAATCCTTGTTATCAATTCACAAAAGTTGGGAAGTAATGATGAAAGTTCCCTAAACCGTTATGGTAACTTTTCTAAAAGTCACTTTTAACTTTAATAAGCTTAGGTTGTAACTATCTTTTGTGTCTAACAATAATGTTTTACTATGCATAGATTACAAAGTTACAACTATATTTTAGGAAAGTTATTAGTAGATTTTAAGTAGGTTACAACCATGTTAGGAAGCAATGTTAAAGCTTTAAGGTTACAACCATCTTTTAAGAAAGTTACTAGTAGGTTTTAGGAAAGTTAGTTTTAGGTTTTAGAGAACTCAAAAAGTTGCCCCCCAACCTTGATTCACAATCATGCTAACTTACAACATTTGAGAGTTACAATGTTGGCTTCCCAAAGTTATTACCATATTTAAGGAAAATTACTATAAGGTTTTGTGAAAATTATTACTAGTTTTTAGGGAATTTATTAGGAGGTCTTGAGGAATTTACAACCATGTTCCCTAGCCTTAATTCTTAAAACCAGAGTTATAAGAGACTTTTAGAAGAGTTATGACTAAATTTCTACCAAGTTTTTTATAAGATTTTTAAGGGATTTACAATTTAAGGGTAACTTAAAACAAGAATAAAGGAATTAGCTAACATAGATGGATAGCTTTAATTCTTAGCAAAACAAAAATTCTTAGCATAACTAATATATTTTATTTATGAAATGATTGCTTTAATTGGCATGCATTGTGTACAAGCAGAAGTAGCTAATATAGATAGACACCAATTATGTCAAGTAAAAAGCTTAGAGACTAATATCTCAATACAAAATTTCAACTGAGCTAATGTAAATGCTTTTGATAGTAACAGCCTCTCTATATCCATTCAAGAGCTTTCCCTTCTCCTTCCTCAAGGAAAGGAATATGTTCCATTTTGTAGGTAGAAATTCATCCTTTTTTTTCATCTTCAATAGAATGAATATATGCTTAAACAATTCATGTGTAACACAATCACTATTTATTCATTCTATAAGAAGTCTGAAGTAATAATTAGGCAAGAAGAATGAAATCTCAAGGTGACTTAGTTTATTATTTTAAATGCAAAACCATTCTTTTATATTTGACTTTAATACAGTGATAAAATCATGGACTTTAATACATTGATGATAGTAGAATAAGATTTAGTGTAACATTGGACTTTAATGTAGTGATGAAATCAATCATGTGATAACATTAATCTCTTTTAATATTATTGATGACTATCCTAATGATCCTTTAAGGCAAATTTTTATTCGATATTTAACATGTCCACCTTCATAAAAATAGGGAAAAAAAAAGTAAGACCAAAATCATGTTTATGAAAAAACTTGATAAGAAACCTACATACTTGAGCACTTTACTTAATGGTTGCTTCCTAAGTAGCTCTTTTCTTTTTTTTCTTTTCGTGGGAAAGCTCTTTGCCTAAGATGTGAGTTTCTCAAAGGATGCATGTAAGATGTTGAAAAATCTACAAATACTTTTATAAGGACTCCTAATCCAAAACCAATCTTTATAGTTTGCAAAGTTTAGTACATTTTTTGCTTACTACTCATTGTTGGCAAAAAGCAAATAGTCTTCTTTAATTAGATGCAAGTTGCGATTAATTTTGTTAGCAAGAACAATTTGACACTCCACTTTCTTAGGGGGAAAAAAACTCTTTGAAATTGTCACCTTGAAACATCAATAGCACCATCAAAACTTGTGAACAAATTCATGCAAACTTACTCAAACATGGATTCAAAGTATCATAATTTCAAATCCAAGTTCATATCTACTAAATTCGTCATAAAATCCATGCCAATTGCAAAATTTTACAACCCAAGAACAAATTTTCAAAGAGTGGCTCAAAGTTGGTTCACATGAGCAGAACAAGAAGAAAAATTCATTCTCACTTGTGAAAATGATGTACCCAAAAGTGAAATGGTTTAGAAACGGGAGACTCCAATTTCAACAATTAATGATGGCATGTGGGAATGAAAAACCCATTGTAAAGGTAGAAAATTCAAGAAGATGAGTGAGGAGCTCTATACATAATCAAGTGAAGTTGTGATTTTTACTTTAGAGAGATTGTGGTTTTGGGTGGAAATTAGAAGTGAGGTTTTAAGTTTTGGATAGAAGGATATGTTTGAAAAGGGGAATACCAAATGAGGCCAAAAGCACTTGGGGAATGAAGGTAGGTGTTCGAAAATAGGAAGAAGATGAAGATGGTGAGTGAAGAGGGGAAGAAGAAGGAAAGGGGGGGTGAAGGTGTTGAGAAACTTGAAATCTAATGGAGAGGGAGGTGTTTGGCCAAAAATTAAGAGATGGAGTTAGGTTGGTGAAGGAAGGCATGAAGTAGTGTGAAGACATAGAGAAGATAGAACTGTGATTGTAGTAGAAACTTGGCTAACCTAAACGCTCAAATATAAGGGGCATTTTCATCCATTCCACAGCAAAATGAGGTCCTTTAATTCTTATAAATTTTGGAAAATTTAGGTCCTTGTGTGTAATTTTTCCCTATTTCTTTTTAAATCTTCTAACCAAACGTATGCCATATGTGGCAACCATTAACAAGTTGGATCCTTCAACCTTCACTTGAGTCTCACTTTTCCCTTTGTTATGCTTGCTTTGTCTCAAGTATTAGAGAGAGGTTCAAAGAATTAGAGCTTTGTCCTGTGGCCAAACTTTTCATTGAAACCATTGTTAAATTGTTTGAGATGGAGGTCCTGCAATGATTTTTAGCAAATTGTGGTTAAAAGCATTTGTGGTGGTTAAAACCACCATTCAAGCCACTAAAAATTATCAACAAAATCTCTTTTTTTGGTAACAAGTCAGATGACATATATTTATCAAATATTTTGTTAAGAATATTTTAAAAAATAGTTTGAATTAAAAATTTTAAAATAATAAAAAAAATTTAAATTATTTTGAAAGGTTAATTTAAAATAGGAAAAAATGTAATGACTCCTTGAATTATGAGCTATTAGTAAATATCCTTGAACTACAAAAATATAAAATAAAACCTTTGTACTTTGATATATTTGAATTTAAATTCATTTGTTCACTTTCATTTTGATGTGGTATAATGAATCTGTATCCTCTACAATTAGTAAAATATCTGTGAAGTAAAAGAAAGACAAAAAAGGGAGGGACTAGATAAAAAAAAAAATGATCACAAATATATTCTCATTTTTTGTGTTACTCATTTTTTCTTTTCAAAATATATTTCAGAAGTATTTTGCTAACTACTATCTTCAGAGGATCCAATGGTACAATACCTTTAAAAAGAAAAAAAGAAGCTAGAAACCTACATCTGGAAAACCATCTTCCATCCCCACCACCATCTCTTTTGAAATAGCATACTTGCAGACCTCTCTCTCTGAAATCGCAGTTTCCGAAGCGAACCCTCCATCTGAAAACTCATCTCCTTCGAAAACGAACCTCCATCCCTTCAAAAACTCAAAATCCTTCGACATCCAGAAAAACACACGACATAATTTACTCATCGTGTTCAGTATATTATAAACCGGTATATAAGAGTACAAGAAGGACATGAATTAAGTCCAGAGTGTAGCAACTAAAGAGGAAGAACATAAATTAAGAATCCCATATGGGACCAAAGGCCGCAATTCCTCCACCCTTGCATGCATTCACAACATCTCTGCTACCTTCTGGATTGCTCGTGACAATAACCACCTAAGCACCCGAAGTCTTCGCTGCATTGACACTCAATTCAGACACGTTCGGCCTACCGAGCACGGCAGTATCACCATGCACTATTACTTTAGGTACCCACTTATTAGTCCCCTAATTTCCTTACCATAATTCTGCTCAATCCCTTTGGCTACCCAAAGCAAGATAGCGTTTGCTTTACATGGCTGCAGTAGAAACGACAGAAACACACAAATTTCTAAACCAGTGGCCACTAACAAGACCCTATCATACATGTTGACCAGATATGGTAGTCTGCGAAGTGAATTTGGCGAATCCACGAGTGGATTGGCGGGTTCGAGACCAAAGACTTGTTGAAGTCACAACTGCACCTGCAAGCATCATGTGCTCTTTCTTTCCCTCTGAGATTATTCCAAAGGCATGCCACTTAGATAGGGGTGAAGGACTAATCCTTCTGTGTATACCTGCTTCTCTTCCTCCTTCAAACTTGATAATAGAAGCGTGGCCTGAAGCAGTGGATACATTAACACGAACACGCCTCACTGTTAACGATGGGGTGATTATAAGGACTGTGATGGCTATAGTGAACCAAAATTCTTGGCTTTTGATTAACTTAGAGCCAAGTTGGATTGTGTAAGCTTTGGTTTTTGGGTCATAAGAAATTGTGAGCATGATAAACGCCCAGAGGAGAAGCAGAGCGATCCATCCAGCAAAACAGTGGATTCTCCCAAACACATTGTGATGCAGATGGCGAACGAGTGGGAATGCTGCCAAAGAAGACAGAGAAGGGCAAGAATGGCAGAGGCAACGCCTATAATCTATGTTGAAGTATTTTCTCTGTCTTTAGCCAAGCAATTGAGGAAACGCCCTAACCACTGTGTATTCCTCCTCCACTTTGTAGAAGAGAAGTGGTAGTGGTTTTGAGGGACAGAGGTACTCACGAGTCCCCCCAAGGAGTTCCACTGCAAGCCAAAAGATAACACGCATAAAAGCCTCACTTCGACAGAGTCAAAGCAAGTACGTTGCCAATGAAGAATAGAGCAGCTTTGTTCCTTGCATGGGAGAAATGGCCAGTTGCTGCAAGAACCAAAACCCAGTAATTCTGAGGGTCAAGCAAAGGATGAAAGGCCTCTTGTATATACCGAACAATCCTTGATCTAGAAGTATGATTGATAGTCTTGATCCAGTCTTTTGTGCAGTGGTTTTGATGGTTTGTTGTTCACGCTTGCTGGGATTTACGTTTAGTGGAAGGGGGGTCATAGGCTTCTGTTCCTCCGAGTCGTAGTTTTCTTCTAGGACATATTCAAGAGCATTATCATCTTCTTCATCTTCTAATTCAAGGTCACAGACGCGTGCCGCTGCTCTTGCTATTGGACCTTTGTATTGAGGAAGGAAACCTCCGGAAGAGCCGTAGGAATCTACGGGAAGCTTAACCTTAAAGGCCAGGCCTCTAAAGCTTGAGAACCTTACTGCGTTTTTTATCTTGGTGGATGTTCGGTGTAAAGAATTTAAATTTATCACAAAGAATTATTTGCCCAAGCAATTCAATCCCAAGAATTGAATAGCCTGACAATCAATAACAAGAGTTTGGAATAAATATTAGAAGATAAGATGGGCAAATAAAAGTAGTATACCTTTAGATTAAGTTGCCCAAATTTTATAGGAAACTAAATGTTAAGGCACCCTAAGATTCTCAATGACTATATTAGAAAGCATCCCAAGTTTAGTTTCCTGAGAAACTTGAAGAAATTTCCATGCCGCACTCAACCTTAAGAGACGCAAAGCTAGAGAGAAAATGTGGCTGGCAGTAGGAAATAAGCTACGAACTCGGAATTGAAATTTGGAAGCTAAGGTAATTGGTTTTTTAGTTTGTGTTCACTTTATGTAAAGGAATGTTCTATATAAGTTATAGGCGCTTTTTGTCTCTCTTGACATTTTGTATTTTAATTATTGCTTTGATTTGGTTAACGTAGACATAATATATGAAATTTTCAGATGCTCTAGAATTAAGAAACTAATTTCCATAGCAATCTGTTTTAACGTGCTGGCGGGGACTAAGCATAAGATGAAAGGGAAACAAAAAAAGAAAGAAAGTTAATAAACAGAGATAACTCATGAATTCCATCGATTCATGCAATTAAGTTAAAATTTTTAATCTACTGCGGAAAAAAAAGAATATATAAAGTGGGACAATCAAGTGGAAAAGAAAGAACAAAGTGTACAGTTCGGTGGAAACGGTATTCTTCACTCGTACTGTTATAAAAATATGTTAGCAATGAACTATATATTTTCTATTTATTACCTCATTAATTTTAAACATCTAAACAAGAGAAAGAAAAATGATCATTTTTAACCTTTCATTCTCTTTCTATTCATTTTCTTCGGATTCTTTCTTTTTCTTTCCTCTCTTAACACCCATTCATATCATAAATAAACAAATAAGAGTGTAAACAAGGAAGGTATAATAAGTTTCAAGCTGCTTATGTTTAGCTTGGGTGGTTGAATGGGTGGAAGTTTGGAAAAGAGAAGAAACTTGGTATAATTTTTATATCTTTGCTATAAAATTTTTTAATAAAGACATTTAAGTGTTTGGTTGTTTTCAAAGAAGTGTATGGTTTATATAACTCACTATCACAAGATTAGGTCTCCTAAATTTTTTTTTGGTTTATACCTATTATATTTTTATTAGAAAAATTAATAACAATAATATAAAAACTATATCTAAATCATCCTTAAATAAAGGATAATAAGTTTGATCTCCTCTTATATATATATATATATATATATAAGATATGTTGAGTATTTGTCTTCTCGATTGCCTCAATGGTGATCAAAATACTACAAAAACACATGAATTTAGTGAGAGAACATTTTGCCACTATTCTCTCTAAATCACCTCAGGGAGGTATTAGCAAGGGAACAATAAGGGATTACTCTCTTGCTAAACTGGAGTAACTAATCAGCAAGGGAAATATTCTTTCGTTGATTCTTCTCTAAATTCCTTCATTCACCAAATTGCGAGAAAATATTCCTCCCAAATTGGTTGCTAAGTTTTCCCAATTCCCTTACTATTTAGTGAGGGAATTGTGAGGGAAAATCCCTTGTTAATCCTTCATTAAAAAAGAAAAGAAAAGAATAACTTAGCAAGAGACTTAGGGCCTGTTTGATTCTATTCTGATTTTAATATTTTTGAAATTGATATTTTTTAAAACAAATTTTGAAAATGAAAAAATAAAAAAAATCTGTTTGAATCATTATTCTAAATAATCGCTATTTTCTATTTTTTCCTTGATTTTGTAAAATAAAAGTTAGCAAAACATATAAAAGATATTCTGATTTTTTTGTTTCTAAAAACACAATTCTATTTTTATGTTTTACAAAACATTTTATTAAAAACACATTATCAAACAATTATTTTTTATTTTTTTGTTCTTAAAAACAAAAAACTGCTCTAGAAATAAGAAATCAAACAAACCTTTAAATTCTTCCTATTCTTCATTGATGCTAAATATGTTACTAAATGTTCTTGACTTTGACTTACTTTTCCTAGGTTTTGAAATAATATGAGAATAAGCTCTTTAGGCTCCTTGTATCAATGTAAATGTTCATATCATTCAAGATTATGATGTGTGACCCAAAGAACTTGCTCTCATTTTAGTTCAAAATTTGAAAAGAGTAAATCAAAATTGGGAACATCTAGTAACCCACTTTGTGCTAACAAAGATGAGGAGAAGTTCAAGTCTCTCTTTAAGTAACATAATTTAGGTGTAAATGGTGATGAAATAAATCAAAATTGATGGATGAAGGCATACCTGAATGGTGATGGAATTGAAGTTATTGTTAAGTTTAGTGTGGAATGATTTCAGTGCATCCTCTATATGCTGAAATCATTCCATCAACTAGTTATTAAGGAATCCCAACTCTAATCGAAAGAGAGAAATAATAATATTTATGAATGACCAAAAGGATAGTAGTTTTTTGTTGTTCCAACTTTAATTCTCACTAGAAAAACCAGTCCCTAAACCATGTGATTGTCTTCACCTATATAGACCACAAATCATAATCTTCTTCATTAAAATTTGGAACAAATGATGGCTAACCTAAAGTATTAATATTGGCCATGATTTTTGTAAAAACTTGAATATATATATATATATATATGGTTAATAGAAATAGCTAAGAATGAGGCTTGGGTTTGGTTGCAGCCAAGGGAATTTCCATCTATAGTGCCTTATGTTCAAGCCCAATAGCTTACATAGCCCAATTTTATTTTCTTTTCTTGCCACTTTCTTTCTATACTAGAAATGCCCCCTATTTGCATGATTAAATAGTTGGGTTTTTGGTTATTTCCTTTCCTTATTTTCAGCTACACACCTCTCTTACCTGGACCCATCTTTTTGATAAGAGAAATAGAGGAAGATAGCTAGATATGTTTGCTTCTTTACCTTCATTTTTGTTGCAACCCTACTCCCTCCTTGCTTTGGTTTTCTATATGTTTTTCCCTTCTACAATCATGTTCTAATACTATTTCTTGGAAGCCACATTTTCATGCAGAATGGTTTCTCTTTTGGGCTAAAATTCTAGCTTCTTGGTGCTTGGTAAGATACCCTCATTTTTCCTTCAAGCCTTCTTATTTTTTTGGTATATTGTGTTCTTCCATTTTACTCAAAAACCTATTCTACATGCTCTTCCTCTCTCTCATGGTTCTGGCTCAAATTATTGTAGAACAAGTGATTGTATAGGCTACCTTGTGGGTGCTGTTTTGCTAGAAAAGGAAGCCAAGGACGTGAGTAACATTTCTATGCCTGAATTTCATGTAAGTAAGCACCTCTTCCCTTGTAGTAGTGTTTCTTTGTCTTTACACACCTCCAGCCATAAGTGCCTTGCTGCAATGTGTCTTCGTGTGTGTGAATGTGCTACGACATGATTTTTAGGTGTGGAGGACTAGCAATCTAAGTGGAAAAAAATATATTTATACTAGCATAAGTATCAATAACTTTCCTAGCATAAATTTTATTGTCTCTTTATCCTTTTATGCTTATCTTAAATGGGAGGTCAGATTTTGGTCTTCGTCATTCAAAAGGTGGAATTTATGTTAATGGGCAGTAAGTAATCCACTAATGTGTCCTTGATTTTGTTCTGCAAATTTTAGCAAACATGTAAGTACCCATGCATTGTGATGAAGGATTATTCCCCATTCACCAAGTAAACATGATTGGATTTTGTAAATACTAAGTGCCAAAATTTTTGTTTGGCCATATATTCTTTTCTGTTGGTTTTAGTAGGTTGCCAAAATTCCTTTTGATAGTCACATTATCAATTAGGTAGTTCTTTACTTCTGCCCCTAGCGCCACTTGTCAAATGAATTAGGGAATAAAAGCTAGAACACTTATATGAAATGGGATTCTTAATCTTGCTCCCCTTTGATGCTTAGCTTATGGTTTGATTGTCATGTTTGTGGATACTTTGAGATCCTTATATCTCAACTTGTAACTCTTGAAAATTTTTAGGGAATACATTAACATTTGAGAAAATTTTAACTTTCCCAAGATAAAAGTTACACAAATGATTGTTGATCGAAGCATAGAAACTAAGGAAGAAAGGTTCATAAATGAAAAATGCATGGGATTGTAGTGATTAGAAGAATCAATAGGATATTTAAGTATTAAAAATTTTAACTTGAATAAACATGTTTATCTTGGTACTATGAAAGGAAAACAATTGATTTCCATAATCTAAGAGGCTTGTCAAGATTAAGTATTAGGGAAAGAGGGTAAATTTTATTGTGAGGCAATTTATGGTTATCCAAATACTACAACATTGTGAACCAATATTATAAGATATTCAGGAGAGTTAGTCGTGACTAAGGAATTAGAAGAGGATACGATAGGAAACTTTTTTTGTCATCTTAAGAGGTAAGTAAATAATACTGACTATATACTATATACATATTTATATATACCATGCAACTTTATTTCAAGGCTTGTGATTAAACACTTCTTAATTAATTGTATTTATTTTACTAATTGTTTCAAATTATTTAATTATTTGAATGTTTATTTAAGTATTTTTAGACTTTGGGAACATATATTGATGTTGGAAATCATCTCTATTTGACTATGGGAATTTTAATTCAACTTTCTTGATTGCTTTGTAAACTAAAATATTTAATGATGCACACTATTTACATGTTTTAATGATATGTATACATAATTAAGAATTCTGATTAAACTTTAGTGTGTACTTATGAGACAATTCTTTTGGGAGCTATCTATTTTGGGACCTTATAGCTAATTGTAGTAATGGTTAGTCATGGTGCAATGTGATTATACTCTAACTAGCAAAGGTGTTGCTAGCCCCATGTGGTTAGCCACCATGCGTGGATCTATTTTGATTTTCACTAGCGGATTGCTCAACGTTAGTGTTACTTACCCTCGCAAGTTGTGTGCTTTGTGTCTAATTTGTTTGGTACCGACTATGTCATACCTAGCTTCATTTACATTTAATTATGCTAGTTATAAGTTTTAGAAACTCTTTTGGCAACCATTATTATACTTTTAGTAATGGATTTTGGTTTATTCACATGCTAATCAAAGCTACAGGGGTCAAAATTTAAATATTTCTTTTCCACTCCTTATTATCATCTTAAACAAGTTTGTTTTATCCTATTTGATTATAAAATACACCTAAATGGCCTAAGAAGTTCAAGTAGCCCGAAATGGGTCATTTTGCCATATTATGCATCAAATTTAAAAAATTCCTAACTTGGGTTACGTAATTCTAATTCTTGCAAATTAGATATCTACATAAAGCTTATGATGTGAACTATAAACTGTAAAAATTTCAAGGAAAAATGAATTCATTTGATCTCTCAAAATGCATGTGAGTAGTTATTGCATCAAAGTGAACAATACCAGCCATTACCCAATTTCAAAAATTCATAAAATATTATGTATGGCTCCAAAAATTTTCACTCTTAATTTGTTAGAAAGCTTTATAAATTGTCTAAATGAGTGCCAAATTTCAGCCCAAACTAAATCATTTGGGTCTTCAAGAGTAGAGTTGCAATTTATGGCTCCTTTAGACCAAAATTTGGTTCCAAAGTAGTCCAATTGGGCTCTAATATGCAATCTTTTCCTTTGAGCAAATTTCAATCATTCTGAGCATCCATTCCATAAGGTTCAACATGTAAGAAAAGGCTTGGATCAAAATATGACCATGCTGCACCTATGAATACATATAGTCTACCACATTATAATTTATTAGGCTCTATATACCCATATTCAAGATGACTTTCATGTGCAAACAAAGAAAAACCAAGAAAAAGGAAATAAAATAATGTAATTTTCTTGCGTTATGTCAGGGTTTAAAATTTAAAATTTGATTCATGGACTTTGTGAACTCATTGATAACATTCCCTACTCCTACTCTGTCTATACAAATCACAAATGGCTCAAAACATCCTACAAACCATGGATTTGGAGCCAAAAACCAGAATTTTCATGTTTTAGCCTCGGGGTCAGAATTCCAATTTACTAATATCAATTTTGGAAAATCATAACTAATTCTAGAAAAATTGAAATCAACCAACCCATAGCTTTTTGGAAAGTTCTGGATGTTAACTTTATACTAAAAATAACTCCAAGCCATTAAAAGCTTCATTTACTATGTTTGACAAAAGAGAAATGCCATAAGTCAGATTGTCTAGCATTTATGATATAATTTACTGATGTAAATTTTAAAAATTCATAATTAATTCCACAAAAATTAAATTTGGGAAAACTATACTAATTTAGAAAGATAAAAATGTTAACTAGAAGGAAAAAATAAGTTTAGACTAGTTTAGAAGCTTTAGACCTCAAAAATTGATGGAATAGTAGCCAAGGTCTACTGGCATCACAAATACTGATATGAAATTTTAAAATATTAGTTCTTCCCTTACATACCTCCAATTATGGTGCTTCTAGTTGTTATAGGCCACTGTGAATGTATAGTTTCTCCCTATAAAATTTCAGAGCTATTGGACATGATTTGATCCACGAGTGATAGAGGTGAAGCTACTGACCATTGGTACAGTACCACTATCAAATTGAAAAATTTTTGCCAACTTTAGAAATTCACCAAAAATTTTTTAGAGCTCTAAATAATATGAACTTTAGCCCCAAAAAGCTCTAGACAAGACCTATAAGTATGCCAAGTTTCAAACCAAAAAAAGGTCATTTGGTCAAATCTTGACATAGCTCTTAAATATGGTCAATCTAAGACTACAAAGGGGTCAAAAGTGGTCCAATTGGCTTCCTACATGTTCTAGCACTCCTTGGGCAAGTTTGAAAGCACAAATACACCATATATGAACTACCTAAATGGTCCAAACCATCATGCATCTCAATTTCACTATGTCACAAACAAGAATACACTATCATCTACAAGCCATCCAATGTCCAAAACTTACATTTACATTGATTTGGTGTCAAATATGATTCTTACATCACCCATTCATGCTTCTACACTTACTCAAATGGTTACAACTTAAAAATAATATATACATAAGTGGTTTGACATTCTTTGACATCGAAAGCTATACATTACATTACAAAATATTAAGAAATGGCCAATTATGCTTCATGGCCTCCATTCTTTGGCTCTTGGACTCCACCTAGACAATATGAGATGGGAGAAGGAAGGGGTGAGATTCATGGAATCTTAATAACTGAAACACCCATTCAAGTACACATTCAAGGCATGCAACATGTAAAAAAGTGCAAGTATGCAATCTAACCTAACAATGAAGGATTCAATTTAACATTTCCATGCTAGAAGGTCACCCCAAAGTCAAGAATAAGCTCTAAGGACTTTTAGTTTAGTCTCACCCCATTTTTAGGACTTTTAGATTAGTCTTACCCTTGGACTAGGGACTTTTGACTTGACCTCACTAATCCATGAGACTTTTGGCCTTATCTCACCTGTACCTAAAGACTTTTGGCATCTCTTTACCCATATCAAGGGACTTTTGGCATCACCTCACCTTTATGAGCAATTTTACAATCAATTCACATTCAAGGAAGCATATTTCTAATATAGTTTGAATCACGTTTGACAATAGAGAACTGTCATAGGTCAGACTACCTAGCGTTTCTAATATAGTTTATTGATATAAATTTCAAAAATTCATAACTAATTCCAAAAAAATCCAATTTGGGCAACATATACCAATTTAGAAAGCTATAAATGTTAATTAGAGGAAAAAAATAAGCCCTGACTAGTTTAGAAGCTTTAGATCTCAAAAAATGTGGAATAGTAGCCAAGGTCTGTTAGTATCCCTGATACTAATATGAAATTAAAAAAAATTAGTTTTCCTCTTTAGACTTCTAATTAAGGTGCTTTTGGTTGATATAGGTCACTGTGAATATCTAGTTTCTCCCTATAAAATTTCATATCCATTAGACATTATTTGACCTATGGGTGATCGAGGTGAAATTACTGACCATTGGTATAGTACTATTGTCAAATTGAAAAAATTCACCAAAAATTCTCTAGAGCTACAAATAATATGTACTGTAGCTTTTCAAAAAGCTCTAGATAGGATCTATAAGCATGCCAACTTTTAGACCAAGAAGAGGTCATTTAGTCAAATCTTGATATAGCTCTTGAATATGGTTAATTTAAGACCACAAAGGGGTCAAAAGTAGTCCAATTGGCTTCCTACATGATCTAACACTCCTTGTGTAACACCATAATTTTCTAGCTTATCTCATGATATTCTCATGCTTTAAGCCATGCATCTCACATAAGGAGCAAGAAAATGGTATTAAAATAATAAATATTTTAGCATTGCATAGCATATATTTTTTTCATTCTGTGTTCCGTGGACCATGTAAGCTCATGTATCTCATTATCATATTTAATTATACTAATAAAAATCATTACCATCACCAAAAGTGGCTTAGAACTTATGCAAGGCAAGATAATACAAAAAATTCATAGTTGCAACCTCGCCCAAAATTTTTCCTTTTCTGTTATAAACTTTGAAAAATCACAACTAATTTTAGAAAAATTGAAATCACATATTCTTTACCATTCTGGAAAGCTACAGATGTCTACATTATGGTAAAAATATTTTTAGGTCATGAAACACTACATAGAAGACGTTTGACATTCAAAAATCACTCAAGGTCTTAGCTACCTGGGCTACTATCATAGCTTACTGTTATAAATTTTGAAAATTCATAACTAATTTTACAAAAATCCAAATCATGTAAATTCAGTCAACCTAAGAAGCTAAAGATGTTATATTTAAGGGAAAAATAACGCCAGATCACGCCAAGTCCATTTACAAACTGAATTATGATAGAACAATATTGGAGGTCTAGTGGCATTATTGGTACTAATATGAAATTTCAAAAATTCATAACTCTCTGTTCAGACCTCCAAATGAGGTGATCTTAGTGGCCACAGAAAGCTTATAATCTCTAGGGTATGATTGTAAAATTTCACAAGAAATGGACACCGTTTGGCTATCATATGAAATAAAACACAAAATTGACCATATGAACAATACATGCACCAAAATAGTAGAAAAATCCCAACTTTGAAAATTCATAATTAATTATTCAGAGCTCTGATTTTTCTGCACTTTAGCTTCTTAAAAAGATCTCAATGAACCCTACATGTATGCGAAATTTTATGTGAAGATTCATCCATTTGGTTAGTTTGTGCCATAGGGTTCCAGTTTGGTCATTTTTATGGTCTTTACAAGCATCAAAGTGTCCAAATTTTCTTCCTAAGCTTGTGTGGCCACTTGAGCACTTGGAATTGCACCAAAATGAAATTTTAAACTTATTTCAAAGGTGCACATACCCAAAATTTGCAAACTCACTCTCTCACCCCATACCATACACACATTTCCATAATGCTAGTCTTGTCATTACATGCTCAATTTACATTGTAACATTCACATAACTTACTTTCTCATTTATACATAACACATTAACATAATTACACATGCTCATGAGGTCATAGGTCATATACAATAATAGATTACAATATTTGCTACTCATATGACCTTAAAGAAACAAAATCCATGCACTTTGAAGTCATACTCTCATCTTTCAAGTTGTTGCCTCCCATTTCCTTGTTTTGTTGGTCCACCTAGCATGTTAGAACATTGGAGAGGAGGAATGAGATTCAAAAAATTCCAATAGCTTATCTCTCATTTCAACCACACATAAAGTATACAAACCATGTCTTACAAATGCATGCATAAACATATTAAATAACATAAACATTCAAGAAGCAATCTTGGCATATGAGTAAGTCATACAAGGCATCTATAGGCTTGCTAACTAAGTAGATTAGCCTCACCCATTCACTTGTAGATTTTAGACTTGCCTCACTCATTTCTTTAAGAGATTTTTGACTCAACCTTACTTTTAGGAGTCAACCTCACTCTTAGGAGACTCTTTACTTTATCTTAACCAACTTTTAAGGGTTCTTGGCTTCTCGACACTCAAGTAAACTAAAATAAACATAACAAACATCATTTGAAAACATAATGCATCATCATGGTACCTTAGGATAAGAGCTCATGCTAGAACATTTTTTATAACTTAAAACACATATACACACATTCAAAGACAAGTCAAACATACATCCATGCATGAAAGAAGGAAGAATGAGCTACCTTGGATACAACCAAACACTTTTTTCCCTGAACTTGCTCTCCCTTCCTCGGCCTCACACACACAAAGGTGTGGGTCTGGTTTCTCTTGGCCTAAATACAATTTATGGAAGCCAATTAGGTTTATAGAATTAATTTTAAGGCCACACATCTTCCTTAAACACTAACTTAGTCTATTAACCCCTTTATAGTTCCAAGAATGCACCTAATGAAGCAACACCAATCAAATGAGTTCTAGGCCCTATTCTTTCCTTTCATATATGATTCTTAATTCCTTTTAAGCCTCTTGGAGTCATCATACAATTAAAACAAAGAGCCAAACCACATGTTGCTTCTTTAGGTCATATTATGAAACATGTAAGGCTAACTCACTTTCTATGGTTTCTAAACTTTTTTTCCAAGACTTCTCTTCATCTTCACTCATCATATATGACTCAAAAATGGGTTTGGAATAAATTAAAATTCTCCCTAGGCACCCTAACTCATCTAGGTCAAGACTATGCTTGTTTTTACTACCTTGGAGTTGTCTTTGTTTTCTTAGTGGAAGAAGCATATGGGGAGACTTTTAAGGATCTTAGAAGTTCATTTAAACACTTATTTAAGCTTAGGAATCATTGTATAAAATCAGATTTTGCAAGGAATACTTGAAACTCTAGATTTGCCATCTTGAAATCCAATGGCTAGTTTGTTGTTTTCTTTGCATATTCTTGTTCTTCTCCCTCAAATTCCTAAGATTCACCATCGGTTTAGTTAAAAAATCAACTCCCTAGGGCTGGCCATATGTAGGTCGAAATGCTCACAAGAGGAGGGAAGAGGAAGATCAAGTGAAGGAATATCAAAATACTTTGATTTCCTTGGTTCTTCTTGCTTATTCTTCACCTTCCTTGGCCTCCTCACCTCAATTTCAAAAATTCCTCTCTATTCTTCCCTCAAAACAAATCCAAAATCTTCAATAAAGCCATAGGAAAGAAAGGGAAATGGAGGAGAGGAGGTTTGCTAAAGAGAAAGCATGAAAAATAACAAAAAATCCATACATTTGATTTCTCCTCCTCTTCCTCTTCCTCCCATGTGCCTCTCTTTTTAGGGTTTTTCTCTAGTTTAAGGCAGAAACATAATGGGCTAAATGAATGAGGAGGTGGGGTACCACTTATATATAGGAAGGAAGAAAGACTTTTTAAAAATTTTAATTTTGCCTTTTTGTTTTGGCATTTTTGTTTCCATTTTGTTTTAGTTTCTTTTTTAGAACCATCTTTCCATTATAAAATTTAGGTTCCTAATTTAGTAAAATAATTTTGAAATCACTCAAATTAGAACTAAAACTTTCCCGAACGAATCCATCAAAATTTGGATACATTGGCATTGGAAAACATCCACGAAGGGGTTTTAACTATCCCGGGACTTCCTATGATTTTTAGGGCCTCTGAGAACTTCGGAGAACTTAAAACTTTCATTTAAAAAGCTCTCGATATGAATTCCAAAATTTACTCAAAATTACGAAAATGCTATTATGTTTCGTAAGTCTTTCATCAAATTTTATTTCTTTATTCTAGCTCTGTTTTTCTTTCCTTCTGAGCTTGGAATTCTCATTTTTTGGAGTCTAGAATGCTACTTAAATTTTTTGAGATCTTAACTAATTCATTTTGAGGGACTTACTTTGAAAACGTACCCATTTTCATCGTTTAACAAAAATCGGATATTACACCTTAGGCAAGTTTGAAAGCATAAATACACTATATATGAACTACCCAAGTGGTCCAAACCATCATACATCTCAATTTCACCATGTCACAAGCAAGAATACACTATCATCTACAAGCCATCCAATGTCCAAAACTTACATTTACATTGATTTGGTGTCAAATATGGTTCTTTCATCACCCATTCATGCTTCTACACTTACTCAAATGGTTACAACTCAAAAATAATATATACATAAGTGTTTTAACATTCTTTGACATTGAAAGCTATACATTACATTACAAAATGTTAAGAAATGGCTAATTATATTTCATAGCTTCCATTCTTTAGCTCTTGGACTCCAACTAGACAATATGAGATGGGAGAGGGAAGAGGGTGAGATTCATGAAATCTTAATAGCTCATACACCCATTCAAGTACACATTTAAGGCATGCAATATGTCAAAAGTGTAAATATGCAATCTAACATAACCATGAAGGATTTAATTTAACATTTTCATGCCACAAGGTCACCCCAAAGTCAAGAATAAGTTATAGGGACTTTTAATTTAGCCTCACCCTAATTTTAGGACATTTGGATTAGTCTCACCTTTGGTCTAAGGGCTTTTGACTTAGCCTCACCAATCCATGAGAATTTTGGCTTTGTCTCACCTGTGCCTAAAAACTTTTAACATCTCCTCACCCATATCAAGGGACTTTTGGCATTACCTCGCCCTTATAAGCAATTTCACAATCAATTCACATTCAAAGAAGCGTATTGGTACCAATGGAAGATTATAACATTAAGTGGCATGTTTCATGATACAAATGCGCACACAAGCACGCAATGATGCATACACATCCAATAATGTAAACAAGAGTAGGGTGGAGAGCTACTGTAGTGGGTATCCAAGTTTTAACCTTGATTTATTCCTTTCCTTTCTTAGCTACATAACCACAATGAGATGGAGTTTGATTTCCTTGGCCTAAACACCACAAATAACACTCAATTATTCTCTTGAAACAAGTCAAAGTACTAAACTCACTCTTAAGAACACACTTTATCCTATTGATCTCATATTGGTTCCCTTAATGTCCTAATGAAGCAACTACCGTAATTCGAGCTCTTGGCTCCATTTTCTTCTCATATCTAGATCTCTTGGTTCCATTTAGACTCCTTAAAGTTACTACAAACTTATTTTGAAGAGTCTAGATACAAGTTGCTTCTTAAGGTTACATTATGAAAACCATTGTCTCATCTTCCAATCTATGGCTTTAAAATTTTTTCCAAGGGTTCCTCCTATCATCTTCTATCATATTAAATCCCAAACCAAGACTAGAATAAATTAAAACACTTCCAAATCATCCTAGCTTAGCCAAAACTAAGGGGAAGAAGAGCCTATGTGATTTTTGGTTTTTCCTTGACGGGAGACACACTTGGGAGGCTTCCTAGGGGTCTTAGGAACTCAAATAAACATTCCTACATACAAGGAAATTCATGTATCAAATTAGTTTTTACATTATGTTCAAGAGTCTCACACTTTCTATCCTTGAATTTCACTTGATTTCCTTACAATTTCTTTGCATTTCCTAACTCCCCATGGTCTAAACCCTAGGATTCTCTGTTGTTCTTGGACAAAAATTCTTCCCTTCTCATGGTTCTGTTCTTGGCCGACACACATAAAGGAGAGCAAGAAGAAGAAGTAATAAAAGGCAAGAAATTACCTTGGATTCAAGCTTTTTTTAAGAGTGTTTCTCTTTGCCTTACCCTTCTCTTTAAATTTCTAACTTTTCCCCTATAGTTCTAGGCCAAAACAAAACTATATCATCCAACAAAACCATGAAAAGATGAGGTAAGAAGAGGAGAATCAAGTTTCAAGAGGAAGAAGTATAAAAAATCTAAAGTTTCCTCACTTTTCTTTAGCTTTTTCTTCCTTCTTCTTAGCTCTTCTTATGTGCCTCTCTTATGCAGTCTCTCTCTCTATTTTTGATGAACTCAAGGTCGATTAAGAGAAGCCATAAGATGGGATGCCTTTTATATGGAATATTCAAGAAGGATTTGTTCATAAAAATGACGTTCACATCTTGTATTTATGGCATTTTCATTTTAGCTCTGTTTTAGCTTTTTTTTTAGAACCATCTTTTTCATCATAAAATTTTGTTCCCAATCTTATAAAATGCTTTTAGAATCACTCAATTTGGACTTAAAACCTTCCCAAATGAAAACGATCAAAGTTCGAGTCAATCAACATTCAAAAATGTACACTGGAGGGGTTTTAATAGTCTTGGGGCTTCCTATAGTTTTCAGGCCCTTTGAGAACTCCAGAGAATTCAAAATTTTCATTTAAAAAGCTCTCCTATGGGTATTCCAAAAATTGCATGTATTTACAAAAATGCCATTATGTTTTGTCAAATTTTATAACAATTTCGTTTCACTATCCTAGGTGTGTTTTTAATGCCATCTGAGATTGGGATTCTTATTTTTAGAAATGTAGGACACTACTCAAATTTTATGGGACCTTAACCAGCTCATTTTAGAGGTCTTTCTTTTATACGGCTTAACTCTGACGTTTTACAAAAATCAGTTATTACATAGTCCATAAAGCATTCCATATAGGAAACCACATACTAAGGGTTTATCCATGCATCAAAATGCTTCTAATTATGGTCTCACACACATTTTCTTATCTCATCACCTTGATATTTCCACAAGATTAATTATATACACATATGTTTACTATCCATTCATGCATGTATATCTCTAGGACCTCTAATATGGACAACATATATATATGGTTGCATTATACATCAAAATGATATATATATTGACATGTTCAAGCTCATACACAAATTAACATCACATATTCCTATCATACATAAGGTATATCATTGCTAATGTATCATACATTCTCAACTATATAATTACAATTAAGGCTTCAAGTACGTTAATTCCAATCTTTATTGCTTCTCATTTTCATTCTCTTTGCTCGAGGATCCTGAAATAGTTAACACGAGGGGCATAGGCGAGATTCTGGGGAGAGTCTCAATAGGTAATTTCAACCAAATCAATGCATACATAAATGCCATGAGGAAATGCAATACATGTGGTGCAAGCATGTGATTGTTATGCATGATTAAACTCAAATGCAACTTTTAGTATAAAAACTCATTTCTCAACAAGCGATGGCATCTTTGCATACTAGCTAAGTTCAACTTAGCTAAACTTTAGGTTAAGGAAGAGTTATTGCCTTTAATTCTTTGCCATAGGGAGTTAGGAGCCAAAAACATATCAAATTCAAGCATAAAGCTTATAATGGAAGACATATTAAAGCATAGCTTAAGAATACATCAAATAATAACACATACAAGTATCTTAACTCATTTAAACATCCAAATGCATGCAAGATAGGGAGATAAAGCTACCTTGTAGAGCTAGGAGCCTTAAGCTACCACCAACTCCCATAAACTTTTTCTTTTCCTTGGTCCCTCACCTTCTCCCTTTCGGTTCATACCTCCGTCAAGTGAGCTTGTATTTGTTCAGCCTACCTATAGCAATGTGCAATGTCAAATAGCTTATTAAGATCCATTTCAAGTCCTATTATTAATACTGAACTTCCTTAGAACCTAATATGCAACTTTAAGTCATTTAGGTTCCTTAAGAGGCCATTCTTTGATTTCACTTTCTAGGCTCTACAATCTCATTTAATATGAGCCATATGACTCTAATGGAACTCATTTGGACTTTTATTTACATGATTACACAAGCCTAGAGCCAACTTGCTTCTTTAGGCACTTTAAGTGCTCTAAAAATTCATTTTTCAAAAAAAGGCTTTTGAATTCAATCCAATAGGTTCATTAGTGTTTAATTCTCGTATCTAGACATCTTGAAACCATAGAACTCATGACAACACTCCCTAACTACTTTTTTTGTCAAGCTAAAACTAGCACCATTAGGTAAGCCTAATGGAATTTTGCCATTTCTCTTGGAAATTTGATACATGTGGAAGCTCCTTGATTCTTTTCTAGTTTAGAGGTGATCTTAAATGGCTTAAAACATCTTCCTAGGGCTTTAAAATTCTCAAGGTGCAATACAAACCCTAGGTAGTCTATCTTGCATTCTTTTGCTTCCTAATTGATTTTAAGCATATAATCTTAATCTCCATGCTTTAAAACTATCATTCCTATCATGTTTTGGCTATAATTAAACTTCCTTTTAGATGTTCTTATGTTGACCAAACCTACACCTTTATAGAACTCAAAGAAGAAGCAAGTTTTCAATGTAATAATATGCTTTGTTTGAAAGCTCTTCCAATGGAGATTCTTATGTCACAGTTGGTTGTTCCAAAGCTCCTCTTTTCTTCATAATGTCAGCCACAAACATCGTCCTTTTAAGAAATCAATACCACCATTAGAAAGAGCAAGAAGAGGAGAGCAATGTTTCTAAATAGGAGAACATGAAATTAGGCACATAAATTTACCCTTTTTAGCCTTCTTTCTCTTCTTTCTCCTCCCTTTTTTGGATGCCATATGAGGTTTGGTTCAGAGGTGAAAAGTTGGTTATGGAAGAAGGAAGGAGGTAGCTTAATGCTTAAAAAGGAAAAGAGGATTTTTATAATAATTTCCAAAATACTGACTATGTCCTAAAATTTTAATTCCTCCGTTTGGGCTTGTTTTAAATTCTTTTTTAGAACTATTTTTTTATATGAAAATTTAGACTCTCTATTTTATTAAAAGCATTTATTTTGAAATTTTTGGGATTTGAAATCATACCAAATAGTACAGCCAAAGTTATAGTCAACCAATATCCTAAATCGTACACTATAAGGATTTTAGTTATCCTGATGGTTCTTATAGTTTTTGGGGCCTCTAAAATCCCTAGTGAGTTTATCTTTGGCATTTAAAATCCTTTCCTTTAAGTTCCTAAAATTTTATCTAAAATTGTGATTTTGCCATTGATACATTGTTTTCTCCGATTAGGCATTCAAGCTTTAGTTTCAGGCTATTTAAAGCTTTATATCCTCATCTCTGGATGCTTTGATTAATATTTGACCTTTACTTATCCTTAATTTACCTTGCTTTAGGGTCCTTTCTTATTATCCTATCAATTCTAAATTAGTTCCAGAAGAACTGGATGTTATAAACTATATGCTTATGTTGTAATTGATGAATAATTTGTCGAGAGAATTCATTTATCATTGTATTATTATTCCACTTATTGATTCACTAATTTGAATAGAAATTTTAATGATAAACTCATCTTATTTCCTTATAGTTAGTCATATTCACTCACTGAGCATTTAACTAACTTTATTTTTAATATCATTTTTAGATAGTAAAACTGAACTTAACCCTTCTTTAGTGCCATATAAGTAGTCATACTTCTTTGTTTTGGTGAGCCTCATGTTAATTTTGTGAGGGCATATTTTGGTTGTCAATATGTAATTGGTTTCATTCTGTAGTATTTAGGCAACTCTATTGAATCATAAACAGGATCCCCCACCCCAAGAAATTGATGTGTAATGGGTTATGTTAAGAGTAGAGCTCTCTTTTGATGTAATTGTTTTGCTAGATTGATTGTAAAAATTTTGAGAGATCCAAATTTTAGGGGATACTTTGCCAAAATTTCTACAAAAGTCTTATGTAATTAATTATGTTTAATGCAAATATGACTTACAGTTGTTCTAATCGGTTCATTATCTGGTATTGAATTATAGGGATTTTCTAATAAATTTTGGTCAAAATTGTAGTTTTAATTAGGCTTACAAAGTATAAATTGTTATCTTCAGTGCTAGTCATGATCTTGGTTTCAAGGTATGATAATTTTTTAATTTTTTTTCTTTTTTGCAAAAAACTCCTAAATCTAGTGATTAAGCACTCTTTTCTTCACACCCATAGTCCAAAACAAGTTAGCTATGAGGCCACTTATTAGTGGCTGATTAAATTAACACATAAGGGACACAAAACCCCTTCTTATGGCTAGTTCTATTTAGCTCCACCAGACGTGCAAAAATATGCAAGAATAGTGCAAAAAACTAGAAGAGAGAATAAAGTCAAGGTAACTTTTAGTTCTATATTTTCTTTTAATAAAACCCCCACTAAATCAGCCCCACTTTATAAAAAAAAATGGCTACCACAAAAAGCTTCATTAATAGTTTATAGCTAGAACACACAATCTCACTTAAGTTAAACTAAAATAACTCTAACAAGGTAAAACAATAAATGACTTAAATAGTGATGTAAGTAATGACAACACATTAACCTCTAACAAATCTCTAATGATAACATGAAAAGGATCAACCAAGAACATGATGTATTTTCTTTTCTTAGTATTTATATAATTGTGAAACTTGATATTATTTAATAACCCTAATAGTGATGATATTTTGTCAATCAAATTGGAGTAAAAAAAAACTACTTACAAATTATTAGAAATTTTTTCCCAATTATACTCATTAGATGACTATACTTTGCCCCACCCAAATTGAAACCTTAAAAGGAATGTGAATCTCCAACACTGTCCCTAAATCCCCATAATTTTTCTATATCCTATGAGCAAGCTACACCTAACAAGAAGAAACAATTTTAAAAAGTGGAACATTTCGAATCAAGCAACAATGAAGTAGGGTGCATTAACACTTATGAAATTGCCTCAAAAACAAAAATAAAAAGAAGAAATTCATAGAGACAAAAAGGCAAAATATAAAGAGTTGTACTTTGATTGGGATCAAATGGAAGAGAAGGAGCTAGTAGTGGCAAACGATTGGGTTTTGACGTCCATAAAGGAGGCTAAGCAAGAGGAGCAGGTTGCTTTAATTCTTTGCCCAATTGTTATGGTGTTGTGGTGTTGCCTTCATTCTGAGAGTGCCCCTTGCCTTTTCTCCTATTCTTTAATTGAAAGGGCATTAAAAAAAAGTGGGGAAGGAAGGAAGAGAAGCACCTATCTTACACAGGTGCCCAAATTTTTAAAGAAAAAATTTGAAAAAAAAAGAAAGACTTTTTCAACAATGAACACTGACTATTGAATTTAGTGAGTTGAAAATACTCACTTTTCTTATAGTATTCATTACTGCATGATTGAATGTTTTTTTAAGTAATTTTAGGCTTTCAATATATTTTATGAGTTGATTACTTTGTATAGTTCCTTCCATGTTTATATAGGAACTCTAAATCAACCATTTTTCTCTTATAACTTGATATTGTATACAGTTCCTATACACATTGACACTTTTTTTTGGTATTACTAAGGATATTACCTTGGTCTCTTTAGGAATAAGTCTCTTATCACTTAACTTGTGCCTCTTGTGCTCTTTAGTTTCTTTGTGTTATTAGTTTTTGCATTCATTTATTGTTTATTGACTGTGGTTGAATGGATATTTTACCCATTTGATTTTTTATGTCATGAATCTATATAATATGACATTGAATAAAATATCTAGGCAAGTATCTTATAAGGAACTCCATACAATAATTATCCAAATAGTATAATTTTATGGATGTTTTGTAATATTAAAGTCTTGGAAAGTAAAAACAATTGTAACTTTATAAGCCTATAATAGTGTAAAGATTGATGTTCTAAGAAAGGAAAAGGATTGTAGAGGCTACTATAGCACTCAAATTGGGGACGTGACTATAAAAGGGCAAAGTGGTACTTTAACCTTGCAAGTTTTAAGCCAAATGAACACAAACCACTGAAAAAATTGAAAACATTATTTCTTATTCACTAAAACTCAAACAACTATTAACAAGAGTTTTGGTCTCCATTTACAAAATATTAGAGCTCAACTCCTCTAACAAAAATGGACACATATTTACTTTAGATTAAAAACCAACACAAAAATCCTATGTAATTGTAAGCTTCATCCATCCATTACTAAATAAGGAAAAAAAACCAATGCAAAATTCCTTCAATTCATTTGCATGGTGTCGATTTGAATAAATAAGATAGAAGAGCATAATTTGATGATCTTTAGGAACTTTATGTCATGTCTATAACTTCTTGTTCCATACTTTTTGCTTCATACAAGTCAAAGAAAAGTGAAAAGAGGAAAAGATGGTAGAACTTAAGGGACCTTCGGGTAAGAGTATGCTGCTATTAAATTTACTTCATTAATTGCTATGGTTATGTCAACCATTGCAATAAATTTATTACAATAGTCATTCTATTGGTTGAAAACAACATGCATTATGAAATCCTTAAAAGTGGATTCTGCAACTGTTGGTAAAGTTTTTAGCAATAGCTGCAACCACCACTATGTCCCAAAAAAAAGTCATTACAATGTTTCCTTTTTTTTTTTTGGTAGTGAAATAGGTGATTAGTTGTCTAACTATAAAGTAAAAAAAAAAACTTACTCAAGTAAAATGAGTGTAGCTAACGTATATAGATCTATACTTAAATTTTGATACCATAGATGACAAGTTTTGGCTTAATGTAGATTTATTCAAGAATTAATCATGCTTTGACTATTTTTGTAGGTTGTAAATACCTTAGAATTTAAGCCAACATTGTTTTAGAGGTAGAACCTTAGAAGCTCAAAGTTAAAACATGGCAAACATGCAATTTACAAAAAATCAGGGTATGGCATCTGAGAGGTCTGTCGCACAACCCTCAAACTAAAACTAGGTTAGATATTATATGCAATATAGGGCACAACCTAGGTCATCTCCCTTGGAAATAGAATTCAACGTTCAATTGGGTTTTCTAAATGTTAAAGGATCCTAAAAGCTATCTAAATTAGGGGGATTTTTGATCTAATTAAACTATCTAAAATAAAATTGAAATAAAATTCCTAGTTGCTACCTAATTGATGAATTATGGTTGATAATAGACTTATGACTAACTTTGGATTAGTCTCTTGGATCCACTATCCTTATCCTAATCCAATTGTGATTAATTTTAGTCTAAGAGTCCCTAATTATGTTCATAACAAGTTATCTTGGGTTACCACTCAATATTCAAGAGATTAACGAAGTAATGTTGCATTGAGACCTCAATCCCGTATTAAATTATTAATTCTTGTCTTTAAGATCAATGAACACTTAATTTGATTGATTAACTGATTAATTAGCTTCTGAATCATCATCTAAAGATGTTTAATTAACCGACTAAACACTAAGGAGTTCTCAAATCAAACAATTAAACACTCAATCTCTCACATGCATTTCATCAAACACTTTGATTGCAAACATGGATAATTGTAGGAAATTGAAAAATTCAGTATTTAATCCAACCAATTAATCAACAAAAAGGCTTCTTAATTAGTGTCTAACCAGTCACTAATTACAATTACACAAATTCCTAATCAAATACAAGTTAATCAAGCTTGTACAAGAAAAGAAAAAGTGTAAGAAAGTAGAAATCTTTAACCAAAATTCTGCTTGTAAGTCCATGGATTCAAGCTTCTTCAAGATCTTTCTTCCTTGCTAGTCACTGATGGATATTAGAGCTTCATTGGAGGTGGAATGGAAGATGATGGAGGAAGTGGATGAAAATGGCGTGGTGTGGTCTCTGGACAAAGGAATGGAATGGACGAAGGGGGCGTGAATGTGCGAAAGAATGAGTGAATCTGATGGTGTTGGATAAATGGCGTGATGAATTGCGAATGAATGGCCTAGATATAATGTCAATCCTCCTCTGCTTCCAGCGTCCTTTCACGTGCTCAGCTTCTCCTTTTAATGGATTGCGAGCTTGCATGTGTATATGAGTGTGGGCCCCAACTTGTTATACTGAAATGTTGGAATATAATAAAATAAAATCCATGCTTCGTACTTCGTGCTTCTTTTATTCTTTTTTTCCACGTCTTGCCTCCAGTCCACAGCTTCTGCATGCTTTCTTCGAATCCAAACGTAGCTTTTTCTTCTCACCAAAATCGTGGCGGACTCCCAGCTTATGTACTAATGCTAACTCGTGTTTTCTTCTTCTCTTTGATTCATCCACTCCATTCTTGGCCTCACTTCCACATAGGCTTCTCTTCTTTCACGTTTTGTGCTGCTGCCCATGCTCTGTACTCGTGGCACTTCTTTCTTTGTGTTGTTTGCTTGTTTCTTCATGCAGCGTTCTCCAACTCATTCCACGTAACTTCTTTACTCGAACTGCATGCCTCGTGTTTTACTCCTTGCTCTCCACGTAGCTTCCACGTGATTCAACTCGCTTCTCTTAAGCTTCTCTTTTTCTTATCATTCACATGTTCATTTAAATATTCCACGTTAACCCGTAGCTTAATGTTGCACTATTCACGTGGAAAGCTCAATCACGCATTCTGTTGAGTATTTGTTTTCTTGATGCAGCTCACTATACGTGTTAGATTGCAGCTTCATTTATTTCTATTTCCTACTGCTCTTCAAGTGCTTCTTAATGACCCTCTGCTTCCCACTTTCAGCTTGATGAACCAGCGCTTCATGCGTTTGTCCCTAGACTCGAGCATTCTGCTGTTCTGGAGCTGCATTCTTCACTCTTAATCCAAACCCAACGTCTTCTTCTTCTTGACGTTCTCCATATTATTTCTGCAGCTCCCTGCTTTGCCTTTTTTATTCCTTTAAACCGTAGTCTATTCCTTCTTAAACCAGAACTCACATTCTTTCACGTGTTCCTTTGCTGCCAGCTCTTGCTTCATGTTGCTTGTGGCTTGCTTCGTTGTTCAGCTCCTTCAACTCTTCCTTGTGAGCTTCTTGCTTTGCCCGAAGCCAGAATGTGGCTTCTTCTTTGCATGTTTCTTCCCATTCTCCAGCTCATGGCTTTACCTTCAGCTCTTCTTATTCCACGTGTAGTTTTGCATTTGAGTGTGTCTTCCACGTATAGCCACTCTCTTATTTTCTCTCAAGCCTTCTTCTTCTTGCTTCATGCACCATTGAATACGTGTTGCTTTTCCTCTTTTCTTTCCATGCAAGCTCGAGTTTGCTACTGTATGAGTGGGTGGTTTGTGTGCTATTACGTGAGCTGCTACATGAAACCCGTGGCCTGCTTCTTCTATTTCTCTTAAGATTGCACACTAACACACTTGAAGCCCATCTCTTCTCTTGCTCTTCTTCAATTCAATTTTCTATTCAAAGCTCCAATTATATATTAAAATTCTGCACAAAAAAGTGGAAAAAATCAAATAGGAATATTCACAAAAATTATTTAAGATAAAATTGAGCATTAAAAACCAATAATTTGTAAATTAATTCCAATAATGCAAAGAATGGCTACTAAGATTGAATTTTACCTAATTAAATTCTTCAAGCCATATTTGCTCATTAAAATGCTTAAATTAGGAGAATTAAAACATATAAAATCATGGTTATGAGCATCACAATGCCAAAGCTTAGCATCGCGATGCATCACGATGCCTATATGCAAAATTTAATACTACCAAACAAAAGCAAGGGTGCTATAGCATTGGCTTCTTATTTAGAAATGCAATCATTTTTTACTCTACCTTTTCTTAGGCTTTAAGCCATCATTTTGGGACTCTTTGAGGTTAGAGGAAAGCTTTATAGTGCATCTAAAAGGAAGGTGAGCTTTGGGTTAAAGAGAAGAAAAGATCATCTTCTTGTTTTCTCTAATCCTTCTTCATTCTTTATATTTCCGTGTTGTTGCTGATGTTTACTCTATTTGCTCTAGTTATAATGTTGCAATATATTGTGACAAGTAGCTAAATTTCTCAATCTACAATTATTATGAACCTTTGTAAGGATTAGAGTTTGTTTATCCTTCTTTCCTTGTGATTAATGGTATATATATGTTTATTCAACTTTTTGCTTCATGCTTTTTTGTTGATTGGCCACCAATAGCAATGATTTGTTATTCTGGTTAAACTTTGAAAAGGGATTGTCACATTCTAAAGTTTCTTTAAATGTTACTATAATTAAATTAATTATAGAGGAACATCCAAGAACCATTTCTTGTGAGTATTAGAGAACTAACCCATGTGATTAGGAGCTAGTTAGTTTAATTAGTACTAAGGGGAGCTTATATGTTAAGAAGCCTTAATGAGACATTAACGTATATTTTGTCTAAGGTAGAAACATAAAGGAAGGCCTTTTGTAATAGTTACGTATTAAATGGCTTACATGCATGTAGTAAACAACTAAGAAATCAAAAACTCAAATATTGGTCTTGTTGACATCCCATTATCCATGCTCATGTTAACATAGATACATGTGTGCTTGGTTAATTTGTAGGACCCTTGGCCATGTAAACAAGGAAACATCAATAGGAATCATGTTTGTTAGTAATATGTAGGTGTTAGGTCACGTGGCACCCACTTAAGCTAGCCATGTATGCTAAGAGACCATAGGAAAAAAGGACGGTTTAACATATTGGAGTATCTACCATAGATATATATATATATGCATCATTAAGTAGTGCCTTAGGATGTTGGAATTGAACACTTTATGATGCCATTACTCATTAAAAATATATGTATCTATGTGTGGTTCTACAGTCTCAAATAGTTAGCCTTGTGAACTACCATAAGTTTCATCTAAGTCAATGAGATAGGAACGAGACATTGAGCATAAACAGTGAAGTGGGCTATGGAGAAAAGAAACTTTAATAAACAAATCTGCATCATATATATTCACCATGCAAGATATATAAATATACAAATGGTATTTGATTATGGCTTGCTTCCTTCTTAGACATGGGAATTAAATACCAATTCCACCTTATGCTTGCATTGTGTCACTTATATATAAATGGAATTTAGTTAGTGCTCATACTCTTCCAGGTATGGGAATTAAATATTTCTTTCATGTAGTGCTTAGATAGGGAAGAGACATGTACAAGCTGCTACATTGCCTAGCACCAAATAAGAAGCAAGTGAAAATGAGTTGTTAATTACTTTAAGTGCATCCATATTAGGCTAGTAAGCATGAGTTGTCCATTTGTGATAATCACCATCCACCTTAATTCACTTAGGCCAAGAATAGAAGGGGAAAAGTGGAACAAAAATTTGAACAACAATGGAGCAACAAGAAAAGGATAGACTGTGAACTTAGGAAAGGATTTCAAGGACATCCATTAGAGGTAAGTACAGGAAAACTTCTAAATTCCTAAATTATTCCACTTCAACGAGTTAATTCCCTAAACTTAGAAGGTTTTATTATGGTTAGACAACCATAAAAGTTGAGAAAGACAATGAGATGTAACGTTCGATTTTCGTCAAACAACAAAAACGGGTGCGTTTTCAGAACAAGTCTGCTTAAATGAATTAGTTAAAGTCCTGAAAAATTTGAGTAACATTTTAGACTCCTAAAAATGAGAATCCTTGCCTCAAATAGAAGGAAAACGGAGCTAGAATGAAGAAACAAATTTTGACAGAAATCTTACAAAATGTAATGGTATTTTCATAATTTTGAGCAAATTTTGAAATTCATATAGGAGGGAATTTTAAATAAAATTTGAGTTTTTCGGGGTTCTCAGAGGCCATGAAAATCATAGAAAGCCCCAGGACAGTTAAATCCCCTCTGGTGGACGTTTTCCAACATCAGTGTATTCAAACTTTGACGGATTCATTCGGGATGGTTTTAGCTCCGATTTGAGTAATTCCAAAGGCATTTTACTAAATTGAAACCTAAATTTTATAATGAAAAAAATCATTCTAAAAAAGGAGATAAAATGAAGGAGAAACCAAAATGCCAAGAACGAAGGGCAAAATAAAATTTTTTGAAAAGTGTTTCTTCCTCCCCCTATAAATAGGTGGCGCCTCACTTTCACAATCACATAGCTTCAGATTTTTCTACCCAAAATCAGAAGAAAAACCCTAGGAGAGTGGCGCACCAAGGGAAGAAGAAGAGGAGAAGAAATTCAAGCTTTAAGGTATGGTTTCTTGGTAGTTTTTCATTCTTTCTTCCATTCAAATCTCCTCTCCTTCATTCTCTTTTGTTTTCTTTGATTAAAATGAAGTTTACAAAGTTGTTTTAGGGGAAAAACTTAGGGTAAGATTCGGATTTGAAGAGAGGAGCTTAGAGAAAGTAAGATTCAAGTGAGAAAAAGCAAGAAAACAAGGTAATTTCTTTTTCCATAGTTGATATCCTTTCTTCCCTTTCTCTACCATTTCGCTCCATCTAAGAAACCCTATGAATCTAAGGAAAAAGGGTGTGGAGATTAAGAATATGCAAAGAAAATTAACAAAAAATTATTAGATTTCAAGATGCAATTTCTAGGGTTTCATGTGCACCTTATAAATTTTGATTTTGTATGATGATTCCTAGGCCTAAATAAGAGTTTAAATGAACTTTTAACATTCCTAGAAGTCTCCCCATGTGCTTCTCCCCTTGAGAAAACAAAGCAAGCTCCATGGAAGTTTAAACCTTCCATAGCCTCAGCCTAAAGGGGTTTATCAAGCTAGGGAGAGTTTTAAATTTTTCTAAGCCCATTCCTGAGTCATATATGATGAATGAAAATGAAGGGAGGCCTTGAAAAAAATTTAGAACCCATAGAAAGTAAGTTGGTGCTTTATGTTCTATATTATGACCTAAAGAAGTAATATGAAGTTAGGCTCTTGGTTTTAATTGTGTGATGACTCTAATAAGCTTAAAAGGAGTCAAGAATCAAATTTGAAGGGAAAGAATAGAGCCTAGAATTTATTTGATGAGTGTTACTTCATTAGATGCCATTTTGGAACCATAATGAGGGTTATAAGTCAAAATAGTGTCTAAGCAAATTGTATGGCCTTAGAATTGAGTTCATAAACCTAATTAGCTTCCATAAATTGTGTCTAGGCCAAGAGAAAGCATTCCCACACAATTGTGTGTGTGTGGCTGAAGGAAGAAGCATTAATTCAAAGGAAAAAGTGTGTGGTTGTCTCCAAGGTAGCTCTCTCCACCTTTTGTCATGCATGGATGTATGCTTAGCTTGTCTTAGAATGTGTGTATGTGTAATTTTAAGTCATGAAAAGTATACTAGCATGATTTCATATGTCATGATACCATGATGCCATATTATGTTTCTAAATGATATTATGATGTTTGTTTGGTTTGCTTGAGTGTAGAGAGGCCAAGAACTCTTAACCATGGTGAGGATGAGCCAAGAACCCTTAGAATTGGTTGAGACGAAGAGTCTTCCAAAATGAGATGGACTCCTAAGAGCAAGGTTAAGTCCAAGAATCTCTTAAAGAATGGGTGAGGCAAGTCCAAAATCCATGAGGAAAAGGGTGAGGCCAATCCATCCACTTGGCAAGTCTTTGGATGTCTTGTTTGACTTATTCACATGCCAAGCTTGCTTCTTGAATGTTCATGTCATCTATTATATCCATGCATGCATTTTCAAGACTTGCTTTGCATATGTTATGTGTGATTGAATGGGAGATGAGCTATTGGGATTCTTTGAATCTCATTCCCTCCTCTCCAATGTTCTAATATGCTAGGCGGACCCAAAAAGCAAGGCAATGGGAGCCAACCACATGAGAGATGAAGGAATGACATTAAAATGTGGAAATTTTGTTACTTTAAGGCCATAAGAATGGCATATGTTGTAATCCATGGTTGTATATGTCTTATGAAGTCATGAACATGTATAAATATGTTGATGTGTCATGTATAAGCAAGAAATTATGGCATGAGAATATTAGAATGTAAAATAAGCTTGATATGGCAATGTGGCTTCTTGAATGATATTATGGAAATGTGTATAAGTGAGTAAGATGGCCAAAATGAGATGCATGAGGGTTGGGACCATTCGGGTAGCTTACACAAGCTTAATTATACTTTTAGACTTGCCCAAGAGGTGCCAAACCCCAAGGAAAGCCATTTGGACATTTTGGTATCCCATATAGAGCCAAAATTGACCAATTTAGAACCTTATATCACTTTTTGTCCAAATGAGCTCTTCTTGATCTGAGATTTGTCATGCCATTAGACCTTGTTGAGAGCTTTTTGGGAAGCTAAAGAACAAAATTTTTGGAAGTCTACAAAATATTTGAGGAATTTTCAAAGTTAGCAAATTTTTTAGTTTTGGTCATATTACTGTTCACGCAAGTTCGAAAATGAAATTTGTCACACATGCCTCAAATGATGTCCAATTGCCATGAAATTTTATACTAAGAAACTTGGTATTCCCAGTGGCTTGTGCCGCACCTCATTTGGATGTCTAGAGAGGGAGATATGAATTTTCAAAGAATCTGTCTAGTATTAGGAACTTCAACCGACCTCAGTTACTGTTTGATTAATGTTTAAGGTTTGGGCGTGCCTGAGTTGATCTGGAGTTATTTTTTCCTTCTAGCTAACATCTGTAACTTTCCAAATTGATATCATTTGCATGGTTTGGATTTTTTTGGAATTAATTATACATTTTTAAAATTTATTATAGAATTTTATGATAGCACCAGTGGATAGCCTGACCTTTGGACCATTTCAAATGTCAAACGTCCTTTGTGTTAGATGTTATAGTCTGGACATATTTTTAGCATAAAGTAGACATGTGTAACTTTCAAGAATGGCCAAGAATATATAATTTTAATTTTTTAGAATTAGTTATGATTTTCCAAGCTTGTGACAAAAATGAGAGCAAATCTGGTCAAAAATATATATGTGTATTTTAAGCTTCCCTTTGAATTCCATGAGATGTAGGCCACTTTTGATGATACAAATAAATTGTATTCATGTAATTAAATATGAGAATATGTTGTATGAGCTCACATGGTCCACGTGACACTGAATGGAATTTTTATACGTGACGCAACGCCAAAATAATCATTATTTTAATTGCTTTTTCTTGCTCCTTATATGAGATGCAAGGATTGAAGCATGAAAATAACCCAAAATAAGTTAGAAATATATGGTGTTACATGAGAAAAGCTTGGGAGGAGGCCACGGTTAAGTAAAGGTAAGGAGCAGAATTTTTGCTCCCCTTGAATTCAATTTGATCGAGAGGATAAAATGGAAGGAATACATATTTATGGGTGTGCTAGCCATGATGTTTTGTCATAGGAATGCCTTCTATTTCATTAGGAAAAATAATGTAGTAAGGGCTGAACTCTAATGGAAGTTCCTTGTGACATTTCAACTTAAAGATTTTTCACTCATGGACATTAACACACCTCGAAATGTTTAAGAAAAAGGCCTTAAGCACCTTCAACTTAGCCAAGAAATTACAAACTTTTGAATTTTCTTATGGGGACAATGTATAGCATGTTGTTGGAATCAGAATTTTATTCCATCTTCTATTGGGTGCAATTATTGCCTAATCCCTAAATCAACTTAGTTGTATCGATTGTTCAATGTATCATTGGTCTTTCCAACCACACCCATCAATGTCGACACTATGTTATCAAACATATTTCTTTTTATATGCATAACATCAAGGTTGTGTCAAAGCATAAGGGTTTTCTAATAGCATAGTGTTAAGAAAATACTCTTCAGCCAATTAAAAGCATCATTGGCGTGGTAATACTCATTTTTGACCTTTCCCAAAACTCACATTGCCTAATGCTTGAAGCTATATAAGTGCTTTATCACTAGTTATATGAGAGGGTGCAACTGGATGTTCAACTTTACCATCAAATGCCTTCCTATTTCTACACCATGTATGATCAGTTGAAAGAAAGCAACAATGCCCCATGTAACACAACTTATTATGCAAAGAAGTAGAATGTGTGCCTTTGTGGCAACAAGGGCATGCAAACTTCCCCTTAGCAGACCACCCTGAGAGGTTTCCATATGCTTGGAAGTCATTGATTGTCCAGATGATAGTTGCGCACATCTTAAAATTGAATTGTGAGTAGGCATCGTACATGTCAACCCTATCATTCCATAATTCCAATAGCTCTTTAATCATAGGTTTAAATACACATCAATGTCATCACCAGTACACTTAGGATTTGGAATAAGAATTGTCATCATAAAGTATGGCTGCTTTGTGCATAACTATGGTGGCAAATTGTATGGGACTAGCACCACTAACCAAATACTATGGTTAGTACTCATATTTCCATAAGGTTGCAATTCATCACTAGCTAGATCCATTCATACATTTCTACAATCACGGGAGAAGTTAAGACATTGTTCATTGAATGATTTCCAAGCAATGGAGTTAAACAGATGTTGCAACACACCATCATCAATGTGTTCTTCCATGTGCCATCTCATATCTTTAGTTGTATGTCAAGCCATATACAACCATTGCAACCTAGGCTTTAATGGAAAATGTCACAGAACTTTACGCAACACTTTCTTGCCTTTATGATCATCCAACTTCCATTTAGTCACGTTGCACTTAGGGTATGATTTTGCATTGGTGTGCTCTTACCAATATAAGATGTAACACCCTATAATTAATTAAGGTGTTAATCACGGATTAGATTAATTAGGAATAATTAATATGGGTTGAGATTTAATTGAGATAGAAATCCTATCTAGGCTTAAATTAATAGATCATGATAAGAGGCTAATGGAGGCCCAATGGGTTAGGTGCAAACCCAACCCAATTGAGTGTGATGGAGGCCCAAAATCCACCTTGTATAGACTCTTCTAAGTGGGCCCAATAACCCTTGTGCAGACCCACATTCTTGAGCTCTTCAACTTGGCCCAAACTTAATTAAATTTCAGCAGCCCAATGTATAAAAGCTAGCCCAACAAAATTCCGCAGCCCAACACTCTAAAAACTGGCCCAACAAGCAAAAACCTGAAGCCCATTAAGAGATGGATCTTAGAGCGACCCATGACCCACATTTGACCTAACTTAAACCCAACTAAAACCCTAATACACCAGTCTCTCCCTCACACTTGCTGAAACACAAAACACAAAGAGAAAATTTGGAGCTTGGAGAGGAGGCTAGGGTTGGGGGCACCAATTCTGCATTTTCTCACATTTAGAGCAAGATTCAGCCAAGGTAATAGTTATACAACTTAATCCCCTCATCTTTCTCTTTAATTTGGTCTGATTAGTTTTTCATTTAGAGCATTTTCACTCTATCCAAAATCTGAAATGTGAGAATTTGGGAATTTTCTTGGTAAAATTCGTAGGTTGAGGTTATGACTGACCTTGGGTGAGTTTAAACCCTCCATTATGATGCTTCAATTATTAATTTGAGACCCCCATAGCTGATTTATAAAATGGGTATTAATTATGTACAAATTTGCTTAAGATTTTGGGTGGAATATTGAGTTTTTTGGTGAAGGACAATTTAATCCGAATTTGGGACTTATAGTGGTTGAGTAAGTGATTCTTAGGTAGTCATTAGCATCTTAAATTCTTTGGGTATTAATTGTAACTGTTAATGATGAATTAGAGTAGTAATTCTATGATGCTATGGTTATAGGAGGATTTCTGCACCATTGGTGACTGTTGCAAGTATCTACAAGTGAGGTAACTGGGTTATATCAATTCCATATATATATTTGATTTAATTTCATATGTTGCTGTATATGAATGATTTGAAATGTTGAATGAATTAATTGGCTATCTGTTAAATTGTGATTGGACCTTGTGAGTCCATGGTGGAGCTGTGGTGCGGCTGCCACCCGTGCATGTGCTTCGATCGAGCACCGGGTTATGATCAAACCCAGATGCACTGAGCCCCGGTTGTGCTCAATAGGAAGTAGGTGCCGTGGACAGGCCTCTCCCGGTATTAATGGCCCTTAACATGTGATAATATGATTGCTAGTATGGGATAGTAATCATGATAGCTTAATTGATTCATTTGCTGATATGATGGATGTGATTCTGATGTTGATTTTGATTCATGCTTATATGTTAATTAAATTGGATATATGATGGAATTGCCTTGGTTACTAAGATTTATATCTCACCCCGTTTTATGGGATTAACATTTCAGGTGAAAGTTCCTCGGGTAAGGATAAGGGTAAGCAAGTGGATGAACATTCATGAGCTAAGGCCGTGTGTGGGGATCTACACTTGGTCTGAGTAGAATAGAGTAGATGCAATTTTGTTATTAGTTTACATAGCATCATCATGTAATCATGTTGCCAAGTGTAGGCATTTATATTTTGTTTGATCGAAATGTAACTATTAAGGATTCAAGTCTCATTATAGTGAATATTAATGTATGAACTTATAGCATTATATATATGTAGTTTTGCTGAAATTGTGATATGGGTTACCATATGGAAATCGTAGTCATATGATGCCTTGGATGTAAGCTATGGTTGAATTGAATCTCTATGGAATTTGCATGGGATGTAAATTGCTGCTAATGCATGTGATCTTGCTGTCATATATTCTTGAATTTGCTGATATGAGCTAGTGGAACAAGTAAGAAGTAGCATTTAAGTTTTGCAATGGTAACGGATGGATTGATGGGTAAATAGGGTAGATAAACACCATTAGGACCACATAAAACAAGGGTAGGTGGACCTAGAGTGTTTCTAAGATGAGATTTGGAGTGTAGAGGGCAAAATTTGGGTAATATGGTCATAGGAGTGAGTTTTGCCACGGCTAAGAAGGCTTCGCCAAGGCCAAAGGAGAGACAGAGCCGAAAGGCATCGCGGCATAACCAATCCCGCCGCGGCACAAAGTGAAAAAAATCACCCAGGAGGGTAACAGAACCAAAACTCGCCGCAGTGCATGGTGTCCTGCCGCAACGCGAGTCGAGAAAATTAAATAAGGGTTGGACAGAAGCAAAACTAGCCGCGGTGCGAATATATTGCGCTGAGGCAAGAATCCTGAGAGTTGAGAGCAGTAGTTCCAGGAGGCGTTCCGCCGCGGCGCCACATAGGTTGCCCGCGGCGAAGGTCGAAGGTCGATAGCCGCGGCGAGATTTGTTAAACTTGTCCAATGATTCCAGAGAGTAACTTGGCCGCGGCGGGGAAGGTTTGGGCTGCGGTGTAAGTCCCCAACCTACTCTTTTGAACCTAGAAACCCTAATTTCTCCAATGATAATGGTAAGAGATGATATAGAAGTACTTGTGGGAGGTTATTGGGTATTGAAACTGACGGACGGTTGAATCATAAGCCTCTTATGGTAGTAGAATTTCTTGTGAGAATTTTATTTTTGTTGAGGTGGTATGGTGGTGACTCTAACATCAAGGTTCAAATTTTTCCTATATTTTCATAATGTGATAAATTGTAACTACTCAAACCTTGATAATTAATTATTAATCGTATACTTAACCATAATTACAATGATTAGAAGGTAGGGTTGTCACATAAGATGTCATTCTCATATGCATCAATCTTGGTATAACCTAATTCAAACTCTGTAACACCATATTTGTCTAGCCTAACTCATGCCATCCTAATTACATATCCTTGAATAATACAAGCTTTCCAAGAAAATGGCATTAAAATATTAAATTATTTTCGCATTATGTTGTGGATAAATTTTTCATTTTGTGTCCTATGGACCATATGAACTCATGCATCTCATTTTTATATTTAAATACATAAATACAACTCAAAACCATCTCAAGAAATGGCCAAAAACTCGAGCTCATAGAACATACACAAAAATTGCATGTGCAGCCTTGGATTAGTGTGCCAATTTTTGTCATGAATTTTAGAAAATCATAACTAATTCTAGAAAAATTGAAATGAAGCCAACTATACCATTCTAGAAAGCTAAAAATTTCTACTTTATGCTAAAAATAAGTCTAGACTAAAACAAGGACTTCTAATTATAGGAAATTGATGGAACAGTAACTAAACTTGCTTGGCACTACTAGTACTGTCACAAAATTTTAAGAATTCATATCTCCATGCTCAAACATCCAATTGGGGTGATCTTAGTGACCATATAAATTCTATTATTTCTAGTTTATTATTGTAAAATTTCATGAGCATTGGACACCATTTGGCCCTCCAATGACATAAGAGAAGAAACTGACCATATAAATAGTAACCATACCAAAATAGTTGAAATTTAGCAACTTTAAAAATTCATAATTAATTCCACAGAGCTTTAAATAATTTGATCTTTGACTTCCCAAAAAGCTTTTGATAATATCTATATGCATGCCAAATTTCATGAGTAAATTCATTCATTTAGTCAGATTGTGCCATAAGGTTGCAAAATGGCACTTTTTGTGTCTTATAAGGGTCTCAAATGGTCCAAGTCCACTTCTAAGACATTTATGGCCACTTGAGCACATGGAAAAGCACCAAAATGGTTTACTAAACATGTCTTAAAAGTGCACAGACCCAGATTTCACAAACTCACACTCTCACCCCAAGGTATACACAAGAACACAAGCCATATCTTGCCATTCAATGTCAAGATCTTGCTACAACACTCACATGGCATTAAATCTCATACATACATGATATATCCATATATTTACAAGTGTTCATGGGCTTATACATTATATACAATGTTAGATTATATCATATGCCCTTCATATGGCTACAAAATAGATAATTTTCATAATTCTATGTCAATCTCCTTCCCTTATGCTTGGTGACTTCCATTAAATCTCATACATACATGATATATCCATATATTTACAAGTGTTCATGGGCTTATACATCATATACAATGTTAGATTATATCATATGCCATTCATATGGCTACAAAATAGATAATTTCCATAATTCTATGTCAATCTCCTTCCCTTATGCTTGGTGACTTCCATTCCTTGGCTCACTTGGTCCACTTAGACATGTTAGGTAATGGGGACGAAAGGATGAGATTCTAGGAATGCCAATAGCTCTTTTCCCTTTCAACCATACGTAAAGAATGCAAATCCATTTCTAAAAATGCATGCATGGACATCATGGCTTTTATAATCATTCATGGAACATTTTTAGCATTCAAGAAGTCACATAAGACATACATAGGCTTGTCAAGCAAATGGTTTAGCCTCACCCATTCTTTTTAGGAATTTTGGACTTGCTCACCCATATTCTAAAATGGTTCTTGACTAAGCCTCACTCTTGGGAGACTTTTGGCTTGGTCTCATCCATTCTTGAGGGTTCTTAGCTCATCCTCACCATTGCTAGGGGACTTTTGGCTTTGCCACAATCAAGAAAATCAAAGCAATTTCACAAAGCATCATTTGAATGCATAACATAATATCATGGTACCATGGCATATAGATACATGTTAAAACATACTTCATGGCTCAAAGCATATATACACATATTTAAAGACAAGATAAATATCCACTCATGTATGAGAGAAAGATGAAATAGCTACTTTTGTCACAAGAACACACTTTTCCTTTCAAGAATGCTTCCTCTCCTTTGGCCACACACTCACAAAGATTTGAGACTTGATTCCTTTGGCCTAGACCCATAATATGGAAGCCAATTACACTCTTGGAACAAATTCTAAAGCCACATATTCATTTCAAAAGCTCGGTGGTTCTTATGGCTCGATTATGGTTCCATAATACACCTAATGAAGCAACCTTAGGAAAACATGATTTTGGCATCATTCTTTCTATCCATTTAAGGTTCTTGACTCCATTGAAGTCTCTTGGAGCCATCACACCTTCATTTCAAGGAGCCTAACTAGGTGTTGCTTCTTTAAGCCATAGTATGGAAACTATAACTACATCTCACTATCCATGATCTCTAAAATTTTTCTAAGGCTTCCTCTCATCCTTTTCCATCATATATGACTCAAAACCAATCTTGGAATCAATTAAAATCACTCCTTGATGCTTTTTTTAGCTTAGGCTAAAGCTATGTACATGAAGGAGAAGCAAGGAGTTTCTCTTATTTTTCTTGATGGGAGTTGCATGTGGAAGCTTCTTAGAGATCTCTAGAGCTCATATAAGCATTCATTTTAGCCTAGGAACTCTTGCATCAAAACAAAATTTTGCTGGAACATTAGGAACCCTAACTTTGCTATCTTGAAATCTAATAGTTATTTGATTGTTTCCTTTACATATTCTTGTTCTTCTCCCTTATTTTCCTAAGATTCACTCTTAGTTTAGATAGAAATTCAACCCTTCTTGGCTAGTCTTATATGGGGCAAAACACACACAAGAGAAGGAACAAGAAGAATCAAGCATACAAGTAGCAAAATACCTTGGTTTTTTGGCTTCCTTTGCTTGTTTTTCACTTTGCTTGGCTTCTTTTGCTTAATTTCAAAATTTCCCTCTTAGGTCTAATCTTAAAATAACCCTAAATACTTCAATAATTCCTTAGGAAAGATAGAGGAGAAGGAATTTGCTAAAGAGAAACCAAGAAAATTCATGAAAAACCATACCTTTTTCTTGCTTTTTCTTCTCCCTTTCTCTCCTCCCTTGTGCTCCTCACTCTCTTGCTTCTTTCTCTAGTTTAGGATAGAAATGAAATGGACTAAGTGAGGAGAAGAGTGGGGCATGGGATATATATAGGTAGGTTTTACAAGGTGTTTCTAAAAATTCCATTTAGGTCCTTCAACTTGGCATTTTCGTTTCCCATTCGTTTTAACTACTTTTTTAGAACTGTCTTTTCCATCATAAAATTTAGGTCCTCAATCTTATAAAATGCCTTTCGAATCACTCAAATTAGAGCTTAAACCTTCCCAAACGAAAGGGTCAAAGTTTAGGTCAACCAATGTTAGATTATATACACTAGAGGGGTTTTAACTATCTCATGGTCTCTCATGGTTTTTAAGGCCTCTGAAAATCCCAGAGAACTCAAATTTGCCATTTAAAAAGCCCTCTTGTAAGTATTCTAAAATTTTTCTAAAATTACAAAAATGCCATTATGTTACGTAGCTATTTCGTTAATTTTTGTCTGGTTATTTTAGCCCCTATTTTAGGGTATTTCTGGTCTCCTAAATTCATTACTTAATGTCTAAATTATTATTCTAAATTTTCAGGACCTTAACCAATTCATTTCAGAGGACCTACTTTGAAAACATATCTGTTTCCTTCATTTTTATGAAAACCAAACATTACAAGCTCCCTAGCAACCTTTGCTTCATAGTAATTTTCAAGTACTAGTGCCTCTTTAGGTATAACATCCTTGAATAAATGTAGCAATGTATCTATAGATTTGTTGCTTTAATGATTGAGTCATTTCAAGTGAAGAAGCTTGACTATGAAAGATAACTTTGTCACCTTATCACAACTTGGATAGAGTTCAATTTGAGCATCTTCGACAATTTAAAAAACTAGCTAGCTTGCAAGTTAGGTGATCCTTTGAATATGTGTCACCAAACACATTGTGTAACATTTTCCTTATCATTATCCTTAGGTGCTTCATCATTTGCATACTAAAGAGGACTATGGGCACCAAGTTGAACTTCTCCATGTCAACCCCACACTTTGTAACTCTTACTAAAACCCTTTTTGAATAGATCCATCCTTACTTCACTTCTCAGCTTCCACATTGTATCCTTGCACCCCTTACATGGGCATCGAATCATATTAGTCACCCTGACTTAGCTAAATGCCCATTGGAGAAACTCATCAACACCTTGTCCATATGTCATATTGACCCTGTTCCTAATATGCAACCAACCTTTATCCATCCCTAAATCCTACATTAATGTATTCAAAGTGAGTATTCATTACTTGTTTGTAGTTATATACTCATATATCCTCTAGAGCACAAGTATTTGGTTAATCAAACAACCAAATTGATTCAGAGGTAAAATCCTTCCACAAATAACTATAGCATTTCATAACTTTCTTATGGCAAACATGTATTTATGCAAATATAAGGCATGAAGAAAAAATAGACATATACAATACAAGCATCCATAATGTTTACTCCTTATCTACCATTCCTTTCATAGTTGATCATTAAGCTATATCGAGTGTATATGGTTTTGATGGTATCGTGTCTAGAAAAAGCTTCCTCTTATATTTATATACTTTTATTTTTGAAGCTAAAATTTCCTATTTGTAGCTAATATATTTGATTCTTCTTGAAAGCACTATTGAGGCAAATAGACACCTATTCAAACACAACATGGGACAATTTCATTACTCAAAATGAATTGAAGTTGTTCACAATATGTTAGGCATGCTTGTTGCTACATATATACTATTTATACAAATTGCATCAGTTGGATGTTCTATTTGGTGTATCAAACTTTGTATACTAAATGAAGTTTTCAATGATTTAATACCCATATGTGCTTTGTTTTTCCTTTATTACTAGCACTATTTTAGACTAATTTTAATAAATAGAATATTTGTTCAAACACTGCTCTTAAGAAGATTTAAATAAATTAACTACATATGATAAGGTTCACCTACATGAAGTAGTCCACAAGACAAAATCATTTAGCTTTAGGCTTATATCATAACAAGTTTTAATTACACAGGGCATCAAATGACAATTGCAACCTTAGACTATGAAGAAGCTATAGAATTTTCATTATGATAAGAAAGTTGCAGTGAGATTGCAACATTTTTTGACCCCTTTCAACTTCTCGTTATGCATCTTATCAAGATATAAGTCCTAAAACGTATGCCCACTAAAACTACTACAAATGTGAAAGGAAATCGTCACCCCTTTCATACCTCATACCGATTAAAAAGGGCATTAACAAAATCTCTCACATGATAAAATTTCCCAAACCATGACTATAAACAAAGAAAACCCTATAAATTTTAAGTTTGTATTAAACATTTGATCCTAATTATTTATTAAATATTCTTTATCTTTGTCTTAATCTATTAGTAATCTAGAAAAAGTAAATTTATTAAAGTTTAAAATTGAATTTTCATTTTTACTCTTATTCCAATAATTATTATTTAAATTTTAAATTTTAAATTTTAAATTTTAAATTTTAATATTTTATTTGATTATGTTTTTTTTACGCTTAATCCATCAATTACTTATCAAATTTTAAAGTTATTATTTTATTTAATTGTACTTTTATTTTTACTATTTATCTATTCTTTACTTATTAAATATTTTACTAATAATTTTTTGTTAAACATTTAATCCTAATTATTTATTAAATATTCTTGATCCTTATCTTAATTTTTTAGTAATTTAGAAAAATTAAATTTGTATTTTTACTCTTAATCCAATAATTACAAATTAAATTTTAGATTTAGTATTTTATTTAATTATGTTTTTCTTTTTTTAGTCTTAATCCATAAATTACTTATGAAAATTTAAATTTATTATTTTATTTAATTACACTTTTATTTTTAGTATTTTCCCATTAATTACTTATTCAATATTTCACTATTAATTATTTATTGAATATTTAATCATAATTATTTATTAAATATTTTTCATCTTTATTTTAATCTATTACTAATTTAGTAAATGTTTAATTTATTATTCTTAAATTAAATTTTTATTTTTATGTTAATCTAATAATTATTAATTTAAATTTAAATTTAGTATTATATTTAATTATGTTTTTCCTTTTAGTCTTAATCCATCAATTACTTATGAAAATTTAAAGTTATTATTTTAGAGCATAATTCTTGAACACAATAAAAAAAACTACTCTCAAATGGAGGAGAAAAATTAAAAAGCCATTTATAAAAGGAGCATTAATTGATTATTGAGAGATTTTTCATTGTTACATATTCCATTGTTATTGAAAAATAAAGTAAAAAACATAACAAGAAAACTTGCATTAATAAACAAGAAGAGAATGAGAGAGGAGAAACAAATGTAAAAATGAAATTTTCATAAAAGGTTCCTCTCTTGACCATTAACTACTAATATTCCTTATCCATCTACTTGGAAAGAGATACATTTCTTTTCAGAATAAACTCTTAACAATTTTATCATATACTTCCCCACACTACATATTTCTCTTCTTCTATCTTGCTTTGTTTGCAATGTAGCAAACAACCACTTTTCTAAAGTTAGTGGCCAATTAATGGTTCAGCATACATGTCATACAATTATGAAATATACATATATTTTACATCATATTCTTTATATGACAACAATTTCTCATAACAATATCTTCAACAACGGAATTTATCATTATTAAAGTATCACTTTCTTTAATTGTGCACAAATAATTATCCTTATCATAGAATTTTCCAAATCCATACCAAACAGGTTTGTTAGCCTTAGGAAATCACAAAAAGAAGCTTATAATTTGGATATTTCCTCATATGCACAAATACACAATTTTGACACATATTAGATATCAAATTTTGAAAAATTATAACTTGAACTACATAACTTTAATTTGTGCAAACTCGGTGGCTATGGAAAGCTTAAGATATCAACTTTATACCTATAAAATTTATAATCAACTGAGCTCATTTAGCCCCTCATAAACATGGAAAACCACAATTGGACTAAATAAACAGTACTAAAGACTAATTTGCATAATTCAACAAATTTTAAAAATTTATAAAATATTTTACAGAGTTTCAAAAATTGTGTTCTTTGGCTTTGTGGAAAGATCTAGATGCTTTCTAAATATCTACCAAATTTTAGCTTAAAATTCATTCATTTGGTTAGACTTTGCTTCAGGGCCATTTTAGAGCTAAAAAAGTGTCATTTTTGGTCCTAAATGGTTCATTTTGAGCCATATCATGCTATGTCATGATTTGAGCAAGTTTTAAATGATAAATACGTCATATATGGTTGGTCTAACATGTTTGAAAATTCATGCAACTCAAAATCACTCTTCCACTTATCATTATACACACTTACATCATGGAACTTATATGGTCAAATTACATGATATCATATATTTACATCCAAAAATAGTTTATACATATTTTATCATGTTTTTGGGTGTGTAGGAATGATTACATCTCATAATATATGTATACATCATTTCATATGCAAAAATACACATCAAAAATTAAACTAGTGCTAAAGTGGTGCTTCTCATACTCTTTGATCATCATTTTTGCCTCCATGAGAATTACCTAAACATGGTTAGGGAAAATATAAGAAGAAATGAGATTCAAAGAATTCCAATAGCCCATTCATCATTCAAGCATACATATATGGCACACTTAAGGTCAAAGAAAGTAAGCATGCATATCATACAACCAAGTATTATTCATTTTCATGCATTAGGGATCCTATGACTCCATCAAGAGCAAAGACAAGCATGCATATCACCCAACAATTAGGGACTTTTGGTTTAGCGTTTCCCTCTTTTAGGGACTTCTAACTTAACCTTACCAACAACACCCATATTTAGGGACTTTTGGCATTGCCTCACTTATTTCAAGGGACTTTTTGCATAACCTCACCCATTCAAGAGCCAAAACAATTCCAAATGTAATTCAAATGCTATGCAATTACATATAATCATCAAGCATTCATCAACATGCATAATTAGCAACCAATACACATAAGCAATTAAGACACTCAAGCAACCATCATACATATATAAGAATGAATGAAGAGCTACCTTAAGTTAAGAATTCCATTTAATTACCTTTTGTTCCTTGGCTTGGTCTCTTGGCCTCAAACTCACACTTGAGTGGAATCTTAGTTACTTCGCCTAGACATACCAAATAAGACATAAAAACATCAATGTAATCATGTTTATACCCATTTAAGCCTTACACAGGTTAACTAGCACTTTAAGCTTCCATGTGGTTCAATTAAGTGGCATAATGAAACAACTCTTATAAATCAATATCTTGGCTCCAAGATCTTACCCAATATGAATTATAGAACTCATTAGAGTTATCACAAACTCAATTTAAGGAGCCTAGTATTAAGTTGCTTCTTTATGCATGATGGAACCCTAAATATTCACATTTTAAAATAAGGCTTTTAAATTCAAACCAATAGTTTCTTTGGTATTTATAATTCACACCTAGGCCATTTACAACTTTAGAATCATCAAAACAACTCCCTATCTATCATCTCTTGCTCTAGGTTGAGACATGCAACCTAATAGGTTTCTATGGAGTTTTTGGTTGCATTCTTAAGGAAATTGGCACCTATGAAAATAGAAAAGGTCCTATAAAATCAATCCCTTAAACATAAAAAATTTCAATCTCTAAAATATTGTTAAAAGGCATTTCATGTCTTTTTCAAATATTTCTAGACCTTTGACAACTATCACAAAAGCACAGGCATCCTTAAGAAAAAAGGCCAATAAAAACTTAACTAAAGGACTTTTGCAACTGTTCTTTGGCCATTGAAGTAACCACCATACTCTAAAGCATGGCACCTTTAAAGGATTGATTCTTGCCCTTCTTCTAAAATGCATATCTCAAAATATAATCAGTACATGTTCTAAACAAGAATGGTTCATCTCATACATACAATTTCACATCATGCTAGGATTTCTTCTTTTGATGGGAGTTCAAATCAGGGGACCATACCTGGCATACAAGAAAATTGGCAATGTTAGCATACCAGGGAAATCCTTTATATTCAACATAAAATAACCTTTCCTTAGAAAATTCTCATTAATTTGTCTTTCCTTTTGAAGTTAACTCTCATTTATTCATGTTATATTGCATTTTTGCTATGAGATTGGTAGTAAGCTATGAAATTGTAAAGTTAAAATAACTAGTTTTAAGAAAATTATGCATAGCTTATACTTATAGCCCCATACTTGAGTTTTTGACATTATAAATGATATGATTTGGCTTAATTTTGCTTCACATGAGAATTAAGCATATTCTGAATATTTTATAACATGTAAAGACAAGAAAAATTAAGTTGATCATCTTATAGCTAAAACCATGGAAGCCCATAATCAAAATGTGAGAAAAATGCACTATTAAAGCAAAACATTGAGCTTCAATACTCGAACTTAACAAATGATCCGCCACTAGGTTCTTACTCCTTTTTTTCCACAATCTCCAAATCAAACTCTTGCAAAAGAAGAATCCATCTAATGAGCCTTAGCTTGGAATTCTTTTTCTTTGTCAAGTATTTGATTGTGAAATGACTGGTAAAAATAGTTACTTTATTTCCCACCAAATAAGTTCTAAATTTATCAAATAAAAACACAACAACAAGAAACTCTTTTTTAGTGGTGGTGTAATTCAATTAGGCATCTAAAAATGTTTTACTTACATAGTAAATTGGAAGAAAAATTTTACCTTTCCTTTGCCCTGAAACCACTCCCACTACATAGTTGCTGGGATCGCACACCAAATATAGAAGGGTTTAATTATAAGCCACAATGATAGGGGCAAAGACCAATCTCTTCTACAATTCTTTGAATGTAGATTTGCAAGCATTATTAAAATGGAAAGGAGCATCCTTTTCAAGTAAATGACACAAGGGTTTGGCAATTATTAAAAAATCTTTAACGAACTCCTATAAATGCCTGCATGCCCTAAGAAGCTATGGACACCCTTGACATTGGTTGGAGGAAGTAGTTGTTCAATAATAGCTATCTTGGCTTTGTAAACCTCAAGAACTTTGCTAAAGACCTAATGCCCACGGACTATGCCTTCTTGCACCATGAAATGCCACTTTTCCCAATTCAATACAAGGTGGGTCTCTTCACATCTTTCCAACACACTTGCCAAGTTGGTGAGAAAATCTTCAAATGATTTTCCAAATATTGAGATATTGTCCATCAATACTTCCATGCATGGTTCGCTCAACCATATAAAAAAAAGACATCATACACCATTGAAATGTAGCCGACACTTTGCATAACCAAATGGGATCCTTTTAAAAGTAAAAGTGTTATAGGGACATGAAAAAATGGTTTTTTTAATCCTTGGTGCAATTGCAATTTAACTATAGCCAAAATGTAATGCCTGTCATTCTAAAAGCTGAAAACTAAGCAAATTACAAAAGGAAGTCCCCTAAATGAAATGATTAGAGGTTAAACAAAATTAGAGTGATACTTTAGACAATTGAAAATGAGGATACAAGGCTAAAGGTGCCCTAAAATCGGAGCCAGAATAGTTAAACAAAATTAGGCAAAAAGACAGTGGCATTTTTGGTAATTTTGGGCAACTTTTAGAAAACTTAAAGGAGAGATTTTTAAATGAAAAAATTAAGTTTTTTGAGGTTTTCAAAGGCCCTAAAAACTATAAAAACTCCTAGAATAGTTAAAACTTTTCCAGTTTACATTTTAAAGTATCAGTTGACCAAAACTTTGATCGATTCGTTTGAGAAGGTTTTTAATCCAATTTGGGTGAAACCAAAGGCATTTTATGAATTAGAGAACCTAAATTTCATAATGGAAAAGGCATTTCTTAAAAAAGAGTTGAAATGAGCCCAAATGAAAAGAAACAAGAAAAGGGACAAAATGAAAATTTTGAAAAAGTATTAAAATGACCCCTCTTGCTCCCTATTTACACGTCCCATCTCCTCCTCCTCTCTTAACCGACTTTCATCTACTCCAAAATAGAACTTAGGCTACTTGAAGTGGTGTATAGGAAGGAGGAAAGAAGAAGGAGAAAAACCAAGGAAAAGGGTAAGAAATCTACACTTTCTCATGGCTCTTCCTTTACTAACCTTGTTCTCCTCTTTCTCCTCTCTTCTCCCATGGTTTTATTGATGTAGTTGAGGTTGATTCATGGCTGGCTCAGTAGGAGAAAGAGAGGAATTGAAGGAAAGCTTAGAAGCTTTAGGAAGTGCCCTTGAAAAGGCTTGAAACCAAGGAAAATATCATAGTTTTTTTTTCTTCTTCTTGGTTGTTTCTGCCATGGTGATTTTTGGCCAACGCTAGACCATCAAGGAGGGAATGATTTCTAGTCTTAGCAAGGTATTAACATGAGTTTTAGAGTATGAGAAATAAGAATATGCAATTAGATTTAAAAGAGAAGCTTTAGAATTCAAGTTGTATGACTTAGGGATTTTGTTGCACCTAACCATTTTTCAAGCTTTCTAATGATAATCTAACCTATGTAAGAGTATGTATGAGTTCATAAAAGGTCTAAGAAGTTTCACAAGTGCCATTTCCCTAAAAAAAACCATACAAACTCAATGGGTCCCTAAGTTACTCTTTGTCTAGCCAAGGATAAGAATAAGTACCTAGGGAGATTTTTCTTTGATTCCAAAGATAGGAATGATTTAGATATGATTAATAACATCAAAGGAACTATTAGTTTAAATTTAGAAGTCATGGTTTATGAGATGAAAGTTTAGGTTCCTTTGTAAGACATAAAGAAGCAACTTGAGTTAGGCCCCTTGAATTGAATTGGAGATGACTCTAATGAGTTTAAATAGAGTCATATAACTTAGATTGAATGAGAAATTGGAGTCAAGATAATGAATTCTAAGGGTTGCTTCATTATGCACTTATATGGAACCATAACTATGCCATAAGATAAAGTAAGCTTGCATAGAGTTTATATGAGGCTAGAACTTGTTCCAATGATATAATGGTGTCTTATTTGATGTATCTAGGCCAAGCAAATCAAGCTTTTCCTAGTTATGTGTGTATAGCCGAGAAGGAAAAGGAGAAACTCAACAAGAAAAGCATGCTTATTGACCTGAGGTAGCTCTCTATCCTTTCTTGTATACATGTCTTAGATGTCTGGTTGTAGTGAATGCTTGTGTGTATGTTTGAACTAGGAAACAAGTTTATAGCTATTGATTTGATATTATGATACCATTATGCTTCTTGAAACATGTTTTAAATGCAAGATGGCTTGAATGGGTGAGGTAATGCCAAAAGTCTTTTAGAATGGGTAAGAAGAAGCCAAAAGTCCTTAAGAATGGGTGAGACATAGCCAAAAATCTCAAAAAAGAGCGAGGCTAAGTCAAAAGTCCCTAAAAATGGGTGAGACAAATCCAAAAGTCCTAAAGAATTAGGTGAGACTAGACCAAAAGCTCTTAAACGTTATATTTGGTTTGTATGAGTTTATGACATAAAAATATATTTATGTATGTTTACAAGAGACTTTTATGACATGCTTGCATTCTTTGACATGAAAATGTGCCATATATGTATACTTGAAAGGATAAAAGAGCTATTAGAATTCTTTGAATCTTGCTCTTCCCCATATTAGATCTAACCATGTATAGGTGAATCATATGAAACAAGAGATGGAAGCCAAACTACTTGAAGAATGAGAAATTGATAATAGAATAGGAATTTTATGCATTTTGATGTCCAATTTTATATGTATATAATGCTTATATGATGTAAACCTTAGAGCATGTATAAAATTTTGTAACTATGTTGTAGGAATGGAATTTGGAATCAAATTCATGAATAAGTTTTTGGCTCCCTAAAACCATAGAATACATGTATATGAATTTAAGTGGAAAGGTGAATATTGTAACATCCGGCCCCTTCGTAAACGTGAGAAACGCAATGTTTGGTTTCTCTGTAAACGTCAGGAATGGGCCAAATATAAAAGGAAGTCCCCAAAATAGAAAGAATTGGGGCCAAATAAAATTATAATAAAATTCTAAATATTAGAAAATGAGGATTTGAGATTTAAGATGCCTAAAAACTAGAGCCAGAAGAGCTCAGGAAATTTGCTGAAGAAAGTAGGGGTATTTGGTAATTTTTAGAAAATTTTGAAATCTCATAGGAGGGCTTTTTAAATGTAAAATTTGAGCTTTCTGGGGTTCTCAGAGGCCCTGAATATCATGGGAACCCCTAGAACAGTTGAAACCCCTCCGGTGAGCGATTTCGGCCATCAGTTGACCGAAACTTTGACTGAACTGTTCGGAATGGTTTTAGATTCTTTTTGAGTGATTCCAAAGGCAATTCTTATGATTAAGAGCCTAAGAAATATGATGGAGAAGACAGATTTTAAAAACGAGTTGAAATGAGCCCAAACGAACAAAACTACGAAGAGGGACTAAATTGCAAATTCTGAAAGTTGCTTAAATGAATCCCTAGCTTATAAAAAACGTCTCTCCTCTGCAGATCTCCTCACCCACTCTCTCACATGTTAAAACAGAATTAAGAAGGGCTAAGAGTGGCGCACAAAAGGGGAGGCCAAGGAAGGAAGAAGAAGCCTTGAATAGGTATGAAAGGGTGTGTTTTCTTTCTTTTGTCTTTACAATAAATATTCCCTTCCTTCTCCTCCATATTTCCATGGGTTCAGAATGTATTTTGATGCTATTTTGGTTCTGGTCCAGCAAGGAGAAGTTAGGATTGGAGGGAAGGCTTGGGTGCAAGAGGAAGCTACTTGGAAGAGCAAGAATTTAAGGTAGGTTCCCATTCCTTTCCATGGCTTTTCTTGCACTTCTTGCTTGTTCTCCTCCATATGAATTTCGTGCAACCTAGAGCCCATCCAAAGGGAGTTGAATTTTGACCATATCAAGGGAAGAACAAGTGATTTAGAGTGTGGGAATTTAGAATAGACAAGTGGAAACAAAAAGGGAGCCTTAAAATTCAAGTTGGCACAACTTGGGGTTTTGAAATAAGTGATGAAATCTGATTTTTCCTAGAGGTATTCTATCTTATGTAAGACATGGTTTGAGTCCCTTAGACCCTTAGGAAGTTACATATGTGACATTCCTTCCAAGAAAACAAAGCAAAGTTCAAGGACTCTTTTCATGATGTATATCTCGGCCATACAAGGTCTGGTCGCCTAGAGAGTGTTTTAATTTATTCTAAGCCTAGAATGGGACTTCTTATTATGATAGAAGGTGGGAGGAACCCTTGGAAAAAATTTAGAAGCCATGGATTGGGAGATGAGGCAATGGCTTCCATAATGTGACCTTATGAAGCAACTTGTGTTTAGGCTTTTATAAATGAATATGTAATGGCTCCAAGGACCTTAAATGAGGTCAAGAGGCCTAGAAATGAGAAGAGAATGAAGTCAAGGACTTGAATCATGATGGTTGCTTCAATAGGCCATTTATGGAGCCATTATGTGACTTATGGAACCAAGTATGTTCTTGAGAGTAAATTAAATGCTTTAGCTTGTTTCAAGAATATAATTGAGTATTATTCATGATGTTTAGGCCAAGGAAACTGACCCCACCTTAGTGTTCTTGTGGAACCGAAAAAGGGAAGGAGTAAGGCAAAGTAAAGCTTGCATAGATAACAAGGTAGCTCTCTCTCTTTTCTCCCATGCATGAATGAATGTCTACATTGTTTTTGAATATGTGTATGAGTATTTTAAGCTATGAATTGTATTTTAGTATGATGCCTATGTTCCATGGAACTATAGTATTGCACTATGTATTCAAATGATGCCTATAAATGTTGCATTGGTTTGCTTGAATGTGGAGAGGCCAAGAACCTTCTATCTTCGGTGAGGATGAGCCAAGAGCCCTTAGAAGTGGTTGAGACTAAGAGAAAGTCTCCCAAGAGCAAGGCTTAGTTCAAGGCCTTTGAGAAAAAGGGTGAGGCAAGTCCAAGAACCTTGAAGAAAGTGGGTGAGGCTAATCCATTCATTTGGCAAGCCTAAGTATGTTATGTGTGCTTTGTGTAAATGCCAAGAATGTATTTTGCACCATTTTCTATATTGATATGCCATGCATGCATCCTTAACACTTGTATTACATTCTTTATGCATGATTGAATGGGAGATAAGCTATTGAGATTCCTAGAACATCACTCTTCCCTTCCCATTACTTAATATGCCTAGGTAGATCAAGAGAGCAAGAAAATGGGAGCCACCACACTTGGAAGCAAGAAGATTAGCAATGGAGTTGTAACATATTTGTATTATAGCCATATGGTTGTCAAATGATGTATCTCCATAATGTATATGATGTATGAGCTTATGAATATTTGTAAAAGTATGGGTATATTGTATATGTATGAGAACTAGACCCATGTGAATGATATTTCATGAATTTGACTTAGATATGCCAAGTTATACAAGTATGGCTCTTGTGTATATCTTGGTGTGGATGAGTGAGATTATGGAATCTAGGTTATTAGCCCTTTGAGACATGTTTGATAGAGTGTTTTAATGCTTTTCCACGTGCTCATGTGGCCATAGAATGAGAAGAGGCAAAAATGGACCCCTTGAGACCCCATATGAAGCTTAAAAAGGGCATTTTGCAACTCTATGTCACAAACTGACCAAATGGACAAGTTTTCTCATGAAATTTTGCATGCATGTAGAGCTCATCTAGAGATTTTTGGGAAGCTAGAGTACAGAATTTTTGGAGGTCTATGGAATATTTGGTGAATTTTTGAAGTTAGGAATTTTTCTGATTTTGGTCAGTGTACTGTAGCTTTGGTCCGAAAATGCATCTGTGTCAAACATAGGGCAAATGAGGTCCAATGGTCCTGAAATTTTATATGAAGAAACTAGACATGCACAGTGAGCTATAGAAACTGGAATCATCTCAGTTGGAGGTCTAGAGAGAGAGAAATACATTTTTGAAGTTAGAACTCACTGTCAGTGACGCAGCAGGACCCTCAGCACTGTTCCATCGAGTTTCTCCAGTTTAATGTCATTCTCTAGGTCTACAGATATTTTTCCCTTAATGTAGACATCTGTAGCTTTCCAGATTGATATATTTTACTTGATTTTGAGTATTTTGGAATTAGTTATGAATTTTTAAAATCCATATCAATAAGCTGTAGCAGAACTCAAGGGCGGCCGGATCTTTCATACTTTTCGGTTGTCAAACACAGTACAGCTGGGTGTTTCATACCTGTAATTATTTTTACCTTATAGTAGAAATACAGAGATTTCTGGAAACCTATCATTTTCCTCATTTTGATTTTTGTAGAATTAATTATGATTTTCCAAATCTGCCCCAGAAAACTGAAAATTGGAACCCGTGGCAAAAATTCTGATATGTGTTCCAAACCTCCAAACTCGAGTTTCTTGACCTAAATGGCTATGAATCCGATATGTTTTAATATGTTATGGTCTAAGAGGAATTGAGGATCAATTGATGGGCTTGGGAGTGATTTAATACTGAGCTAGAGGTTCTTAGTAGTGCGCTTCCCATTGTTATGTGTTGTATGTCCAAGTAAATTGTGTAAAAAGTTCAAGTAGTGCAAATGGACCTCAAGAGCTTATGTAATGATATTCTTGCTTTGAATGAATGTTGTATGGATATTATATGGACAAAATTGCTTAAACCAAAGTGGGATTCATCCGTGTGGGTTTGTTTATGTGATTTCGGTCCATATGCTACGTTTTGTGTGCAAGTCTAGTGTTTATTGCTTGAATGCTATGATATGAATTTCTTGGGGTTAAAACCCTCTAGCTTGATGATGGGCTAGATATAGAGGCAATGAGGCTTGGGTTAGTAGCTAAAAATTCAATCCCTGAAAAATGAGCCAATCAGAGGCCGTTAGTCGCGGCCAATTATTCCATAGAAACAGCGAGGCAATCCAGAGAATTCCTTGTCGAGGCCAATTAAGAAGTAAGGCACAACCAATACTTAGATAGAAGAATTAGAGTGAACCTGAGGCTGATTAGCTGCGGTGAATGATATGTTAGCCGTGGCGAATAGCACCATAAATGCCTTGTTGGTCATATTCAGGCTAACTTAAGAAAGGAGTTGATAAGGGGTCAGACAACCGACAGAGAGTGGGAACCCCTAGTATAAATAGAGAAAAGTGTAATGAATGAGTACAAAAGATTAGTAAGAAATCTGTGGGCCTAGTAAATGAGATGGAGAAAAGAGCTCAGCATAGAAAAAGTTAGACACAGGGATGATGAGGTTGTTGAGAGTCGCTTTTAAGGTGTTGACTCCAACCTAAGATGCTACCCTGTGAGACACTGAATGATAAAATGCTAGTGTAGCCTTGAAATAATGTGAGATAAGGATACTAGCAGTGAAGCACATAATGAGTGACCTAGAAAGGTGTACCTTATAGGTAACACCTAGAAGTAAGTATGAGTAGCCAGTAATAAAGACTCAGAAAAGAACAAGAATAGTTAGTAAGCTACAAGTCAGATGAGATGGCTAACCCAGGCAGAGCATAAGCTAAAGCTTAGGAAAGATGACCAGTAGCATCGTTCCAGGTGAGATATGTGAATGAAGAGCTTAGTGAAAGTTCTCCCTGGATCGAGAAAGAAAAGATGAGACATCCTGATGTCGGGGAAACCACCCAATAGTGGTTAGTAAATTTCCTTAGATAGACCCCCCTGAGTCATAAAGGGAAGCGAGAAAGAGCTAAGAAACTAACTACAGAAAAGATGCCCCCGCTCTAGTCATGATTAAATGAGTAAACTAAGCCCAGAAAGATAAACATATAGGGGTCTGATAGTTAGTCAGACGAACTCCTTAATATGAGAATGATATAGGGTTAAGGCACGTGAGTGATTAGAACACCCAGTAAAGCATGAGTTCTCAGTAAGATAGAATCTGGACATTGAGAGTACATGTTCTGGATTGGGTTAGCAAAACCCTAAAAATAATATATTGTGCTCCTGAGGATGAGGCTAAAGAGGCTAAACAAAGAGAAAGCCCAGCTCTGATCTAAACATAGAAATGAGTTGAGACAACAGCTAATGCCTTTGTACTCTCAGAAAAGCTTGAGGGAGTTAGAGACTGCCTCAAAAGGCGAGCCTCGTGTTACATAGAGAAAGAGTGTAAGCCGAGAGCGCCATAGAATAAAATTCCTGGGGCTTATATGAAATAGGAATCTTTTTACTGAGGGATGGTCTAGTTAGAAACAGAATAAGAGTATGAACGAAAAGTAGACCCCCTTGATATTACAAAGAGTAAATAAATGGAGGAACCCAGGAAAAATGTAAGTGCTCTTGAGCATAGGAAGACCTGAACTGGCAACAAAAACAGCTAGTAGTAAAACATTCTTTTACCTAAGTAAGAGGATAAGAAAGGTAGAAAGAAAGAAAATATGATAGTGTTTAAGCCGAGGACATCTTAGATTGAGAATAGATATTCAATTAATGTGCTTGAGTACTTCAGAAAGCACACTTGTTCTTGGCATAGATGCCCTTCTAGCATGATATTGCTCATAGTAAAAATAGCCGGGTAATACAGAGTGATCTCAGGATGTAGTAGAGGAAGAATCCTACTTTTTCGAAGCACTCTACGAGAATAGGGCTGATAGAAAAGGTAAAAGAGAGATGTACTTTAGATTATTGGGAAACTTGTACTATACAGGCGCTAGTGGCCTCGAATTCAGTCATGAGGCACCTATGTATGAGTGCTTGATGTTATGGTCTACTTGCAACAATGGTTACATAATAGTAGGCCTGATCAACCTAATAGTATATGACTTGAGTGCGTAGCAAACGATGACATCACTCACCAAAGTGTCCCGGTAATTAAAGAATATCCTAGTTAGTTAAAGAATGAGATGAGTCAGAGGAGAAAGGTAAAGGGATTCTAAGAATACTAAAACAGTAAGAAAAGTATGTAGAAAGGAATCCCTAGTAGAGAATGTCTAGATTTAGTATGCATAGCCTGAGTCCTTTATAATATATGTAAATGAAATGAGAAGGGACCAGTGCATAGCCTCTCTCTTGCCAAAGATGTTAGCCACATTCAGTGTGTGAGATGCCCTAGTGCCAAGGCACTTAAAAGTAAAACATGGGCATAGTGAGAACTGCAAGATATGAGAGGAGGGCTAAAACAAGTATAAGTAAGTCAATAGAGTAAGAAAAGAAAGCCCAAGTAAAAAGGGGCTGAAGTGGGAATCTGAGGATTCTATGAGGAGCGATGAATGAAAATTAAAATGCTCCCTAGTATTAGTATAACGGGATCCTAGAAAATCAGATTACATAGAACCCACTTCGCACGAAGAGCATGATGTACCTCTGAGTTTAGCCTCAACTATTATGGGCGATAGTTACCGGACTTGGTGAGTATGTATTTCACTATCAGATACAGTGATCTTAGGCTTTGACGTCTCTTAGAGATGGATCGCAGTAGATCCTAGTATGTCACTGCGGGTTGCAGTAGACCCTAGCAGGGCTCTGAAAGGTCGCAGTAGACCCAGGGGTCACAATAGATCCCACAAAGTTACAGAGAGCCCTAGCCACAACATGATAGTTCTCTGGTGAGATGACAGCCTGAGATAGTTTTACAGAGCAGTTAGTCTCAGAGACTAGTAAAGTTTCAACTAACTTTTGTCTCAGAGACTACAGACCTCATGAGTTTGGTAGACCGTTGCCACGGAGATATGAAGGTTTTACTCAGACAGTTAGACCACTGACTAGCTCTCTTCAGAGATGAGCATAGTGTATGGGATGAGGAAAGCAAGAAATTAGCTTTCCAAAGTTAGAGCCAGATGAACCACTACCCAGTAGATATTAGCCCTGACCGAGAGATAGAGAGATCCCCTACATATTAGCTTATGTATTCAAAAAAGAGTCAGGTGCAGTTTTATATGAAGTAAGCTGTACAGTATATTTCCAATGAGCAAACCTGTGAGACTAGCTAGCATCCCATTAGAGCCCAGCAGTAGTCAGTGGTAGTAGCTCTTCGGTGCTAGTATGAGCTATATGCTAGGCCAATTAATATTAGAATGAGGGACTATAAAATACCACTATAAGTGAGCAAAGAAAGTGAGAAAAAGTCCTTGCCTACAGAGACAGATGTACTAGTAAACAAAGAAACTGGGATCATTAAAAGCAGAAACTCCTCAAAGGAGCTGTAATCCTAGTAAGCAGTTACAATATGAGGCCTATGATAGAAAGAGATGTGAATTGTAATCATGGGATGAGCTAGTAAGAAAGAACGCAGAGATAAACAGTGGACAGTATACTTCAAAATAGTAGACAAATAAAAACCTCTGATGGCTCTAATGATCAGAAAAGATATGATGAGATGTTATGAGAAGCCATTTAGAGAGGATACGGGAGACATGATATGAAATGAGTTACCTCCCTAGATGTGTAGATGAGTCCACTGAAAGAAACGTTAACTCCTACGAACGGGTTAAAACTAACCCAATATAATTAGTAAGCTCTCCCAAAATAAGCCTCCAAAGCTAAAAATTTCTTTCCCTTATGAGAAAAATTAGCTAGTACTCTATAATCATAGAGCCTTAATTATAGGCTAACAATGAAAATTCCCTGGCTAAAAGAAAACTTAAATAAGTAAAACCAGAGAGAAAAGCATATGGAGCCAGAAAAAAGAGAAAGAAAAGAACAGTTAGACAGAATATAAAAGAGTAAGAAAAAGTGTACCCCTAAATTTCGAGGATGAAATTTATTTAAGGGGAGGAGAAATGTAACATCCGGCCTCTCCGTAAACGTGAGAAACGCAATGTTTGGTTTCTCTATAAACGTCAGGAATGGGCCAAATATAAAAGGAAGTCCCCAAAATAGAAGGAATTGGGGCCAAATAAAATTATGATAAAATTCTAAATAATGAAAAATGAGGATTTGAGCTTTGAGTTGGCCAGAAACCGGGGTCGGAGTGATTCGAACAAATTGCCGAAAGGCTAGTGGCATTTTCGTAAATAAGTATAATTTTGGAGAAGCACCTAGGAGGGCTTTTTAAATGGAAATTTTGAGTTGCCCAGGGTTCTCAGAGGCCCCAAAAACCATGGGAAGCCCCGGCACCGGTAAAGCCCCTCCGGTGTACTCTTTTCGACGTCGGTTGACCCGAACTTTGACCGATTCATTCGGAAAGGTTTTAGCTCCGATTTGAGTGATTCCAAAGGTATTTTATTAAATTGGAAACCTATTTGTTATGATAGAAAAGATGATTCTCAAAAAGGAGCTAAAACGAAGGAGAAACGAAAATGCAAAGTATGAAAGGGCAAAAATGGAATTTAAGTGTTAAAGGAAGCTTCCAAACTCTTTTTATAAGTCACGTTCTTCCTCTCCTTCATTAAACCGACTTGCTTCTGCCCATCTGCAGAGAAGAACTCCAGCTTCTTAGGCGCACAAGAGAAGGAGGATTTTGGAGGAAGAAATTCAAGAAAAAGGTAAGAAACTTTAAGAAATTCCATATCCTTCCTTCTTGAAACTTGCTTCCCTCCTCCCAAGCTTTCTTTCTATAGTTTTAATGGAGAGTTTGGTGCTGTTTTGGGGGCAGAATAGAGAGGGAAATTTCGAAAATTGAGGGAGCAAGCTAATCAAGTGGAAGAGCAAGCAAAGAAAAGCAAGAAAACAAGGTAAAACTTCCATTCTTTGGTAGTTTCTTCCTCCCCCTCCCTCTTGCACGAATTTGGGCACCATGAGCCCAATTTTTAGGGGCTGTTTTCTGCCCAATTTATGGAAGGATTAGAGGTTTTGGAGTGCAAGGATTAAGAATGAACCAATAGAATCAAGAAAGGAGCATTAAGAGACAAGATGGAACCATTAGGGATCCAAATGCTCCCTTAAAAATCTGATTTTATATGAATGTTCTTAGACTTAATTGAATGTTTAAACATGCTCCTAAGACCCCTAGAGAGCTTCCCACATGCACCTCCCATCCAAGAAAGCAAAGAAATTGCGAGAACAATTAATGAACTCTAAGTAGAAAAAGTGTAGTGCATTTGAAGGGATTGCAAAAACTGATTTGATTCATGCATTCCCTAGCATATATAAGTATTTGATTGAGCTCCTAAGACCTCTAGGAAGTCTCCCAAGTGTGTCTCCCATCAAGGAAAAATCAAGAAGGCCATGAACTCTTCTTCCCCCCATAGTCTCGGCCTAGGCAAGTTCCTATAGCTAGGGAGAGTTTTAAATTTTTCTAAGGCTATTCTTGAGTCATATGTGATGAGTGAAGATGAGTAGAGGCCTTAGAAAATATTTAGAACTCAAAGAAAGTGAATTGGTGCCATAGGTTCCATATTAGGACCTAAAAAAGCAACATGATGCTAGGCCCTTTGTTTTAATGATATGATGACTCCAAGAGGTTTAAAAGGAGTCAAGAATCATAATTGAAAAGAAAGAATGAGGCCTAGAAGTCATTTGATAGGTGTTGCTTCATTAGGTGTGATTATGGACCATAACGGAGCCTATAGAGCAATCTAGTATTTTATCAAATAATGTAGCCTTAAAATATGTTTTATAGACCTAATTGGCTCCCATAAATTGTATCTAGGCCAAGAGAAACTATTTTTACCAAAATGTGGGTGTGTGGCCAAAAGAGGAGACTTGAAAGCTAAGGAAAAAGTTTGTGAAATTGTGCAAGGTAGCTCTCTCCACTTTCTCTCATGCATGGATGTGTGTTTAGCTTGTTTTATAATGTGTGTATGTATTTTCAAGCTAAGAAAAGTATGCTAGCATGCCTTTATATTCCATGATCTTTGACGCCATGTTATGTTTTAAATGAATCTATGATGTTTGTATGAGTTTTCTTGAGTGAGGAGAGGCCAAGAATTCTTCCCTTTGGTGAGGATGAGCCAAGAACCCTTGAGCTTGGTTGAGACATAGCAAAGAGTCTCCCAAAAGCAAAGTGGGCTCCCAAGAGTATGGTTGAGTCCAAAGCTCTTAAAGAATGGGTGAGGCAAGTCCAAAATCCATGAGGAGAAGTGTGAGGCCAATACAAACACTTAGGGAACTCTTGAATGTCTTGTATGATTGATTCACATGCCAAGGTTGTTTTGAAAATGTCCATGACTTCTATTTTTCCATACATGCATTTGAAAAGCTTGCTTTGTACATATTATGTGTGATTAAATGGGAGATGAGCTATTGAGATTCTTTGAATCTCATTCCCTCCTCTCCAATGATCTAACAAGCTAGGTGGACCAAGTAACTATGGTGAAGGGAGCTAACATCAATGAAGAAGGAAGAATGACAAGTCTATGTCTAGCTTTAGTCATTTTAGAACCATAATTGTGTTTCTTGATGTATATGTTGTTGTAAATATACCATGACTCTTGAGACACATGTAAATATAATATTATATGATGTTTAAATGTATGAATATGATGTATGACTTCTAGCCTACATTTTGAGCATGAGATGCCAAATTATGCAATATGAAAGTATAATGCAAATGTGTATAAATGTGGGTTGAATGGACAAAATAAGATGCATAAGGTTTGGGACCATTTGGGCAGCACACACAAGTCTAAAATATGCTTTTAAACTTGCCCAAAAGGTGCCAAGACCAAGGAGAATCCATTTGGCAATTTTGGTACCCAATATGGAGCCAAAATTGACCATAATGAAACCCTATACTATTTTTTAGCCAAATGAGTTAATCTTGCCCTGAAACTTGGCATGCACTTAGGTCTCATTAAGATATTTTTGGGAAGCTAAAGATCAAGTCATTTGGAGGTCTGTAGAATTTTCTATGATTTTTCAAAGTTGGTATCAGAATTTCGGATTTTCAGAAACACTATTCATTTGGTCAGTTATGGAATTGTGTCATCCTAGGGGCAAACGTAGTCCAATGGCTACAAAATTTTATAGACAGAAACTAGACAGTCACAGTGACTTGTAGGAATGGAAGAACCTCATTTGGAGGTCTAGAGAGGAAGATATGCATTTTCGAAGGTTCTGCCCAGTATCAGACATCTTGCCAGACCCGAGGTACTGTTCCATCGATTTCCGGGAGTTTGGCTTGATGAACTGATCTGGAGATATTTTTCCTCTCTAGTTAACATCCACATATTTCCATAGTGGTATATTTGAAAGCATTGGATTTTTTTGGAATTAGTTAGACATTTTTGAAGTTCATATCAGTAAACTGTGACAGTATCAGGAACCCCTCCGACCTGTAGTTGATTTCGTGTGTCAAACGTGTTATGTGTGGGATTTTATGACTTGTATATATTTTTCCCATGAAGTAGACAGTCTAAGATTTCCAAAATGACCAAGATTACATGTTTTCAATTTTTCTAGATTTACTTATGAATTTTCCAATTTTGCCCAGAAATGCGGCCAAGTCTGGCCGAGGAGAAATATGCATATCCCATGTCTCCCTTCGGTTTCCATAAGTTGTGAGCTAGTTTTTGTGATTGAAATGAGTTGTAATTGTACAATTAAATATGATGATGCATAGAATGAGCTCACACGGTCTACGTGACACCGAATGGATTTTTGGATAGGATGACTTCCAAATAAAAGTCTAAATCTTCATGCCTCCTCTATGAGAATTATGTGTATGTTTCATGATAATTATGCTATTCAAAGGCATGAGATGAGCTAGAATGAAGGTATTACAAATATGAGTTCCATAATGATTTTGGACTATTTAGGATGCTTTTATATGCTATATTTATGCTTTTAGACGTGCTCAAATGGTCATGGTATGATTAGAAGGCCATTTGGTGTACCTTGACCCCATTATGATCCCAAAATTGGCTACTTTCCTGACCTGAACCACAAACTAAACAAATGAATAAGTTTTTACATAAAATTTAACAAGTAAATAGGTTTAATCTAGAGCCTTTCACAAAGCTAAAGAGCATTACTTTTAGAGTTCTAGAGAATTTATTATGATTTTTCAAAGTTGGCCAATTTATGCAGAAACTATCAATGTTACTATTTATATAGTCAGTTCGTTTTTCCATGTTAGTTAGGGGTCAAATAAAGTCCAATACTTATAAACTTTACAAGCATATGGTAGACAACCTAAGCTTTCTATAGGTACTAAGAGCACCCCATTTGGAGCTCTATAAAGGGAGATATGAATTTTTGAAGTTTCAAGTTTGCTATAGAATGACCACCAGACCTAATTTACTATTCCATCAGTTGTTATGGGGAAAACGTGGTTTTCTGATCTAAAATTTTTATGACAGCTAGATGACATCCTGAGCTTTCCAAAAATCTATATTTTTCATGATTTAGATTTTTCTAGAATTAGTTATGATTTTACAAAATTCATATTAAAATATAGAATTCATGGCAAATTGCAAAATGTAATGCAATTTTGTGTTCTATGGCTTGGACCAGAATTTTGAGCTTCAAATTGTGATATTTCTAATTGAACAAATGTGTTATAGATGGAAAATGAGTTTGCTAAATCCACATGGTCCATTAAGCTAAGAATGAATAAATCTAATTTTCAATGATGCAAATATCCATTGCTGAAAGTCCTATTTTAATGTAAAGAGATGTTTTATACCAATTGTGCCATGAGTTGAGAGTTATATAGATATAGTGTTACACAAAATATCCATCTAGGAAGCAGTAATACTCCTTCCTCACCAATCTATCCAATAACTTGTTAACCAAAGGTAAGGGAAATTGGTCCTTCCTTATGGCATTGTTTAGCTTCTAATAATCCATGCACATGCACCATGAGTTATTGTTCTTATGGGGATTAACTCATTGTGGGTGCTAGCCATTATAGTTATGCCTCCCTCTTGTGGGCACATTGAACTAGACTCGCTTATAAACTATCCAAAATGGGATAGATGATCCTTACATCAAACCATTTCAAAATCTCCTTTTTAACCACTTCTTTCATGATGAGATTTAGCCTCCTTTGGTGTTCAATGGATTTCTTGTGGTTCTCTTCCATTAAAACCTTATGCACACAAATGGAAGGACTAATCCTTTTTAAGTCTGTAATGCTCTAACCAATGGCCTTCTTGAACTCTTTTAACACTTGAAAATGCTTGCTTTCTTACTGTTCTTATAATGAAGCAGAAATTATAACAGGTAGAGTACATGCTTCTCCAAGGTAGGCATACTTCAAGTGGTCGGTCGATGGGTTTAATTTTAATCCTAAAGGTTCTTCCATTGATAGCTTCAAAATAGACTTGGCCTTGGATGACAAATCTCATGACTCAAATTGTTATGGATCCTTAAGAAATTTTACAATTACTTCCAAGAGCTTGATGCACTCTTTGACTTGATTTTCCTCACTCTCCACCACTCCAATCACAGATGCTTTAATGGGTCCTTTGAGACTAATTTGTGGAACTTTTCATGTATCACATTGTCAAGTGATATTTTAATATTATTATATTTTATATTCATCATATTTAGTCTTAATAATAAATTATTATGGGTAATTTGATGACTTTGGGCTTATTTTATATTTAGTTGGCTTAATTTAGATTAATGGACTTTAAATGCATTTTTATTATATTTATCCCATGGAGGCCTAATTATTTTTTAATTGTATTTTGCAAAATAAAAAATTCCTAAAAGGATTGGGTTAAAAGGCACCTATAAAGATTTGGATATTATCTTATTAAATCATTAAAGGATTTAGATGTTACTTTAAAATTAGCTTCAAGATTAGTATTAGATTTCTTATAGCAGAAGACAACTTCACCTATTTAAGGAGGAGAAGACGTCAATACACACATTTTATCTTCTTTACTTCTTATTCTTGCTTTCATCTTTTCATAACTTTCTAATTTTCTTGGTGATCAATCCAGAGTCTGAACTTGATAGGGAATTTGAGTCCATGTTTGTATAGAACTTTGGTTTGAATTGATTTCGGAATGTATTTCATTTTTGTTCTCTTTATTTTAGTGTAATTAATATCATTTTGGTTAGATGATTTTTGTTACATAAATTTTGATTCATTTGATTTATCTGAGAACATGTTTTGATTTAATCGGTAGATTAATCAATTAAATTCATTTTGTACTACGTTAAGATTCTACATATGTCTTTGGTTAAGTGCGAAACAGTTTGGCTTTGTATTGTTGATAAAAGCACAGTTATGTTCTGATTAGCAATATGAACCAATTAAAATCTTAAACGGTAGTTTAGAAACATTAATTGAAATAACCAGAGGATTAAAAATCAAACTAGAGATATTTTTAGGTGATAAGGATAAGAACTATTAGAGAAAAAATTTTGGATTGGTTACATAATATTATGATTGAATTTCGTTTTATTGTGTTTTGTTAATTAATTTACTATTTGGTTTAATTAGTGTAATTTTATATTTGAACCTCTCATCATTGTAATTTTATATTTTTATATCATAAACTAACTGATTTGATTAATAGCTCATTGGAAGACGACTTGGTGAACATTATACTGCAAACTAGTAAAATTTACTAAATTTGGTCAGTGCAACAATTGCGAGTGAACAATAACTTTCTTTGCCAAGATTTTGGCCCTGTTGTCGAGGAGTCAGTCAATTATAATCAATGAGAATAGGAAATTCCTTAGTTTTAATTTTGTTTTCAACATTTTCATTTAGTGTTTGCAGTCAATTTTTGGTTTTTTGATGTTTTATGATTGTTCTGAGCAATACTAGTATAAGGGATAACTAACTCCGATTGAGCTGAAACTTGGTATATAAGTTTTAGGTATTGTGAGAAATTGATATCATAGCAAAGCTATGTGCTAGGCCACTTTTTAGCCAAATTTCATCATTTAGATCATTTTTTCAATTTTTTAGTATTTTTTCCTTAATTTTTTTATGATTTTTTCTATTTTTTTTGAATTTATTTTATTTTGTTTTTGGCGATTTTTGGGTGTTTTATTTTATTTTATTTCATTCTTGGTGTATGACAAGATCTTTTAATAGAGATTTAATCAAGTTTAATCTAGAAGTTGATAGAATTTTTCATAAGCAACTTAGAAATCATAAGATTTAAGAAGCTGTCGTTACTAATATTTTTAAAATCGGACCGGTCATTGAACCAGTGAAAGTATTAGTTCACGGTTCATTGGTCGAACCAATAATAATTAAATATATTATTTAAAAAAATTTATGTATTAAAATTTTAATATAATAAATAAATTTTAAATATTTGATTACTAATTCAATATTTCTTAAGATATTACAAAAATTAATTTTTAATTAAAAATAAAAATTATCTATAATTAAAAGTTAAGAGTATTTAATATTAAATTTTTTAAAATTTCTAAATTATATTAAGATTCTACTTATTATTAAAAATAAAATAATAAATAATAATTTTAGCTAAATACCTTGATATTTGAGAGAAATGTCATTAAGAAATTGAACATAATAGAAAGCAAGTATAAAAAAAAGTTAATTATGCACATTTTATTTTTCTTATATTCTCTCTCTTTTTTTAAAAAAAATTCATATTTCAACTCTCTCATCTTTTTTATTACTTTTTATTTTTAATTTGTTAAAATTATTTGGGTTGAATTATTCTATTATATAAGAAAAAATTTTTTAAAATAAAAAAGAAAAATGGTTTAAACAGGTTTAGACTAGTTTTTCTAATATGATTTTCATCGATTATTGACTAATTTTTTAATTGGTAGGTTTTCCAAACTAACCGAACCAAACCAGAGATTGGTTCTCGGTCGAACCAATTGGTCTGATCCAGTTTTGAGAACCATGGTCATTACTAATTTGATTTCTGAGAGAATAAACAAATAGGAAGTAATTGCAAATTGAATTTGGATTTTGATATTGATTCTGAATAGTAAATATGGCTAGTAATAATGATAAAACCTTTAGAGAATTAGTTGCACTCGATGTTAATTATCAACCACTTTGTATTCAATATCCTAAACTTGATACTACTTTTGAACTTAAATCTAAATTAATATATTTGCTTCCAAAGTTCTATGGTCTTGCAAGTGAGGATCCTCATAAACTTTCAAGGAGTTCCAAGTGGTTTGATCCACCACGAGGCCACAAGAAGTTTCAAAAAAGCACATCAAGCTTAGAGCGTTTCCTTCCTCATTAAATGGGGCAGCTAAAGATTGGTTTTATTATCTTCAACCTCAAGCCATCAATTCATGGAATGAATTGAAGAGGATATTTCTAGAGAAATTCTTCCCTGCTTCAAGAATTGCTACCATTCGAAAAGAGATTAGTGGTATTTTACAGATGAATAGAGAAACATTGTATGAGTACTAGGAGAGGTTTAAGAAGCTATGTGTAAGCTGTCCTCACCATCAAATCAGTGACAAACTTCTAATTCAATACTTCTATAAGGGTTTGCTATCCATGGACAGAAATATGGTTAATGCAACTACAATTGGTGTAACAACCCTAAGCTCTAATTATTATGATCAAGCTTATTTACGCAATTAATTATTGTAAATCAAGATCTAAAGTTATTTCAATAAATTTAATTAGGAAAAAGTGAGGAAAATTTAATCTTCTTATCATTGGGATTATTAATTATACAATGAAGTAATGTGAGCCTACAAGAAATTCTAATTGTCATATAAGGCCTTTGATTCATTATATCACTGATTCCCGACTCACAAAATCCTTTTATCAATGTTTTCAAGTCATTATATAACATTATCATAATGAATTTTAAGGTTTCTAAGTCAAAAAATAAGAGTTTGGAAACTTTCACTATGACTTGGACCTTCCCAGCTGTGGCTAAGTTGGTTATTTGAACCTAAACACCAAGTTTGGAGAGTCACGTTGTGACTTGGTACATCCGCACCTCAATGTAAGTGGCTACTAGAGCTCAAAATCCAGAATATGAACCTTGTACCATAACTCAAGCCTTTTACGCCATGGCGAAGGTGCTTTCGAGAACTTACTATTCAACTTCTTTTGATTCTTGTCGTGGCTAAGTTTCTTAGCACCGCAGCGAGCTGGGTGTCTTGCCATGGTGAGTTGAGTGTCTCACTACGGTGAGCCTATGGGGCACTATGGTAAGAGAACCTCCTAGAACTCTCCTAACTTACCTCCTTATGCTCGTCGTGGCGAAACTACACTTTGTTTGTCATACCTTATTTTATAACACTTTTCCTACTACAATTGCCTCATATAAAACTTAGAGCAGTCAATGGAAACCTAAACTAATTAAAATTTTTTCTTTTAAAAACTTCCTCATACAATTTTACTATTCATTTGGTCATTTTCAATCTAACTTTGAAAATACATAATTAATTATAGAAAAATCATATGAGGTTGATTCAGGGCTTTACTTCAAGCTTTCTAAGTCCTTTACAAGCAAAAAATACTTCCTCAGTAAAATGTGTATAAATTCGTATCAAAGTGTCCCTACAAAAACTGGACAATTTTACCCTTCACTTGACATATTGTTATTATTATTTTGCCTTTATATAAGCAGATGCATTTTTGCATTTTAGGCATGATAGTCATATTCTATTTACTCAAGGGTTAATTATATTCATGACTTTCCATTTCATACTTGAGTACCTTACAGTGTCATAACATAACTCATACATGTAGTAATCTAAAATACTTAATTATATAACAAATTGTGGTGCATAAAAGTAAGGTTCTCGATTTATGCCTCCATACTCTTTGCCCTTTCTTTGCTTGAACTCGGACCTAGCATAGGTTATATTTGGAATGAGATTATGAAATCTCAATAGTAGTAAACCAATCTCATTCACAAGCAAGCATGTAAGTACATAACATAATGCCAATCAAAGTGCCACATACCACATAGGAATACAAGGAATTTCATATAAGGCCAAGCATAATTGAAGCATACATGTCTCATCTTATAACATAAATGATAACTTGATATAGCATAACACTCATCATTATACAAACATATAAGCTTAAAGAAAGAGAAAGGAAAACTACTATCTTAGTAAACTTTGCTCCTCAATCCTTGGTACTCAGTTTACTTGCTTTTGGAGTTCCCAAAACAAATATCGAACCCTATAATCATAGTGATAATTCATTACAATCAATACATAAACCTTAACTTCTAAAGTAGTATGACCCTTTTAAACTCATTGGAACCATTGGAATTGGAAAAATCCAACTCTTTCCCTTCCAATTCACTATGATCGAATAGTATGCATTTCTTGGCCAAAATTTAGAAATTTTATTCCATGAGTTTTGGGGGCTTTGCCATAGGTATTCCTAGCTAAAAACACCCTTTTGAATCCATTGGAATAGATAAAATTATGAAATTCTAGCCTCAACAACTCATTTTGGTCATAACATAACCTAGTTTCGTTTTAGGCTCAAATGTGAGTTTCTTTGGTTCTAAAAACATAGCCTCTTCCTTTATGTCTTAGGACTTGAAATTTGGTATACATGACTTTAAGACATTAAGAAAACACCATAAAAATTTTGGAAAAATTCAAACAGTATCTCCCTAACATTTCCATTTTTCCAAAAATTACAATCTTTGTGTTTTTCAAGGTTTCAGCATACAACAAAATGGATGAGCTCATATTGCCTCCATAGCCAATATATAAACTCCATTCCTAGGCCTTCATATTCAACATATAAATTCCATTTCTAATGATCCATATGCTATCCAAAAGTGACTTATAGATAGGGTTTAACAAAACTAACTTAAAACATGTGATTTTTAAGTGCAAAGTGGAGAAAACTTACTCTTTAAGCTTAATCCTTGCTTCCTTTGCTTTTCTCACACTAAAATCCCTTCTCTTCCCACTTAGAGCAACATTCCACCTTGAAGAAAAGATGAATATGCAGCTACTCTTTGGAGAAAATAGTTAGAGGATGAAGAAGATGAAGAAATTTGGTGAAGAATGGTGGTAGTTTTGCTTGATTTCACTTCTTCTTCCACTTTTCTCCCTCTCTCTCTCTCTCTTCACGTTTTTCTCTCCTCCTCCCTTGTGTGTGGCGTGAAAATGGTGGCATGGAGGTGAAAGAGATGAAGTTAAATGGTCATGCCAAATTTGGACCCTTGGATCAACTTTTTCAAGATCAAATCTTAACCTTCCATTCCTTTTTTCTTTTGATTTTCTAATTTCATAACTAAATATCTTCTTCCAAAAATTCTTGGCCACACACTTGGATACCTTTCCTTAACCCTTAAGTTATGAATAGTAACCATGGTTAATTTTCTTAACTCAACCATGGTCAACTTTTAACTCAATCGTAGTTAGTTTCTAACTTAACCACAGTTAATTCCTTAAAATAACTAAAATCCTTTTCTTCTTTCCCTTTCATTTTATATTCATATTTGGGTTTCATCTTCTCTAAACCCTAATTATATCTTCTCTTCTCTTTTGGGCCTTTAGAATCAATTATTGGGCTTTATAGCAATCTAAAAATCGATGTCCGGGCCCGATTAAGGTTTTATGATACAATACATACCTTTAGACTTTCTACAATTTATAAATATTGTTTCCTCTACTTTCTAGCCATACTGAGCCTCAAACGTGGATCAGGGGCCCTTAACCTCAATCCTCATAAATTTCGGTATCAATCGGACACTGGGTCCATAGGTATAATTTTCACCGTTCTGTATTATGATTGTGCTATAAAATTCTTATGTACTGCAATTCAGTCCCTGAAACTCCTTTGGGGTTTTTTAACCTTTTAGCTATTTCTATTTCTATAGTTGTTACAACTTCTTTTTTCTATTTTCCTCATAGATACTGATCAGGCTAACAAGATCTCAAACTGGATCCCACTCGACCATCCAGACAACTTGGCATCATTGGACTCGTCTCATCAAATGAAATTTAATCGTGGATCATGAATTTATGAGATTCTTGCCTGATTTTTTTATATTTGTGCTTAAAGTTATGAATAAAGGGTGAAACTAGGGTTCTTTGAACTTTTGGGCAATTTATACATTTTGCCCAGCATAACTTTTTCTTTGCATTTTAGTCTCTGCCTCCTTCATATAACTTCGGAGACTCTTCAAGACCTTTTTTTGATCCTTTTTTTTTTCATTTATTTTGGCTACAATTTTAAGGTACCCCTGACCTTGACTCATCATTATTTGTGGTCTAGAAGATTATTCTAATTTTATTAGACTTCAATTTACTCTATTTGGGGGACTTCCTTTTGTATCCAGTGAATTTCGTACATTGATAGAGAAACCATATGTTACGTTTCTCGCGTTTCCTTATGTTTTCTTGGATTTTCAAAAAATTGGATGTTACATTGTTACCCCTTAGAGATGATTTCTCACCTTGCACCGCTACTCAAATCACCTTGGCCATGACGCTCTTAGCCTCTATTGCCACGAACTTTAATTTTGGCCATGGCTAAACTCCTTTAAGCCGCGACTTTGCCCCCTATTGATGCTACTTTCTCATTTTCATGCTTTCTATCCTCTTACCACTCATTTTAGATGAATTCTAAGGCTTTCATGACTATTATACATGGCTTTCTAGACCTATAAACTCCCAAATATCATGATTCACTAATCCTCATTATCTAGGGGTTTATAATTAAATTAAAGCAATCAAAACTTAATTTCATATAATTCAATTCCTATTCCATGATAGCAAAATGGTTCCACCACAAATGTTCATAGGGCTAATGCATAATGGCCATAAAAGATCAAGTCATTCATTAATTATTAGTCAATTACAATTACAACATTCAATCCCATGATAATTATATTATATAGACAGTCCTTATACTTGGCAATTCATGATGTAATGCGGCAAATACATAAAAACTAGTATTCTCATTATACAAACCCAATCTGACAAGGTCTTTAAACCTATGGCTACTAAACCATATAATAGGCTTCCATTAATTTCTCCTTAACACTAAGAGGTATAATCCCTGAAAATGTTAGCCCACAACCAGGGTGAGATATCCAATCTTAGTAACAAGGGGCAAATTCCATATATATATATATATATATAAATTAACCAACATAATACATCTTCATATCATCAAATACTAGAATTATTAATTCCATTAGCAAATGAACTAGTTGAGCTATAAATAACTACTGTCTCATACCAGTAATCATACATAACATGTTAAAGGCCAATAACACTGGGAAAGTCTTGTCCATGAAACCTACTCCCTAATGAGTACAACCTGGGCTCAGTGTATTTAGAGTCTGATCATAACCTTGTGCTTGATCGAAGTACGATGCACGGGTGATAGCCACATCATAACTCCCTTATGGACACACAAAGGATCCAATTACTACAAGCAAGTAGCCAACCAATTATTTAGCATTTCAAAATCATATACAAATATCAAATTAAAATGAGCATATATATATAGAATTAGAAAATTAACACTGATTACCTTAATAAAGCCTAATTACTCTTCCTCTAACTATCATTATAATCAAAATGCATACCAAGTCTAAAACAAGCATAGTCATCATAATTTAATTATCATTACAAGGAATTTCCTATCTATTGATCAAGTTCATCAAGAATCTATTGAGAATTGCTTACTTAAGTTCCCAAAGGATTCGTAGCACCAATTTAAGGTCAAAACACCAAGAATCTACAATAGGCCATTCCCAACATCTCTATTTTTGCACATGCAAAAGCCATGCATCAAAAATCAATCCAAATGATAAAATTTTAGCATTCACACATCACAAAATGGTAGGAGGCACTCACCCATTCCTTTAACGAGTTTCAAAATTAGGACCTAGAAATTATAGTGTTTCACTCTGATCTCATTGTATTTTCACACTATAGTTGAACCGATGATGCAAATCAGTCCTTAGAGACATTTTCTAGCAAAATAATACATAAAAAGGAAGAAAAATGCTTACCTAATCATCCATCTAACTTTTAACTCTGAAAATCTTACAATAATCATCTAAAGACTAGATTTCCTATTAAGAAGAGATGAAAATTTCCCAAATGACAAACCAATTAGACCAAAATGTAAATGAAGAAAAAATGATCAACTTATGTATAATTCGCCTTAGCTAAATCTCCCTTTAAACTTGCAAATCAGAGCCTGGAAGGTGAGGAACCCTAGCACCTTTCTCATATGCGCGAATTTTCCCCCTTGTTCTACAGAACCTTATGTATTCAACACCCAAATGAAATGTAAATAGGCTCTTTAGGGTTTTAATGCATGTGGGTTGGTCCAATGGGCCCTATGTTTCAAGTGGGCTGATTCTTAACAAGTTGGGCTAGGTTATATGGGTTAATTGGGTTTAAAATGGGTTGGGCTTCTATAAGAGGAGAGTTGGGTCATATTAAGATGAAGTTCGGCCTCTAATAGGAATAAGAATGAGCTTCTAATAATGTTCTTGGCACACATAAATTAATCAAGGGCCCAAATCATATTTAAATCCATAAACATTATTTTACTTTCCCTAAATGATCCAATTAATAATTATTATGTCAAGATACTCAAATTTGCCATTTTCTTTAAGATTCCTATTTCCTTAAATTTTTTTCTTAAATCCCTCTTAATAATTTTATAATCCTCAAATAATTACTATTAATTATTTCCAGGGGGTAATAGGTGGAGCATTGGTTAACAAAACCCCAACTGCTACTAGAGACCTTATTGCAAATATGACATAGAATACACAACAATTTGGCACTAGATTAAACATGCCAACCAGAGATGTAAATAAAATCTATACCACTCATATAGATCAACAAAGAATAGAAAATAAACTTGAGAAGTTAACTTCCATGGTCAGACAGCTAGCACGCGTGTAAAGACAACCCCAACAACTCCCTATACCTCAGTGTGGCATTTGTTTGTTAACCACACATGCCACATATCAATGTCTTTAGTTGCAAGATAATATAGAATCATGTGCTGGCATCTTCTTTGGTAGACATTTATAGTAACAACAGAATAGACACAACCCTTATACAACAACATACAATCCTGGATGGAGAGATCGTCCGAATTTGAGATATAGCAGTGGGTCTAACCAATAACAATATAAATTCAATATTCCTGGCCCAAGAAACCAATATCCTATGAGATAACCTATGCAACAGATGAACAAACCAGAGCCAAGTCTAGAAGATATAGTAAAATAGTTAGCAACAAATACAATCCAATTCTAGTAGCGAACAAAGACGATGATCTAGAGTTTGGAGACCTATATTGACCAACCTGCAACAAATATTAATGAGATGAAAAGTTAAAGTTCTGGCCAATTACCCTCATAGCCTGTGACCAACCCAAGAGGCAATTTTAGTGCAATAACTTTGAAGAGCGATAAGCAAGTAAATGGGCCCATCACACCTCCAACAGAAGCACTACAAGAGAAAGAAGGTGACATAGAACAACAGACCCCCTAAATCCAAGGCAAGAACATCATAGATAAAGGGGAGAATTCTACATGCACCTGACCCCTTCCATTCCCCAATTGAATTACATAGTCAAAGAAAATTGCAGAGGTTAGATTGGATATGGAAATTATGGAAATGTTCAAAAAAGTGGAAGTAAATATTTCTCTCTTAGAAGTAATCAAACAAATTCTAAAATATGCAAAGTTTCTTATGGAGTTGTGCACACATAAGAGGAATTTGAAAGAGAATGAGAAAGTTGGCATGGGGAGAAATGTATCAGCTTCGATTCAACCAGCTATGCCTACTAAATGCAAAGATCCTGGCACATTCACCATTCCTTGCACAATAAGAAATATGCAATTCAATAATGTTATGCTAGATTTAGGAGCTTGCATTAATGTAATGCCTAAGTCTGTGTATTCTGTAAGACCTTAACCTCTAGCTCATACCCAAGATGCCCTCTTACTCATATGGACGTGCGGAACTCACAAGGGAGATAATTTACTCTACCTTATGCTTCTTTCTCTATGGCACTATGTGTGGGTAGAGATCCACTTAGAAGTAATATGGACCGGTTGAGCTCTCTCTATGCTTCCTCATGCTCAATTACACTATTGAGACTTATTTCAATCCCCACAATATGCTTTAAACTCATGGAAAGCAAAAAGGGATTGGAGACATGCATTTTCGTTCTTGGCAGATTTTGCTTCATTTCTGGGCTAAGCTTGAAAATCCATAACTAAATGCAGAAAAATCGTAACTGCATGGTATGGGTCATTCTAGAAAGCTTGAGACATATAATTCATGCTAAAAATAAGTAGAAGTCTCATTATCTCACATACTCTGCGTTTGACATCAAAATCGTTCACTGATCAGAGGGGGCTTCTTTGCTGTCACAGTTTACTAATATGGACTTTGAAAATGTCTAACTAATTGCACAAAAATCCAATGCTCATAAACTATATCTATATGGAAATATGTGGATGTTAGCTAGAGGAAAAAAATATCTCCAGATCAGTTCACCAGGCCAATTTCCCGAAAACCGATGAAACAGTACTTCGGGTCTGGTTGGGTGTCTGATTCTGGGCAGGAACTTCGAAATTACATAACTTCCTTTCTAGACCTCTAAATGAGGTTCTTCCAGTTCCTAAAAGTCACTTTGACCATCTAGTTTATGTGTATAAAATTTCGTAGCCATTGGACTACGTTTGCCCCTCGGATGACACGTTTCTCAAACTGACCAAATGAACAGTGATTTCTGAAATCCGATTTTCTGATGTCAACTTTGAAAAATCATAGAAAATGCTATAGACCTCTAAATGACATGAAATCTAGCTTCCCAGAAACCTCTAAATATAATCTAGCTACATGTCAAATCTCATAACAAGGAGAGGTCATATGGATAATTTATGACATCATGTGCAAGAAGGCCTTTTCTTGGCCCAAGTGGGGTTCATAGGGTCCAATCTTAGTTTTTCTACTTCTATGACTCTTTGAGCACATGAGAAAGCATCTATAGGAGCTATCAATCATGCCTCAAGTGTCTAATAACTTAGATTGGGGAAACTCACTATCCCATGCCCACTTATGCACCCATATAGCTTATGCTAACATTAAGCATTTCACATTCAAGACTGACTTTCTCATTCAAAATATGCCTCATTCTCATTCATTAAAGGCTTCATTCTCATACATTCATCATTCATACATACATTATCTTACAAATACTCTTACACATTTATAAATGCTACATCACATACATCATTTACATCTCTCATGTACAACACATTACAAGAAGCCTTTACACTCTTCTTTAGCTTCCCTAGCCTCATGCTTGGTGGTGGTTCCCATCTCTAATCTCACTTGGTCCACCTGGCATGGTTGGATGGTGGAGAAGGAAGGTGAGATTCATGGAATCTCAGTAGTTCAACTCTCATTCAAACATACATAAATTGCATGCAACAAGTCTCATTATGCATGTATGGCATGTTAGCATATAAAACCATGATGAAAACATTTAAAACATATGAATTGGCCATGCATAAGGGAAAACATTCTCAACATGTGAGTAGGCCACACATAACATCTAGGAGTTTGCTAAGTACATGGATTAGCCTCACCCACTCCCTTGTGGCTTTTGGATTTGCCTTACCCACTCTTTTGAGGTCCTTAGACTCAACCCTTACTCTTTGGGAGTCAACCTCACTTTTGGGAGACCTTTTACTCTTGTCTCAACCACTTAAGGGCTTGGCTCATCCTCACCTTGGCTATAGGGTTGTTGGCTTTTCCATTTCCTCAAGCAAACCAAACCAAGCATATAAATTATCATTTCAATTCATAACACATCATCATGCTAACACACTTCTCATAGCTCATATCATTCATACACACAAGCAAGACAATGTAAACACACAATTATGCATGAGAGAAAAGTGGAGAGAACTACCTTATTAGCTATTCACTACTTGCTCTTTTACTTGTCTCCTCCCTTGTTGGTTTCACAACAACTTCTAGATGGGAGAGCTTCTCTTGAGCCTAACCACACAAAAGCATAGAATTAATACCTCAATACATGATTCTTAAGCTAGGGATCACTTCTAATCAACTCTACTGAGCTTCTCAATCTAGGTCTCTTCCTCTCACTAGAGTCCATTAGCTATTTTTTTCTCTTCTCTCAAGCTCTCAACTCTTAAGAAGAGAAAGCAAGGAAGAGAGGGCTACATGACTTCTAACCTCCCTTAAGAGTGGTTTTCCACTCTCCCTCCTCTGAACCAAGCTCAAAACATGGTTACCTCTCTCAAGACCTAACTATTTTGGCAACCAAAACCGTGGAAAGAGAGGGTAAGGGGAGAAGAGTAACATATTAAGAGAAAAGCTATGGAAATCTTTACCTTTCTTGTTCTTCCTTCCTTTCCTAAGCTTCTCTCTCTCTCCTCCACCCTTTTCTCTCTCTTAAAGTGAGCTTGAGTCGGTTAGAAGAAGAAAGAAGGAGTTGGGATGGTTTAAAAAGTCAAATTCTTTCTTTTTACGCTTTTCCGGACTAACCCTCGCTATAGCGAGCCATAACTCTCGCTACGGCGAGCTCGAATAAGTCCCAGAACTCTGCCTTCGCTATGGCGTTCGCTACGACGAGCAACTCCCTGGATTTTGTATGGGGGTGCCCGAACTCACTATAGCTAGAAGCTTTCTCGCTATAGCTAGAAGGCAGTCTCGCTATAGTTAGACCATTTCTCGCTATAGCGAACAGGTACATTCGCTATAGCTAGGCTGTAGGTAGCAGACTTAGAAAATTTTCAGCTTCCAAAAATTTTCAGCTTTTCTTTTCTTTCCCTTTTCTTTTCTCATTTCTTTTCTATTTCCTTTTTCTTTTCTTTTTCTTGGCTGTTACATATTCCTCTTTGTAAATTGGAGAATTGAAGCCTACGGGAATGGTGATTCAATTAGCAAATAGAAGTATAGCCTACCCTGTAGGAGTACTTGAAGACGTTTTAATAAAGGTAAAAGATTTAATTTTTCCTGTTGATTTTTATGTTCTAAACATGGATGATGATGATATACATGGACATGCACCACTGATTCTAGGTAGACCATTTTTGAAAACTACTAAAACGATAATTAATACGTGTGATGGTATTTTATCAATGGAATTTGGTGGTGATGTTGTTCATTTTAACATTCTTGATGCCATGAAATACCCTTTAAAAGAACACTCTATGTTTCATGTAAATATGATAGACTTGTTAGTTGCCGATGCTTGTGTGGACATGGATACTTACATGATTGAATTTATAGATACAATTCAATATTCAGAATGTTGTGATGGATTTAATGAATGTATTGCTTGTTCTAAAATTAATGCATTCTTGAATTCTGATTCTGATTCTACTTTTAATTTTTATCCTAATTCTATCAATTTATTTGATATTATTCCTCTGTTGAGAAAAATGAACAAGTGGAGGTTGTTGTACATTTAAATTCACAAAGATTAGTACCTTTCACACAACAACCGCCCACACTTAAACATATACTTGATAATATCAAATATGCCTTTTTAGAAGAAGAAAATAAGTTACCAGTAATAATAGCAAATAACCTTCCACCTAATCATGAAATGAGGTTGTTAAAATTGTTAAGGGAAAAGAAAAATAATAATAAGTTGGACATTGGTAGATATTCCAGGGATTAGCCTTTCCATGTGTATGCATAGAATTTTATTAGAAGAAGAAGCCAAACTAGTAAGGCAACCATTGAGAAGACTCAATCTCACAATCCTAGATGTCGTGAAGAAATAGTAAGTAAATTACTTTCAGCTGGTATTATTTACCCTATATCTAATAGTAAATGGATGAGTCCAGTGCAGGTAGTCCCCAAGAAGACCAGCATCACTATGGTACCTAATGAGAAGAATGAGCTTATCCCTATGAGAGTTTAGGATACTTAGAGAGTCTATGTTGATTACAAAAAGCTGAATCAGGCTACTAGAAAGGACCATTTTCCTCTTCCTTTCATAGATTAGGTGTTAGAAAGATTGGAAGGAAAATCTTATTACTGTTTCTTATATGGCTTTTTTGGTTACTTTTAGATTCACATTGCACCAGAAGACTAGGAAAAGACTACATTTTCATGCCCATTTGGTACCTTTGCATATAAGAGAATGATGTTTGGGCTTTGTAATGCTCTATGTACATTCCAGCAGTGCATGGTGAGCATCTTTTCTAATATCCTTGAATATTGTATGCAAGTTTTTATGGATGCCTTACTATTTATGGTACCTCATTTGATGATTGTTTAATGAGTTTAGGAATGGTTTTAGAAAGATACATTGAAAAAAAATCTAGTTTTAAATTTTAAAAAATGTCATTTTATGGTAAAGCAAGGAATTATTTTATGCCATGTGGTTTCTAAAAATGGCATTGAAGTTGACAGAGCTAAAGTAGATGTGATTGTTTCTTTACCTTACCCTACCTGTGTGCAGAAAGTGCATTCTTTTCTTGGCCATACAGGCTTTTATAGGTGATTTATCAAAGGACTTTAGCAAGATTTCTTTACCATTATCTAGATTTCTTCAAAAGGATGCAAATTTTAATTTTGATGAGTCATGCAGATTAGCATTTAATGAGTTGAAGAGAAGGCTAACCACCCCACCTACCACTTCCTAATTGGGACTTTCCATTTAAATTGATGTGTGATGTATCCAACTTTCCTATGGGTGCAATTCTTTCCCAAAGCATCAACAAGAATTCTTATATGATCTCTTATGCATCCTACACTTTATGGGAGTGGCATAATGAAATTGAGTTGCATGATGGTTTAGACCTTATGAGAGACTTATTTATGCTATATTTATGCTATATTTATGCTTTCTAAGTTGCTCAAATTTGTGTGGAGCAATGTAGATCTCATTTGAACCAAATTTGCCCTCTTGTTGGAACCAAAAGTGCTATAATCTTGAGCTATAGGAAAGTCTGACCAAATGACCTCTTCTTGACTTGAAATTTTGCATGCAATTAGATCTTGCCTAGAGATTTTTGGGAAGTGAAAGATCAGGCCATTTAGAGGTCTATAGAATTTTCTATGATTTTTCAAATTTGGTATCAGAATTTTGGATCTATAGAATTTACTGTTCATTTGGTTAGTTGTGAAATTGTGTCATCCGAAAGGCAAACGTGGTCCAATGGCTACGAAATTTTATAAGCAAAAACTAAAAATTCACAGTGACTTGTAGGAACTAGAAGAACCTCATTTGGAGGTCTGAGCTAAGAGATATGAATTTTTGAATTTTTGGAACAGCAACAGTATGCAGCATGACCTGAGTCACTGTCCCATTGAATTTTAGTAGCTAAATGTGCTTTCTCTAGTTTTAGTCTATTTTTACCATAAATCTAACATTCATAGATTTCCAAATTGGTATCATTTTTATAGATTGTTTTTTTATGGAATTAATTGGCCATTTTTGAAGTTTATAGCAGACACTTGCATTAATACTAGTAATTGTCTGAACCTTTGCAATTTTTCGCATGTCAAACGTCTTCTGTGTTATGTTTCATGGTGTGGAAATATTTTTAGCATAAATTAGATATCTTTAGCTTTCAAGAATGCCATAATATGCTTGATTTTGATTTTTCTAAAATTAATTATGAATTTCCAATATTGGTGACAGAATTGACCAAAATTCTGGCCGAAAATATAAGTATGAGTTTGATGCTCCCCTTTGATTTTCACGAGTTATAGGCTAATTTTGGTGATGCAAATGAGTTCTATTCATGTAATTAAATATGAGAATGTGATGTATGAGCTCTTATGGTCCATGTAACACTGAATAAAATTTTCATACGCGATGCAGCTTTAAATAAGACATTATTTTAATGTCATTTTTTTTCATTCCCTTTGTGCAATTCATGATGTGAGACTTAGAAATGATAGGAAGCAAGCTAGAAATATATAGTGTTACATAATATCTAGATAACAACAGATATTTGTTCATTAGGCTAATGTGCTTTGGTCATTGGCCAATAACAGTGATCTAGTATTCATGAGAGTCACTTTAGTAAACATACATGACATAGGAAATTTAGGAATTTATCTAGTGGAATTATGTAAACAACAAAATGAATACAGTGTTAACTACTTATTTTGTTACTACTGTTCATCAAGTTATTCCTTAGCTTTTTGTTGCCGTAATTGCTTTCCTAAAATTTCAACCACACATTGCCTTAATTAAGAATAAGTCATTGTTGATACTTACATTTCAATTAAACTATTAATTCCTCGTACGTAACTCCTAATTCCCTTCCGTTAGTTGGAGATTGAAATTCTTAATTGTAAGTAATCACAATTTGTTTTCTTTTCTTCTCATTAATTAGATACTAACTAAATTGATTATGTGGATTCCAAGGCCTTAAGGTTCAGTCCCTAATTCTTATTTATTTTGCAACTTAGTCCCTAATCGATGCTTTCCTAGCCTCAATACAACCATTTCAAATTTGTGGCAATATATATATGTGTGTGTATATTGTATAGTAGCTAATTACATGGTTCTATTTAGTGTGTAAATATTCCATATATGTACTACCCCTTTTGTGCTATTCCTATAATCCATTTTAGAACATTTCTAACATGTTATTCTCATGACCAACTAAGTGTACAAGATTTTCTTTCCACTTCTCTCAATTTCTTGGCCTACTTCATTTCAAAAGGGATGATTTAAGCATTTACCTTAAAGTGTCCATGGCTTATTCTCCAAGTTCTTCTAGTGTTTGCTTCCTTGGTGTTCTATGGCTATCCCACAATAATGAAGCATCCTAATTAATCAATTCAACTAGTTAAGTGGAAGTAGTTAAGGAGTTTAGGTGTTTTTCCTATGCTTACCTTCTAATGAGCCTTCTTGTAATTGTCTTCTACCTTCACGGTTTGCTTCTTGTTTTGCAACTCCCTAATTTACCCGAACCTTGGTCTCCTTCCTCTTAATTCTACTCTCAGCCTAAGTGAAGCCAAATTGAAGGAGAACCACGGCAATGACACCTCATGCTTTCTTCAACGGTGATGGGTAGCACTAAGACAATTTAAAATTCCCCTTTTCCATTCTTGTTTGGTGCAAAGATAGGTGGTAGCATCCTACATATTTTATTCCCATCTAATACATATATTGCATATGGTATTTGACACCCACGGTGATATAAAATATGAGCAATAATTAAATTTAATTTGTGGGTATATATATATGTGTACATGATGTAAACATGAGGTATGTGGGATTTGTCTATTTAATTTTTCCTTCTTCCTTTCCTATTTGGTTGCCTAGCCATGTGTCTCCCTCTAACGTTTACCATCAAGTGCTACATCATATGTTTATTCTTAGCTCTCTCATGGCTAAACACACAATTTAAATTAACTGAATGTCACTTGTATGTATATATATTTTGCATAGTGAAGCATGAGGTATGCTTGCTTAGTTTGTTAAAATTTTCTTTCCTCCATGGCCCCTCACACCACCATCCAATATATGTGTCTTCTTCTGGGATTATATTCATGTGTCTTCTTCTTAGATTATATAAGCTATTTTGTACATATGATTCATTCCCCTACTCATGGCTAAGAGAATATAGCAACACCAAATATGTAACACCATAATCCTATGACTCATCTCATACAATATCTATATTCATTTCCTTGAATTTTACAAAGTTCATAAGAAAAGCTATTAAAATATTCTATTAAATCGTGTTACGTCACAGATAAAATTTTCATTTCATGTTCTGTGGGTCATATGGACTCATTCATCTCATTTTCATATTTAAATACACAAATACAACTCAAAACCTTCTCAAGAAGTAGCCTAGAACTGGAGCTAATGAAGTATACACATGGAAATAGAGTGTGCAGCCTCAAACTGAATTTCTAAAATTCTATCATGAACGTTGAAAAATCATAACTAATTCTAAAAAAATTCAAATTATGTACACTATACTATTTTAAAAAGCTACAGATGTCTACTTTCTGCTAAAAATAATCCCAGACCATAACTGAGATGTCTGGCCACCAAAAATTGATGGAACAGTACTAAGGGTCTATCGCTACTAATACTATCTTTCAACTTCAAAAATTCATATCTCCCTGCTTAGATGTCCAATTAGGGTAATCTTGATGGACATGGAAAGATTATTATGTCTAGTTTATGCTTGTAAAATTTTATGAGCATTAGACACCATTTGACTCTCGAATGACACTGCCCAAGTTACTGACTATATGAACAGTGGCTGCATCAGTTCAGCAGAAAAATGCCAATTTTGAAAAATCATAATTAATTCGATAGAGCTCCAAATAATCTAATATTTGGATTTTTAAAAATATCTTGATGAAATCTATATGCATGCCAAATTTCATGAGCAAATTCATTCATTTGGTCAGATTTTGACATTGGGTTACATAATGGTCATTTTTATGTCTCATAAGGGGTCCAAATGGTCCAATTTGGGTTCTAAGGTAGCCATGGCCACTTGAGCACGTTAGAAAGCACCAAAATGGTCTACTAAACTTGTCTCAAAGGTGCACAAACTCAGATTTCTCAAACTCACTCATCCACCCCAAGATATACACAAGAGCATACATACCAAGTCTTGCCATCCAATGTCCAAATCATGCTATTTCATACATATGGCATTAAATCTCATTTATACATCATACATTTACATATTTACATGTATTCATGAAGTCATACAACATATACAATAAGAAGATACATCATATGCCATTCATATGGCTACAATTTAGCATATTTCCACACTTTGTTGTCACTCTCCTTATTTTAGGCTTGATGGCTTCCATTCCTTTACTCACTTGGTCCACCTAGACATGTTAGACATGTGAGGAGGGAGGAATGAGATTCTAGAATCCTAATAGTACTTTTCCCTTTCAATCACACATAAAAAATACAAATCTATGTCTAAAAGTGCATGTATGACTATTATAGAATGTATGATGATTCAAGAAGCTTTCTTAGCATTTTAAAAAGTCATACATAGCATACATAGGCTTGCCAAGTAAGTGGATTAGCCTTACCTATTCTCTTCAAGGATTTTGGACTTGACTCACCCTTTTCTTAGAGGCCTTAAAATAAGATTTACTCTTGGGAGACTTTTGACTATCTCAACCATTCTTAAGGGTTCTTGGCTCATCCTCACCATGGCCAGAGGGTTCTTGGCTTTACTACATTCAAGCAAACCAAAGCAAGTGCACAAAGTGTCATTTAAATACATAAAATAATATCATGGTACCATGGAATATGAATACATGCTAAAATACTTTTTCATGAATTAAAACATACATACACACATTCAAATGCAAGATGATATCCACTCATGCATGAGAGAAAGAAGAGAGAGCTACCTTTGTTACAAACGCAAACGTTTCCTCTTGAATTAGACTTCTCTTCCTTGGCCACACACACACACAATAAGGTGGAGCTTGTTTCTCTTGGCCTAGACACATCATATGGAAGCCAATTATACTCTTGAACTAATTTTTAGAGCTACACATTCATTAAGAAAGCTAGGTAGTTCATATGGCTCCTTTATAGTTCTATAATGCACTTAATGAAGCAACCCTTTGGAAACATGATCTTTACCTTATTCTTTTCATTCATTTATGATTCTTGACTCCTTTTAAGCCTCTTGGAGTCATCACACCATCAAATTAAGGAGTTTAGTTAGGTGTTGCTTCTTTAAGCCATAATATAGAACCTATGATACCATCTCACTATCCATGGCTTTTAAACTTTTTCCAAGGCTTGTTCTCATCCTCTTCCATTATATATGACTCAAAAATAAGTTTGGAACAAATTAAAACTATCCCTATGTGCTCTATCTAGCTTAGGCCGAGGCTAGACTTTAAAGAGGCACCAAATGGATTTGCTTTATTTTCTTGATGGAAGATGCATATGAGGAGCCTTCTAGGGATCTTAGGAGCTCATCTAAACACTCATTTAAGGCTAGGAACAATTGTATCAAATCAGATTTTTAGTGGAGCACTTGAAACCTTAACTTTGCTATCTTGAAATCTAATAGCTATTTGATTGTTTCCTTTGCATATTCATGTTCTCCTCCCTTATTTTTCTAAGATTCATCCTTGGTTTAGCTAGAATTCCAGCCCCTTAGGTCTGATCTTACATGAGGTGAAATGGAGAGAAGAAGAACAAGGAGGCTTAAGCTTAGGAAGTAGCAAAAATACCTTAGATTCTTGTTTTTTCTTGGCTTATTCTTCACTTGGTTGGCCTCCTCCCTTGAATTTCAAAATTTTTACCTCTGTTCTGCCCTCAAAATAGACCCAAAAACTTTAACAAAACCATAGAAAGAAAAGAGGGGAAAGAGGATAAGGAGATTGGTGAAGGAGAAAGCTATGAAATTCTTGCACTTTTTTTTAGGTTTCTTTCTTCCTTCTTCCCTCCATCTTGTGTGCCATCCTCATATGTCCTTGGTTCTATTTTAGCCTAAAAATTTCATTCATAAGGAGTGGGGTAAAAGTGGGGACGTTTTTATAAAGGAAGCTTCAAGAAACAATTGTTTTAAAAATGATATTTACGTCCCACATTTGTGGTATTTTGTTTTAGCTTCATTTGAGCTCCTTTTTGAGAATTGTCTTTTCTATCATAAAATTTAGGTTTGCAATTTAATAAAATACCTTTGGAATCACTCAATTTGGAGCTAAAACCTTCCTGAACGAATTAGTCAAAGTTTGGGCTTACCACTATTGGAAAACATCTACCAGAGGGCTGAGACTTTCTATGGTTTTCAGGGCCTCTGAAAATCCCAAAGAACTCAAATTTTCCATTTAAAACCCTCCTATGAGTATTCTAAAAATTGCCTAAAATTATGAAAATGCCATTATGTTTCGTTACCTTTTTGTTAACATCCATTTGGCTATTCTGGCTCCAGTGTCAAGGCACCTTTAGGCTTAACTCATCATTATTTGAGGTCTAAAATATTATTCTAATTTCATTGGACCTCAATTCACTCCATCTAGGGGACTTTCTTTTGTATCCAGTGATTTTCATATATTTACGGAGAAACTATACATTACGTTTCTCGTGTTTTCTCTCTTTTTTAAAGAACTAGATATTACAAAATACCCTATACACATATAACAGGGTGGAAGCATAATGGTTAAGTGCATGGGATTTATTCACTTAGGAATTTCATTTGCTCTCCTTGGTTGTTCTTCGTTAGCTAGTTTGGTTACATTACAATTTACAAAAAAATTAGAATGTGACATTTACGAAGGCACATCCTTTACGAATTTAACATAGCTTAACATTTGTTTTAAAGCTTTCGTAAATAAGATGCTAATATAAAGTTACCTAAACACTTCTAAGAACTTTTAATGCTACTTATCCAAATTCTGCTTAGAGTAATGGCAAAGGTAGAAAATTTTGGCTTAGATCCTTGCTTGACTTATTTTTTAAACTTGTTCCTCTTTCTTATTGTTCTCTTTAGTCATAACTTCATCTTGCTTTAACTTTTCTTTTTGAACCTGATTTGATGTTGACACTTTCACTAGTTCTTTGACACTTATCAAAGTTATGTCATTGCTTTCTTCTTTACTATCTCTCCTTAAGTTAAAAATGGTGTCACTTAGGAGGCTTCTTTGTTGTCATGTGTTGTTAGAAGAAGCCAATTACCTAATTTGCATTTCCAAGCTTCTTATGGCTACAACCTACTTAACCATAGTGACAACTTGCTTGGCCATATACTACATAAACATATTCTCCATGCTAGGGTTTTTTCTTGCATCAATGGCCTTGCTTAAGATTGAAAAGTAAGAGGATTATATGGTTTTTCTCTAGATCAGGAGGATTAGCCTTCATTTGAGTTTTAGGGCCATAAGATGTGTAGGCGATTCCTCCATCTAGGGTTTCAAGCTTTATAATATAGGTTATTTTGGTTTTTTTTTAATTACCCATATAATTTACTATTTTAGCATATGAAGGACATTAATACTTGGAGTGGCCCTTTCCCTGATGTTCACAAACAACATATGGAGTTTGGATGACATTCACATTTATGGCCACACCTTATCTCATCTCTACAATGTCAAGCCTCTTGTTTAGTGTTGCTATTTGGACAGAAAGCATTGTCATTACATTTATTTCGGTTATTCCTATGACCTTTCTCTATGGATTTCTATTGGAAGCCTATTGGAAAGTGTTTTATGCCATACTCTCCAACAAGTCATTGGCATCATTAGCATTCAGTTTACCTATGATGCTCCTACCAAAAGTGGAATAAAAAACTAGCTTTATATCTCATAATGATCCATTGTAGAGAGTTTAGACTAAAACCCATTTAGGGAGTCTATGGTTTAGGCATTTTCTTAATAAATCTTTGAATCTTTCATATGCCTCATATAGATACTCTAAATCATATTGCTCAAATAACGTACTATCATTCCTCCATTACAAAGATTTAGATTCTAAAAAGTACCTATTCAAAAAATTCTATGCCAAGTCTTTCCATGTTTTAGTGGAGTTGTCTAGTAGGGAGTTAAGCCAAATTTTTACTCTATCTTAAAGTGAAAATGAGAAGAGCCTCAATCTAATCATGTCCTTGTTAACTCCATTTTATTTGATGGAATCACACACCTCCAAGAAGTTAAAGAGGTAGGTGTTTAGGTCCTTTGATGGTAAGCCTTTAAATTGTCCTACACTTGAAGCATTTTCAAGACTATAAACTTCATCTTAAAATCATTCACTTGATTCACTGGCCTTTTGATACTCAAATCAAGCCCATGTATGTTCAAGGCAATGAAGTCATTCATTATTTTGTTTTTATTATTGTTTCCCTTTGCCATATTTGCAATTGACTCAGAAGTGTAAGATTATTCTTCAAAAGATCAATTTGAAGTCTTTCTAAATCTAAATGAAATAATATCATATCTAAACTTTTAACTCTTTGCATAAGAGAAGGTAAACAACAATAAAACCAAAAAGGAACAAAATGAAAATAAACAAATAGGCAAAGCTTAAGTTAAGAGTGCTAATATTAATATTGAGAAGAAAAATTTTAACACATAAATCCTTGGTAACTGTGCCAAAAATATGTTGCTATTTTAGACTATGAGTACCCACACACTAGTATATGTATCCCAATAGTAATAAAATGATGAGTAAGCATCATTCCTAAAAAGATTCGTTGCCAAAATTTGTCAATTATCAAAATTCACACCTTAAATTAATCAAATTAATTAGAAGTACATGTGTTTTAAAAGTAATTTAAAGCTCTTTACTATGCAAAATTGGAAAACTAAACTAAATTTGGATTATTGGGTAATTCAAAAAATTTAAGATTATTAATCCCTCAAGTGCTTTATCGAGACTTAATTGAACCTTCTTTTCTTTACTCTTAATTGTGTTATATGCTAGCCTAGGTTCAATTTCACCTATAAGTATTTTTCCAAATCCAATATAGGTATATTTCTAAATAATTTCACAATACCTTATGAAATTAACCAAGCCCGCATCAATAGTGCAATCCCTAATTTAGCTATGTGAGGCTACAAGGTATATTACTATCTTATTAGTAAAACTATTCACTTGTCAAAGTAAGCTTCAAGTACCTACACAATTTAACTCAAGTCTTAACTCTAATATTGCCCTTCTAAGTTCAACTATAGCAATAGATCATTCAAATTGGTGGCCAATCAACCAGAAAGCATGAATTATAGATTAAAATTGACATATATTTACCATTAATCATAAGTAAAGAGGCTAAATAAACTTTAATAGATGCAGAGGTAGATTAAAGAGCTTAGCTACTCATTACAAGATTAACCATCAATAAAAGTAAAGTATGTAGCAACAACAATGTGGAAATGAAATGCAAAAAAAAAAAAAAGAGAGAGAGAAGAAATAGAGAAAACTAATGATGATTCTTGGCTTCTTTTCAAACCCTAGCTCTCCCTGTCTCTAAGGGTTACATTATAGTTGCTCCAAGCCTCTAAGAGTCCTCAAATGATGGCTTAAATAAAAGAATAGGGCTATAAGGTTTAAAACCCAAAAAAAATAAAGCACAACATGGCCATGTTTTACTTTTTATGCTTGTCGCCTTGGTGCAAAAATAGAGCTATTGCAGTGTCTATTGTTTTACTAGAAGAGCAATTTTTTTAAATGGTGCCAAAGCACCAAGATAGGGGTGTCGTGGTGGCATTAGCTCTATTAATCTTTTTTAGTGCTTTTTCACATTTTGGCTTTAAAATTTTGATGGTCTATTTCCAAGATGACATTGGCTTATCTTTTCTTACATTTACACCCTATAAAAATAGTTAGAGTATGAACAATTCACAATTTAACTAAAATTAAGCCAAAATTTGTCACCTATGGTTTAATAACTTGAGTATGAAGCTATATACACTAGCTATGCACAATTTTCCTAAGACTAGATATATATATACACTTTAAAATTAAACAACTAAGCACTTATTTCCTAGTAAAAATGTGTAAAATAACATGAATAGAAAGAAGTTAACAAATACACATAAATACATTATGTGTGCTTATGTGTAAAGGATAAGGAAAACATTCTACCAAAATTTCTTTTAAAAATAATGAAGGAATCACCACTTAATAAAAAAAAGGAATGTAAAAATGAAGAAAAAGTAGGAAAAAAAAGAAGTCTAAAAAAAACGAAAAGGCCATTAATAATATAAAGTTCATTTATTTGTTATTGGTGCCTTACAAGCCTAATATTCTTATGGGCCCAAAATGAGTGAGTCCACATTACCGAGGCCTACATTAATAGAGTAACCCCATATAACCCTAAGGCAATGATGGCAATTGGCATGGAATCCTTAGCAATAAAAGACTACCAAATTGAAGAATCCTTAGACAAAACAAGTCATTCATTATCTTTGTAAAAATATTGCTATATATTAGCAAACACAAATCATCCTCTTTCCTTTTAATTTATAGAGAAAAAAACTTGTAACCCCAACACAAAATTCTTTATTAAAATAGTTTGAAGTTGAAGTAAATAGAGGCTTTGTCATCCAAAACTGACTTATAATAACTAGTATTGACATTAAGTGTTTGATCATAATTCTACAATCTAGCACTAAACTTGCCCAAAAAAAATGTGGAATTAGGAAGGCCAAGCAATAATCACGCTTATGTTACAAGAAACACCAAACTACATGTGTCATTGAGGATCACTTATAAAGAAGTGAACCTTTAGTAAGAAGCTACTAGGGATGTAGTCCACTTCACTAAAGAAGTCACCAAATGATATAGCATAAATAATCACCTAGCCTATCTACATTGGCCACTCCCCATGTCCATTTCACCTAGCTAGACTTTGCCAATGATGAACTTTCCACTAAGGAAGAGCCACAATAGCTAGAATAATAAGCACGGAGAAGGAGTTGGATGATTAATGTTATTAGTAAATAAATTAACAAGTTCCAATATGATAAGTTTATTATTTCTATGTTTATGCACTAACTTTAATTCTACAAATGAGCAAGGTGAGGTGAGGCCTAAATTATTAACAATGCTTGGTGCTTGAGTGCTTCCTTATAAGCAAAGGGTAGTGGTACTCTTTAACAACACTAGCCAACCTGTTACAGATGTAAGTGGATTGTTAGGTGTTTTCCTAGTTGCATGTGGGAACAACTTCACAGTGTTTCCCCTTAGTTACAACCTTTGATGTATATTCCAACTTAGTCTAAGAATGATATGTTTGGGAATAATACAAGTAATAGCATGTCGATTGTTCAATTCTTTTAATAGCTCAACTGCAATCTTTATTAACTATTATATTTTATCTTGTAGAGCAAGTTTGTCATTGACGATGTGCACAAGAGCTACATTCTTCAATTAATTAGACTTAAGTATAAGAATGCAAAATTATGCCTGTACGAGCTGAAAGATGAAGGCACTTGCATTAGAGACTTGTTACTTGCCAATATCCTAGATGGAATTCCAAGGGGCCAATGGGCAACATATATAACTTTTGTCTTGACCAAAAACTAAAGCAACCACAAATTTTCTTATCTAAGATATACCAATTCTTGATTAATCTTATTAATATGTCTTGGTCAATTACTAAGAGACAACTTACATAAATAAGGAAAGTAAAAAAGAAAATGATTCCACATATGAGTGGATCTAAGAGCCTTACAAAAAAGAAAGTCTAGGTCGTAAGTTCACTTTGGTAAGCAATACAACTAAACTTTGAATGTAATTTGAGATATATTACTTTTGTTTTCAAATATTGAGGAAGCTAAGCATGGGGGTGTACTTAGTCAGGAAGATGTGTGGACTACTGCACATAAGAAGGTTGATAAATGTTCTATCAATGACGAAGCTAGAGCTATTAGTGTTTGAACTATATGGTAATGAATTGTTAACTTCTAATTTTTTTAAAATTATTTATTCTAGAAATGATTTGTTACTTTCTATTTTATTTGAATTTAAAGGAACAAGATTTTTATGTATCAAGCTGAAGGCTTTTCTTCTCAAGAAATTCCAAGTCAAGATTAATTGGCTTTGGCTTTAGGAAGTTAGGAGCACTTTGGTTGAATCTAAGGATTGGATTTGGATGTTTGCCCATCCTAAGTGTTCAAATGTTGCACTTGTAACACCATATCATTCTAGCCTCACTTTCCCATACATTATATTCCATACATGGGTTTCAAGAAGAAAATGGATTGAAATCATGGGATTTTATAGTGCTACGTAACGCTTTAACTATTTAAATTTTTCTTTGTGGATCCCGTGGACTCTCCAATATCATCCCCTACTTGTATTTCATTTGAACAAGTCATAAACATCATGAAACATCTCATGCAATTCTGATTTGGAGCCCTACATAAGAAAAATGAAGTTTTTGCCTCGGTTTTAAAAGTCAAGTTTTTGCTACCAAGTTTGAAAAATCATAATTAATTCTAAAAATATTAAAAAGAGGAAAATGATAGCTTTCTAGAAATTTCTAGATGTATACTATAGGGTAAAAATAATTCCAAGCATGAGAAACCCAGCTGGATCACATTGGATAATAGAAAAGCATGAAAGGTCTGGCTACTCTAGTTTCCTATCACAGATTTTTGATATGAAATTCAAAACTTCATAACTAATTTCATAAAAATCAAAACCCATCAAACTATAACAATTTGAAAAGCTACAGATGTCTAATTTAGGGAAAAAATATCTCTAGATCCATAAAATGACATTAAGCTAATGAAAATTGATGGAACAATACTTGGGGTCCTACTACATTACTAACAATAGGTTAAAATTTCAAAATTTATTTCTCTCTCTCTAGACCTCTAAATGAGGTGCTTCTAGTTGATATAACTCATTGTGAATGTGTAGTTTCATAATGTGAAATTTCAAAACCATTGGACCTTGTTTGTCTCTCAGATGACACAAAAATGTGAACTGCTTAAGTGAACAGTGCCTAGACCAAAACCAATTTCTGATATAAAATTTGAAAAATCATAAGAAATTCTATAGGCCTCAAAATAATGTGGTTCTTTAACTAGAAAAAATTTCTACATGAGATCTATATGTGTGCAAAATTTCAGCCTAAAAATGGCTCATTTGGTTAGGTTGGGGTTCAGGTCACAAAAGGGGTCATTTTTGGTCCCAAAATGGTTCATATGAATGTCAAATGGCCTTCCCTTAGAACCAAGACCACTTAGGCATGTGGTAAAGCTTCAAAACAGTCTAATAAACATGTCTCAAAGGTCTAGAAATCCAAATCTTACAAACTCACTCCCCCATTCCAAGGTACACACAAAGCATACGTAGGTAATTCTAGCCATTCAATGTCAAAAATATGCCATTTCATTCATTTACTTCCAATTCTCATATGTACATCATACATTCATGTATTTACATATGTTCAAGTGTCTATACAACATATGCATCAAGAGATTACATCCTTTGACAATTAAATAGTCATAAAATGACTAGATAGCACAACTCTTTTGTCATTCTCTTCTTTTCAAGCTTAGTGGCCTCCATCTCTTTGTTCACTTGGTCTACCTAGACATATTAGGTAATAGGGAGGGAGTGAGATTCAAAGAATTTCAATAGCCTTATACACTTTCAATCATACATGGTGGATGTAATTTCATGCAAAGGAATACCATGCATGGTCTATGAGCTACATATGCATGTCAAGAACATGGTTTCCATTTCATGAGTCTCAAATATATCAAGTAGACTCTCAAGACTATGGTTAGCCACACCCACCTCTCTTGGGGCTTTTGGACTTGTCTCACCCTTTTACTTTGGGACTTTTGATTAAGTCTCACTTCTTTTGAGACTTTTAGCTTGTCTCACCAGTACTAAGGGACTTTTGGCTCATCCTCACCCTTATCAAGGGAATTTTGGCATTACTAAGTCTATTTAAGTCTTATGCACATATAAAAATAATTCAAGACACATAAGTGGAACCACACATGTCCCTACTGACTAAGCATACTTTTTATAGTTTAACCACACACAACAAGCATCCAAAGCAAGAAAACATCCATACATATACATGAGAGAAAGGTTGGAGGGCTACCTTAAGTGCAATTACACACACTTTTACTCGATTTCTCTTCCCTTTCTTTGGCCACACCCTTGCAAGTGGGTGAAGTAGGATTTCTTTGGCCTAAACATATCAATTTGGATCCAATTATACTCTTGAAACAAACTCTAGCACCATACACACTCTAGAAAGGCTTGTGTTCTTTTTTGTTTCAATTATAGTTCTATAAGACTCCTAAGGACTTTGATTTGCTTCTTTAGTGGGAGATATATGTGGGAGGCTTCCTTGATATCATATGAACTCATACTAACTCTTAGACAATTGGAAATCCCACTAGGAAGCTTCACACAAACCATGGTGCAACAAAATCCCTAAAATTTGTATCTTGAAATATAAGGGTCCTTTCTTGTATTTCTTTGCAACATCTTGATCCCATAGCCTAAACCTTAGGTTTCTCACTTGATTTTGATTAAAATCTCCTCCCCCTACAAGCTCTCCCATTTATTTGACTAACACACATACAAGGAGCAAAGAAAAAGAAGCAAAGATACATAGATAATTACCTTACTTACCTAGTTTCTTCAAGGGCTTCTTTCTTTGCCTTAGCCTCCTCTCTTAAAGACTAGTCTTCTCCTTCTGAATCTAGACCAAAATAGACCCATCTCAAACATCAAGACCATGGAAAAAGAGAGCAAATATAGGAGAACAAATTTTTCTAAGAGGAAAGCCATAAGAAGCCTTACAATTCCATACCTTTACTTAGTTTCTTCCTCTTCCTTTTTCTCCTGCTTGGTGCACCACTTCTAGAGCTTTGAGGATCTATTTTTTGCCAGCCAAAGTCGGTTAAAATGGGGGAGAACAAGTTGGACATTTTCTAGAAGCCAAAAGCCACTTTTTCACATTTTTTGGACTAAATCTCACTATAGCGAGAAATATCCCTTGCTATGGCGAGCACTACAGTCCCAGGTCCCCCTGTTCTCATTATAGTTGGTGCTATTGTGAGAAACTCCCTAGATTTGGTATGAGCCAGAATTTGCTATAGTGAACTAGCATTCTCGCTATGGTGAACATGCATCCTTGTTATTGCGAATAGTATCCTTGCTATAGCTAACTAGTGTCCTTGCTATAGCTAGCAACATCATTACTATAACTAACCAACATCCTTGATATAGCTAATGGGCCTCCTTGCTATAGCTAGGGGACTTTAAAAAATTCTAAAACTTTGAGTTCTTATATCTACAAAAACTCAGGTGTTATAACACTAATGAAATTTGAACATTTAGGCCTTCATACACTGTATAGCAAAATAAGGTTCCACTATTTAAATCACATACGAATGAAAAAGATGCATGACAATGAAAATTGAAGGTAGATATAACTACAAGATAATGATTGATGGAAGCATTTATGGCTTTCCTCCTCAATAAGTTCCAGGGTCAAGGTCTACCTGAGCTTGTTGTCATACAAGCTTAAGGGTTTACTTTAGAAACTTTTAATTGTATGAATGAACATTCTTCTTTATTTGTCTTTAATTTAGTACTACAAATATTTCATATTGAATTTTAATCACAAAGTAATTAAGATAGTAGATACTCACATAGTAGAGCTATAGCTCATTCTCCAAATTCTTATAATAGTAATAATTAGCTTAGATAGACTTTAATTGTATTTGTAATTAACTTAAGCTTAATTCTTTATAATTGTAATGGTATTTACTTGCACTTTCAATGGCAAGCTATTTTTATTGGTGGATATTAGTTTTGCTATTTGATATATAGTGGTACAAGTCTATCAATAAAGTAGGAAAAAATTTTTAATGAAAAATGTAACTAGAAAGATTTTGAAAAAAGAGGATTTTATGGTGGCTGAAAACTTTCATAAAGTTTAACAATCATCATGGATATCATTGTTAAGCCATTTTGATTTAATAATGGTTTTTATTGATTGCCATTAAACTTCAGTTTAAAGATAGTTAACGATGACTATGGTGGTTTTGAAACTACCACTAGATTCTTCGAATAACTACCTTTATATTAGTTGTGACAATTGGTTTGGTGATGGTTTTGCCCATTGTTGTTAAAATCTTTTACGGTGGTTAAAACTGCTAAAGCTACTAAGCACCATTGTTAAAAAAAATTTCTTCGTAGTGAGTCTCAATTTTGTTTAGAATAGTGTATTATTATTTCCATGCAGAATGTGAAGACATATTTGTGATGTGAAACTGTTGGAGAATCATAATTACACCTTAAAAGAGGTTCTAGAAGTTATGCCCTAATCATTCAGAGTCTCCTTATGTAACACCATAATATATTAACTCCAACTAGTCTCTATTTGGGCTTGATTCCATATGATTTCCAAAGAAAATGTACAAATCGTGGTATTTTCATGCTATAAATCGGGGTTTAAACGCTCATAATTTGCCCGGTGAGTCTCGTGAACCCATCAATCACATACTCTACTCAAACTCCATTTACACTACTTATACATAGCATAAAACAACTCATGAACCATTGATATGAAACTAAAAACCCCAAAATGTAATTTCTCAACACGGGCCCAAAAGTTAAATTTTTGGCTCTAAATTTGGAAAATCATAACTAATTCTAGAAAAATGAAATCAAGCAAACCATATCTTTCTAGAAAGTTATTGATGTTAGATTTATACTAAAAATAATTTCAAACCACAATCTCAGCGTTTGGACCATGTTTGACATTAAAAAAGAGAGAGATCTGGCTGTCCTTGGTACTGATGCAGCTTGCTGTCATGAACTTCAAAAATTTATAACTAATTCCAAACAAATCCAATCTAGGTAAACTATACCATTTAGAAATTTAAAAATGTTAAAAAGATGAGAAAAATAATTTTAGATCATTTACATAGACTTGGGACCTCGAAAACTGATGGAACAATAATAAAGGTCGGATGGCTTCCTTAATATTGACACAGAACTTCAGAAAGTTATTTCTCCCTCTATAGACCTCTGATTGAGGTACTTCCAATATAGGTCACTATAGATGTATAGTTTATCCCCATTAAATTTCATGACAATTGGACATCGTTTGGTCTATTAATGACAGATTTATTTTCAGACCAATGGTAACAGTGCACTAACCAAAACCATCAAAATTTCCTAACTTCAACAATTCACCAAATATTCCCTAGACCTCCAAATATTACCTACTTTAGTTTCCCAAGAAGTTCTCAACAATCTCTAGATTTATGCCAAATTTCATATCAAGAAGAGCTCATGTGGTCATACTTTGATGTAGCTCACAAATTTAGTGGTTTTGACATCATTAATAGTTCAAAATGGGGGTAAATGGTCTCTTACATGCTCTAGCACCTCTTGGGAAAGTTTTAAAGTATAAATATAGCATATATGAAATGTCCAAGTGGCCCAAATCATTATACATCTCAAACTCATTATGCTACGAGCAAAAATATACTACTACTTACAAGCCACAAAAAGGCCAAATTCTATATTTTTATTACTTTGGCTCTATACATGGTTCATACATCATTTATATACATTTCTACACTTGCTCAAATATTTACATCTAAAAAAGAATAGATATACATAAGCAATTTGGCTTTCTTATATGTCAAACTATGTGTGAGTGTGTAACGCCCGGTACGTCGTACAATCGTGGAACGGGTCGGTTTGAAAAGCAAGTCCCCTGAGATGAGTGATTCAAGGCCAAATAAAATTTGAATAAAATTTTAAATAATAGAAAACGAGGATTTGAGCCTTGAGTTGCCCAAAAACTAGAGTCGAAGTGATTCGAAAAATTTATCGAAAGGCCAGTGGCATTTTCATAAATAAGTACAATTTTAAATGGAAATTTTGAGTTGCCCAGGGTTCTCAGAGGCTCCAAAAACCATGGGAAGCCCCGGGACTGGTAAAGCCCCTCCGGTGTACTCTTTCCGATGTCGGTTGACCTAAACTTTGACCAGTTCGTTCGGGAAGGTTTTAGCTCCGATTTGAGTGATTCCAAAGGCATTTTATTAAATTGGAAATCTTAATTTTATGATGGAAAAAACGGTTCTCAAAAAGGAGCTAAAACGAAGCCAAACCGGAAATGCCATTATGGAAGGGCAAAAATGGAAACAAAGTGCATAAAAGAAGCTTCCAACTCCCTTTTTAAGCCACGTTCAGCTCCCCCTTCTCTAAACCGACTTTCTTCTGCCCAAAACTCAGAAATGGAGCTGCTGTCTTAGGCGTACAAAGGGAGGAAATTTTGGAGGAAGAAAATCTAAAGAAAAGGTGAGAAAGTGTAAGGTTTTCATGCTCTTTCCTCTTGAAACTTCATCCTCCCCTTCTTGCTTCATCTTTCCATGGTTTTAATGTATTTTTTGGTGCTGATTTGGGTCCAGATCAGAGGAGGGAAATTCGAAATTTAAGGAGGAGAAAGAGGGAAGAGGAAGGGCTCTTGAAGGAAGCTTGATTGCAAGGTAGTTTCTCTCCCTTTGTTGCTTCTTTTTCTTCTTCTCTTCTTCCATGGTAGGATGTCTCAACCAGAACCATGAAGAGGGAAGAGTTTATGTTTTATAATTCAAAAGAATCCATCAAACTAAGGCATGGGAAGATGGATTATACCAAAGAAATGCATGAAAAACTAGTAAAACTCAAGTTGGAAAAGTGTAGGGTGCTTGAACATAAGTTAAAATCTGGGTTGATTCAAGACTTCCCCATCATATGTGAGTGTTTGTTTGAGTTTCTAAGACTCCTAGGAACCTCCCAAGTGCCCCATCCATTAAGGAAAAATCCCAAACTCCATGGGTTTTTAATGGAAGCATAACTAGGTCAAGACCCTTAGAGATAGCTAGGGAGTATTTTAAATGGTTCCAAACTTGATTTGGGACTTTATATGATAAAAGAAGATAGGAGAAACCCTTGGAAAAAATTTAGAAGCCTTAGGTTGGGAGATGAGGCAATGGCTTCCATAATGTAACCTTATGAAGCAACATGGACCTAGGTTTGTGAAAGTGAGTGTGTGATGGCTTCAAGGACCTTAAATGAGTTCAAGAGGTCTAAATATGGCAAGAGAATGGAACCAATAATGTTAATTATGGTAGTTGCTTCATTAGGTCCTTAATGGAACCATATTGTGACAAATAGACCAAAGTGTAGTCTTAAGAGTGAGTTGGATGTCATAATTTGTTCCAAGAGTATAATTTAGTGTTGTTTATTGTGAATAGGCCAAAGAAATCTAACCCCACCTTCTTGTGTTTGTGGAACCGAAAAGGAGAAGAAACAAGCAAAGTAAAGCTTGAATTTGCACCAAGGTAGCTCTCCACCTTTTCTTATTGCATTTTCTTGTTGCATATGGTGTCATTGTGTGCTTGTGTGTATGTTTATATGTTTAAGACATGCCACTTGATGCGATGTTGCTATTTTGGTACCAATATGCTTTCTTGAATGTCTTTGAATGATGGAAATAGCTCATAAGGGTGAGGTAGTGCCAAAAGTCCCTTAATGTAGGTGAGGAGATGCCAAAAGTCTCATGGCATGGGTGAGACAAGGCCAAAAGTCCCTGGGATGGGTGAGGCTAAGTCAAAAGTCCCTTGGATGGGTGAGGCTAAGTCAAAAGTCCCAAGAACCAAGAGTGAGGCAATCCAAAAGTCCTAGAAATGGGGTGAGGCCAACCCAAAAGTCCCTAGAGCTCATTCTTATTCTTGACATGTGTTTGTGACATAAAAATATGGAAATTGAATGCTTCATAGATTGAGTAGTTGCATACTTGTACCCTTGACATGTTATATTCCTTGAAAATGTGATTGAATAGGTGTATGAGCTATTGAGATTCAATGAATCTCACCCCCTCCTTTCTCTCATCTCATATGATCTAGGTGGAGTTCAAGACCTAAAGGATGGAAGCCAAGGAGCTTAAATCTCCATCTCTTGGCAAACCTTTATATTTTGATATACTATGATGACTAGAATGTAAAAGTAGATATGTAAATGTTATTTTTGAGCCATAACACTTTGAACAAGTGTAAAACTATGTAAAGTTAGTGTATGTATCAAGAATAGAGTCTAATGAGTAGAATTATGTATTTTGACCACTTGGGAGCCCATTTGTGTATGTATGTTTATGGGAGTGGCATGGTTAATTTGAGTTGCATGAGAGTTCAGACCTTATGAGGGACTTATTTATGCTATATTTATGCTTTCTAAGTTGCTCAAATGTGTATGGAACCATGGATGGCTCATTTGAACCAAAGTTGCCTCTTGTTGGGATCAAAATTGCCACAAGCTTGAGCTATGGTAAAATCTGACCAAATGACCTCTTCTTGACTTGGAATTTTGCATGCAAGTAGATCTTGCCTAGAGATTTTTGGGAAGCCAAAGATCAAGTTATTTGGATGTCTGTGGAATTTTCTATGATTTTTCAAAGTTGGTATCAGAATTTCGGATTTGCACTGGTACTGTTCATTTGGTCAGTTTTGAAATTGTGTCATCCGAGGGGTAAACATGGTCCAATGGCTAAGAAATTTTATATCTAGAAACTATGCATTCACAGTGACTTGTAGCAACTAGAAGCACCTCATTTGGAGGTCTGAGTTGAGAGATATGAATTTTTGAATTTCTGGGATA